>VMKM01000337.1:0-399507 GCA_008360985.2 Macquaria ambigua
GACCAGTGACATTCCAGCGAGTGGTGTGTTTTTCCAGTCAGGTGTAAGTGGAGTTCATGTTGGTGTGTGAGTGAAGGAGAGACCTGTCAATAATGTGTTGCAAAGCCATCCTGAAATGCACTTTAAGAGAGGCAGAAATGTGGGCTTGCCTGGAGAGACTACCGTTGTACACAAGTTAATCATTTCCATTGTCTGCTTTTTTTCCTTACTTTCCATTACTGTGCACTGACAGTAGTTAAGTGTAAAATCCAATTTTGCATCTTATAAGATTGGCTCAACTCTAAAGAGCCTTCTGCTCGTGTTAATGGTCTACTGACCTTTTCTATTCTGCTCAGCACCTCCACATGCTTCCACTACAGAAATGTAAAACGTACTGAAGGATATCCATTAGGCCACAGCCAGAAGTTTCTCCACAGTTGCTGTTGGTTCTTCTACAGCAACATTTACTGTGGCACAGGAGGGAGACATCTTTAGAGGAGGAAACCTTTCACTGTGGATAGAACCCTGCAGATGAGTAATTACAATAATGAAATGCAACGGTTATAGTTTAACTGGAAACCAATTCAGAGGAGTGACTCATCCTAACATTTCAGATCCATCCCCCGGTGATATTATACAGTGAAGAACCATTCACACTATGCATGTGTTCTCTTTTTTTTTTTTTTTTTTTTTTTGACAAACTAAATGACAGGCAGATAGATAACTAGCTCCTCTGGATGTGTCTTTTGAAAAACTTTCCTAACACCAACTTTTTGCACATATTACTGCTGTACTTCCGACCCACCATGGAGGTACATAATGTAAAAAATGAAGGAGAGCAGGTTTCCATGGAATCTCATTTTCAGCACCGTCTGTCTCTCGTCAAAAATCCTACTGGGTTACCCATAATGTGGAAACACTGTAGAAAAAGTGTTTGAAGAAATTGTGTGGCCTCTGAAACATGTTACAGGTTTAACAGTGTACACTGGAACTAGGAAATTGATTCAGATAAGTTTACAGTGTGTATTTATGCTCTCTCTCCTCTCTTTTGATTCTTCCAGAGTGAGACAGTAGATGATGGTGATAAGCTTGAATCAGACATGTCAGCCAAGGAGTCCAAGCTGACAAAAGGTAGGACATTAACACAAGAAAAACTACAGCAAACATAGTTCTACTTTCACTTCATCTTCTTTAGTTCATTTAGTAAATGAGATGCAAAGCCTTTGGGTAAATATGTGTATATGCGAGTATACACGCACATATTTACTCTAGTGTGTATGCAAGTGTGTGTGTATGTGTCTTATGTTGGTGTTTATGCACAGCTGCCTGTGAGTCTGTTGGTATTTATGCTCGCAATTTCATTTGGTGATATCAGGCTGGAAATGTGTATGCAGAGATGAAAGAGTCTGCTTACCACAACACTGACGGGACCCATAAACATGCACATACATATGCAAATGAAAGCACGCATTCACACAGACTTTTGGGAGGCGACAGGTCTTGGAGAAGGCCAGGGAAAACTAATAACTAGTTGGAGTAGCGCACAAGTTAACTATCCAGCCTGCCACAATAAGGATCAAGGTTCTGTATTAAGGTTATTTCTTTAGGGAATGAGGCACGCTGTCTACTAGAGCAGACACATTTGATTTGCAAAATAGGATTCAATGTGACACACCATTGCTGCTTTATATCTAACAGCTTTGTGGCCAACTCTCTCTCCTTCTGTCCGACTGTTTCTCTTTCTACATTGTATTCTGATTCTTGTCCTGTTTGTTTGCTTGCCTGTCTCTGTGTGTATGTCTGTCTGCTTCTTGTTTTGTAAACTCTCTTGGCTCCCTCTTTTCTACTTCTTCTCCTTCCTGTTTCTCCATCTTTCTGGTCTCTCTCCGTGCATCCCTGCACTTGCAGCCTTATTTGCTTTAGTCAATGCATTTTTCATTTTACTCTGAAATGTATCAATCAAAAGAAGGCCAGGATGCACTTGTCTAACTGTTATGAACAGGTACTCTTCGAAATCTTTTTTGTTCTCTCCAAATCACATTTCCTTTTCTGTCTCCCTGTGCCATTGCAGCCTCCTTTGCCCCCATCTGTTTTGCCATCAGGGCAAAGGAAAATGACATGCTGCCGCTGGAGAAGAACAGAGTTCGATTGGATGATGACTCGGACGAGGACAAGGTCTAGTTCAGCCTGGTCTATTCAATGCATGTAGATTTAGGGTTGATTTGTTATGGATAGAAAACTGATCCTTGAAAATATATATTTTAGTACCTTGTAATTAACAATAAATTATCATATGTTTGCTTGAAGTTAAAGGAGGAGGAGGAGGGGCTGGAAGCAGTGATGGGTGGGGCTGAGATGGTTGACAAGGAGCCTCCTCCAGTCAGTGCACCAGAAGAGAAGAGACCCTCCCTCAGTTTGGAGGAGTTGGAGGCCAAACAAGGTAACATTACTAAAAAGATTATTAGGGAAATTTAAAAACACTATTGTAAAAATGTATCCTGCATTGCTTAAGGCACTGTACCTCTTCATAATCAGTCATTAGGCAGCACTAATACAGACAAAAATAACATTTCATTTTATGCCTGTGTGACTGAAAGAAATAGTTAATACAGCACCTGATGATGGCTATGACAGAGCCCCTTTTTTCCCCTCAGCTCCATGGCTATTTAATGTGGGTGTGCTAGAATTGAATTCTTTGTTTTAGTGTCAGCATATAAGTACAGGTGCTTACAAGACATCTCTGTCACACCCACTAGCATGCTGTTACTTTCTGGGAGGGTTGGAATTGGAGGAAGAACAAGAGGGGAAGAGAGGAGATGAATAAATCCATTGAGTCTCAATTATAAATTCTCTCAACAGGGTGTACCCTGCAGTAAGAGAGGAGCAGTGTAGTACAGCAAGCAACAGTCATATATCTCTCCAAAGGCCCAATGGAGATGTATTCTCTCTATTTTTGTCTCTCTCTTTTGTTCAGTCATGGTTGTAGACTATTACACACTGGCTCTCCTCAGTCTTTCCTAAACTAAAGTGATGCATCAGCGACTTTGCACTAAGAAAAACACGTAGTTATATAGGCATATTCGTCTACGTCAGAATGCATACACGCACAAAAAACATTCTTTGTCCTGCAAGAGGTTTACACTATGCTTGCTCTGATGAGGATTTTTAGGACCTATACCATTTTAAATATAATAACAAATCTAACTCAGCTGATCTAATAAGATCACTGCTTGGTTAGTGATATTATTAATTTTTACAGAAAGCTCCTGCATTAGGGACTGAGAAAATGCATGTTGCCAATTTTATTTTCATGGTTAAAATATTCATATATTCTTATGTATCACTAGCTATTCATTTTAAAAGTCACAGCCTTTTTACGGAAAGCTATTGTACTTGAAGTTGATTCATTGCATCTTGTTATACTTGTACACCCTCCAAAATCTGCAATTGCACCCATTTAGCTTCAAAACATTGGACAGCTTCACCCTCCTCTGCATGCCTCTTTTGAATGATCGCAAAGCAGCTGAAATATAAAATGATGTTCCAAAAAGACATTCTAACATCTCCGTCAAACAAAAACTGACAATCTGCAGATGCAATTGCGATTATCAATAATCCATTTGAGCTGACTTGTTAACCACACGCACAAGACTTCTGTATCAAAGGTGTAAAAAGTTTGATTTTTACTATCATCTCACAAAATAACCATCATATGTCTGTGTGAGTTGATCAATATCAATGACTAAATTACTTGAGCAGGCGCTGAGATGTCTGCCTCTCAAAGCCCATGAAAGCTAAACTTCTTCATTCTCAAGCCCAAAAAAAAGCGAATGACAAAGAACAATATTACAACATGTTGTCCTACGATATATTACTTTTTTGCTAGAAATTTCTGTCAGATCTCTTGTGTCTGTATTGTGGAAAAATTTAAGGCTAGTGTTGAACTGTACATCACCAAAATCATCTTTGTGAATTCAGTAGATTGGTCTGTCTGGTAAGCATGCTAATGCTTTATCACGTAGTATAATAAGTTATTGTACTGTATGCAACTTAAACGCCCTGAAAACCTATTTTTCTCAGTCAGTTTCTTCTTCTACTACGAGTGATGAATGCACAATTTCCTGTCAAAGTTAGAACGGTTTTGGTTATTTCACATGAGTTCTAATTTCTGTTAAAAAAAAAAAAAGAACCACCTTTAGTGCCCTAAAATCTCTCTTAACAACAAGAAATAAAAGTGAGCAACATTGGCAGAAATACACAATCACTTGTAGCAATCAAAAGTTTTTTTATTGGTGCTGAAAGAGGCTTCTTGATTAAATGTTCAGAAGTATGGGCTATAGAGTAACCTGTAATAGCTTTGCTGCCTAAATGTCTATCTCCATGCTTGTGCTTGAGGTAATGATATTTCCCACAATACGTAACACACTGTATTCTGATGCAATAGCATGAGAGACACATGATTGTCAGTTGTTTGCCCAAATGCCCTAAAGACGGAATAGGTCTTTAAAGACGCCAATTTCAGTGTTTCATGAGATCGCAAAGGACAGAGCAAAAGCGTAGTAATCTCCCTTAGACCTGAAAGACAGCTGCAAAATTAAGACAGAAAAGATGGACAGACGGACAGTTAAGACAAATGTGCTACTTTTCAGCATCAAGGGGGCTGACAGGTCCCGTTTAGGTTCAGTGGAACAGCCTCAGTGTAATGTTCTCTCTCTGAGCTGACAGACGGCCAGAGAAAGAGGCTGGAAAAGCCTAATAAATAGCTGACTGAATTGGCTTTGCTGTGTGGCAAAGTGGCTGTCAGTCAGCAGGCCTAACTTGATCAGATAGCAGGAGAATCGGTGGCAGACAGCAGAACGCTAATCTGTATTGATGGGCTGGAAAACAGCCACACAACACTAAATGCGGTTTCCAGTGATAAGTACATGAATCGTTTAGGTCATTGAAAACATTTCCCAGTGGATGTGCATGTTTATAGTGATGGTAGAAGACTTACAATACCAATATCTTAAATCAATATAGATGAAAAGGCTCTAAAACCCCACTGTACACTACCTCCTCAGCACCAAGCAGCAGACAGACACAGTTATTAACTAGCTGGTGAACATAGTGAACAGAGCTAAAATGGTGAGTGAATATTGGACTTACATTTGACAGGTGACCAGAAATACGACTGTAAAAGAATGCTAATGTTGTTCCGTATCTGCTGGATGTGAAAATAAACAACTGTTTGCTAACAAGTCCGCCATATCACCTTTATAAGGTGATGATATGTCAATGCTCCAAGTGGCAAAAACTGCAGGTTTAACTAATTAATTAATTTTTTGATCAGTTGCTTAATTGTTTAGTCACTACTATACAATAATGCAAAACCAAATCAGCACATTCTTACATATTAGAAGCTGGAATCAGAGAATGTCTGGGAATTTGCTTGATAAATGACTTAAATGATCAATCAGTTATCATTTTTTTTTTTCACAAAATCTGTTCAGCACTTTTCATATTCAATTATTTCAAATTTCTTACTATATAAACATAGTGGGCGAAAAAAAAGTAAAGCAAAATTGTCCTTTTATGATAAGTTGCATCAAATTAGTCTATAAATACAGTAGTCAGAGTCTGAGTCACTGTCTGGGGTACAGATGGATTCTGCTCCACTTGGCTATTGTTCACACTACACTCAAATATGATTCGCCTCAGCAGCCAGCCTATTTTTAACCCTGAAGAGATAACAGTAGCCCCAGCGGTTGCATAACTTAAACTTGTTTTCCACAAGCATTTGCTTTATACGTCACTGTCTTGTCTTGTTTTTTCTGTCTCACTCATCCTGTTGCTCTCTGTGCCCCATCTCATTCTTGTGCTCCCCTTACCTATCTATCCACTACCCATCTCTGTCACTTCATCTCCTTTCCTCATCTCTCAAAACCGTGCATATTTTCCACCCCCCTTTTCACTCAGATGTCTGTCTCCTCTCCACCGCCCACATGTTCCCTCCTACTTTGCTTTTTCTGTATAAACTTTGAATTCCATGAAATTACCTATAACCAGAGGCCTTATCGTTTAGAGCAGGAGCTTTGTCAATCCACAGCAGGAACTCAGAAAAAATGCCAGCTATCCCCTTAGTTAGATGTAACAGCAAGTGTGGAAAATTACTCTTAACATCCTTTCTTTCTTGTCTGTCTTTTCACTTTTCATCTTGTCTAATTTTTTGTTTCTTACACTCCCATGTTTCACTCTTTATGTCTCCATCTTTGTCTTCCCTCTCTTTTAATTCTTTGCCTTTCAAAGACCATTTACTTGTGGTCAGGAAAAACCTGGCTGGAGTGAAAAGCAGACCATAACCACTCTTTCCCTCCTTTTCTCTGTCGTTTCAACCATTTTCTCCTCCCTCACAGCAATTTAGTAGAGTTACATCTAGCTGTGGTTAAAAACAAAAAAGGGACAAATACTACAATTTGTTTTCATCTTCATCCAACCTCCTCTCTCCTGTTTTTACCCTCTCATCTCCGTGCCCTTAGCCAAGCAGAAACTGGAGGATCGTCTAGCAGCTGCGGCCAGGGAGAAGCTGGCCCAGGCGTCTAAGGAGTCCAAGGAGAAACAGCTACAGGCGGAGAGGAAGAGGAAGGCAGCACTCTTCCTACAGACCCTCCGCAGCCCCTTTGCTGGGGAGCCTGAGGCCAAGAGAGCTGAGCTAGATTCATCTGCACAGCTTGAGGTATGTGAATGGTTGATAAAGGTGGGTCAGTATTTGTCATGTGTTTATGCGTCCGTATATTTTTAACTAGAAGCTTAACCAAATCACCCTTGCACAAATCATGACTAAATCACGAGTCCCAAGTTTTAGTCACATGTTGGAACAGGCACTGTATATTATATTGTATTATCTCAAGAGCTAAAACAGTGTAAATTAAGTAGTGCTGTAATGAGAATGGGTGCATTCAATGACATTCCAGTTACTGTAGGTCCTTATTAATCTCTAAGAAACAAATGTCTGCATTGATTTAAAATAGACATCTGTTAGCGAGATATTCAGGCTTTAATAGCATGGATGCGCTGCATTGGGAGTGTGTGACTTAACACTTAACACTTACAGTAGGTGTGTATAACTCTGTTAAAGTATATTGCGATAACATATGTACACACTGTTTGGTCCTGTTGTTTTAAACGCCTCTTTCTTTGGATAACATTTCGCGACCTTTGATGCACCGAGTAACTTGTATATACAACTCGTACAACTTATTTAGCTACCGTAAAAGAGTTGTCCTGTATGTGATGTTGAGACAATACCAAACTTCTCTTTGATTGCAGTTTGGGGCATCATATCAAGGGTGAAATCATTTTGGGCCTCTAACATCACAAATATTACAAATGTCATGAAAAGGGAAATTCATTCCTGCTAGGTGTGATACTTTGCCATCTGAAATCAGAGGCCAAAAGTGGTGCTGTGAGTCACTTTACTGGGCTAACTGCAACAAGTTGCTGTCAGAATACAAATAGGAGTAGCCAGTGATGTTGGAGGAAAGGCACTGTGTCTACAAGAGCTGCATTTCCAAGTTAGTCAAGCGAACATGTCACTGCATTATCTATATCATAGGTAAAGGAAGATGGATGTGTGTTACTCCATTCAAATTAAGTTAAATGTATGTAGACATGTCTTGCATTGATGCATATTTTCCTCAATATGCAGAGGCGTGGGATCTTATCCCACTAACTTATTAGCCCACCTTGACATATCCCGCTCTGTGCTGTTTCATTTGCCACATTCACTGCCACATCAAATTGTTAAAGCCCACACTCCCGGCTAGACCTGTCCACCCTGTGGTCAGTCAGTGACACATTTTTTGCTGGCTCTGTTTTTTCTTTTCAGCCTCTTACTTTGTTGAACTGCGGTCAAATCTTTTGTCATAGTGGAATTTCAGTAAATGGAAAATCACATTTACTACAGCCGGCTCAGTAACCCCCTGTACCAAAACACCCTCAATCTTTATGTCTGAGGAAATTTAAACATGTTGATACAACATGGCATAATGTCTTTTTACTTTTTGTTTTCATCCTGTGATGGTTCATTGGATATCTTTGTGTTGCTTTATTGATAGCAGTTTTCAGTTTATGTAACCAATGGCAAAGAATGTCTGGTTGCTGAGGAAATATCTCAGTAGGCCTACACAGGTTTTCAGGCTATAGTCTGAGAGCTAGCTGTAGCAACAGTCTGTCTTTCATCATCTACAATGGATGAAATGAGAGAATATTTGTACAGCATTCGTTTTGATTTAGGTTTTCTTAACGCCTTCATGCTGCATGGTATTGACTACTGTATTTATCTATACAACATACTTGTGGACTGGGCACTTGGGCAAGCTGGTACACAAACATTTTTCAAGGCAGAAGGTAGAGGTATCAAAGTTTTTGTGGCAGCGACAGTTGAAGAATTTTTGCTGTTGTTGTTTGGACCTTTTTTATTAGAATATGTTTTAAAGTGATTAAACAAATGCCAACCAAAGTTTAGTATTATCTGAAAATGCATTCCATTCCAGTAATTATCAAGAAAATACCATATACCAAGATAATAATAATATAGGAGAATGGCTGCAAGATCACTTGCAAATTGGGAGCATCACTACAGAAGAGTCACAGGTGGAGAATCAACCAATGTGGCTCCTAATAATAATAACAAAAGATGAATATTAAATCATAGTAAACTGCCTTTCTTCTATCCACCAACTCCCCTGTTCTCTGTTTTGGTGCCCGAGAGAAAATATGTGGTATTGCTGTTTTTAAAATTCTCTTTTGTTAAGTTTCATAGCAGTGCTGCAATAATGCAAATTATAAAAGCTGTCATATTAAACATAGACACAAAAGGCAACAATACTTTATAGTGTAAATAAGGCTCATTGGTGGTCATTTGATGTGTAGATTGCCTGTCCATTTGATGGATGTTGCTTGTCAGCTCCTGATGTGAGCCCAACTGATGCGTGGTGAACTGGCCTATTGCCTGTTGGGCCAGGTGGCAGTGGGCAGGCTCCTGTCACTATTGCGCCAGCTCTGTCACTCTTCTCCAGATGTTCTGTGACTTCTGCAGTGGCCATCAGAGTGTATCCTGCAGGAACTACTAGCATTCAGGTCATTGGTCTACTAATGAGTAAATGGATGTTGCAGTTTAATGTATGGGCAGTGAACTTGTGTTGGTTGGTGCTCAGTTTACAAACTGTATGTCCTGAAGGAAAAAAAATCTATTTTGATCTAATCAACATTTAATTGGCAAACTTGGAGAGGCCCTGTTGAAAAGAGAATTTCCATGAGGACAGTTGGGAGTGCTGTATGTGCCGGGGTGAAACAGTGAAATGGACAGTAACATAGACAATGACATTAAAGGATCTTATCAATTGCTTTGAGTACAGTGTTATCCTAACATGGCTGACATTGCGCTGTCTGACCCACTATAGAACATGCATGTGACCTTTAGTGTCGAATTTGGTATTATGGAGCAGTACTGTGGAGTTACAGGTCTTTGAGTTTCATTTGAAGGTTTCAAGGTTCGAGGATTTTGTTCCCTAATTGCAAGACTCCGTCAGATTGAGATATGGGGAGCTCAATGGAAAAATGTCTGGTGATATTCTTCTTTTTTGTTTTTTTTCCCTCCTTGATGCTAGGGATGGTAAGGTAATGAGCATTCTGCTATCAGAGGGCACGAGGGGGTACAGAATCAATGCTGAAGTCAGATAAATAGGACAGTGCAAGCCTGTGTAATGATTTGTTCATTAGAAGAAGCATTTTGAAGAACAAATGTTACCTGAATTTTGAGCAAGTGAAGGGAGATCAGACTGGCTTTAAGGTGATTAAAACTACTAGTTGTAGTGAATATTCTGGCAGCAGCATTTTCTGAGTTGATGTTGTACTTTGGAAGACCGGAGAGCAGAATGATGCAACAGTACTGTATGTCGGGGCTTTAGATTTGGTTTGGGGACGGATGTGAATTCTGATGCCAAGTCTTTGTAGAGTTGGCTGACTTGGATCTGTTGATGTAAGCTCTCCGTGTTTCCCATGGTGCTCATCATGTTGTTTATGCGACAGCACTGTAGTAGCTATAGTAAGCTGTCATGAGTAAACAGAAGCCTCTGAATATACTTTAAAGGCCATGGCCTCTTTTGTAAGTGACTCTTTTAGTGTTGTGATTCTGTAACTCTGTACTTTGCTGGTACATTTTGGCTCATAAGGATATGGTGAAGGTGATTCAACTACTGTTTAACCCCTGCAGGGGTTCCAACCGACCAATAGGGTGTCAGTTTGGCACAGTCCTCAAATGGACTTCCACCAATTTTAAACATTAAAGTCTGTTTACAGGTCTTGGGGAGTACTACTGCATATGTAAAAAACAAAAAAAAGTTATATAAAACCTGTTGTGGCTCCAGAGGGAGCTGAGCGAAATCTGATAAATTGCCTCAAGTGTTGTCACTTGAGTCAGTCTCAGTTGGGGTTGAAAACTACAAGTTTGAACACAAAAAAAAATCTGGGGTGTGGAGACCTCTGTAGCCCGCTCCTCGTCTCTGCTTGAAGCTAGCAGCTCGAGGCTACATTACCTGCTACTAGAATAACACACCTGCATCTCCGACCCATGGATGTGTAAAGAGAACTGGATACAGCGTCGGAGGCGGGGCCCCGTTCATTCCTATGAAAGCTGCTCAGTGGCGCATGAAGCCAAACATTTTCGACTTCCCGGGTATAAAATTACCCAGATCTTCCGCATAGCTTCCGCATTCTCGGCCCATAGAGCAAGTGCACTCCTTTAACCCCGCCTCCAAACCGCTAGGTCTCATGGGTCTCGGAGCAAGCGCACTAGCGCTTCCTTTAGCCCCGCCTCCCAACCGCTCCGTCTCAGGCTCACTCACATGAGTAGCAGTCACTCCATAACTCTGGATTCGGCTATTTATGCATTTTACAACTTTTAGGACATAATGACTTAAATAAGGGCTATTTAAGTGTTCATACTGGCTAGTTGTTGTACCTCAAAAAAAATTATCCGCTGATTTACAGACATCTCTTTCCCAATATAAGTCTATGGGAAAAAGTGTCTTGGGGCCAGTGTGCATCACGTGATGGACCCGGAAGTTGTAATTACACGGTTTGGTCACTATGTCAAATTGGCTTCAAAGCCTGGCGCTCTTCCTGGGGGCTTGCTCCGACCGAACTGTCGGTGGTCGAGTTGCATTGTGGGTAATGAAGGCCCCAGGTTATGACAAAGAGGAAGAATGAGTGGAATAAAAAAGATAGTATCTTTGATAATGTTTTTAAAATTGTCCATTGTGAGTCCGACACTGTTATAGGAGTGCAATGCTAAATCTACAGAGTACTCTTTCAAGCCCTTTTCAGTCATGGATATTGCTGACTTCATCTACCTGTTAAAGTGATGGTTTTTTTTGTCAGTCAGACGTAGGTGACTTTAACGTAAATGTTTCTTACGGATTCATTCAGACATGACAGGACAGTTTCGCCCAACGCTCAGGAGGGGAGCCGTGGCACTGCTGAGAACAGCAATGAACTGGAGAGTAATGAATGAATCTCCTAATACATTTTCTCATCATTTTCCTTATTAATTAAGAGACAGATTTCTGCTGCCTAGCCTCATTTATAATATCCGACAGTGCACAAGCATAGAATGACAAGAAGTAAAGTTAGGACTGAAAATGTAGAGAAGGAGTGCTGGTCTGATTATTACTGTGACTGTATGAGCTTTTTTTTGTTTGACTAATCTGACATGAGAGAAAAACCTTCTTAACAATTAAAATTGTCTCATTCACAATGTGTTTCATAGTTAATTCAACTGATTTTATTTTCTTGAGAACTACTACTACTATGATAATAATAGTGATATATTTATTATTATTTTACCTTATGCTGTGTTATGTTAATCAGAAGGTAATACAATTCAGACTTGATCTAGCAAGATTGATATCCTGACTTTTATGTAAAAGTGACTCAGGCACTTATTCAGACACAACATCAACATGTAAAATTGTTATTACATTTATGGACATTTTCTATAGTTCAGTGTTGGTATTTTCAGCTTTACCTTTTGTCAAGGTAACCTATTTAATTGTTTATTGTTCACAACTTTGATTGTATATGAGGTGGTTTTAGTATAACGAAAGTCAGCAAGACCCAAACAAGACTTTTCACTAATCAATATAGGTCTGCTCCTGTGTCTTCCTCTTCTCCTCGCCTTTCCTCATTTTCCATCTTCATATCTCTTCTTTCCTTTCCTCCCCCCTCCTCTCCTTTTGTTTCTTCTCTCCTCCTCTTCCTTCTCCTCTTCTTTCATCTCCTCTCCTCACGTTTCTTTTTTCCTCTTCCTTCTCCTCTCCTCTCTTACACCGGGACTGTAACTTTTTATTGTTACTCCTCTTACTGTCCGAACTTCCGTATCTTGCCAGAGCAGGTGTGAGAGGGCAGACATTTTCTCAGCCTGGTGTTGGGATAAGCTTCCCATATGTCAGTCCTAATTTTAAAGCAAACCTTGCCTTCCTATCATTTCATTATCTCTCCCTTAGCCCGGACTCCAGATAGTGTGCAAACAGAAAGGTGTAATAAATATTCTTCCTCTCTCCACTTCCCTGCCTGTTTTTAGATACTTATTGATTGTCTTCTGTCGTGAGCACTTTTTCTTGTTTCTTTTCTCCCTGTTCTTCTTTGCCTCACTTGTCTCCTACTTTCATCTTCTTTCATCATCATCCTTTCTATTTATTTCTGTCCCTTCCTCTCTCTTTTTACGCTCCACCCATTTCTTACAATTTTAGCAGATGGGCAAGAGGTGGGGTGATTGAATTAAAGACACTGAAGTCACAGCACACATTCATTTCCTTTCTGTCTTCCATGTTCATTACTTACCACTCGGGCAGTCATATCATTTATGTTAATCTTAGCATATAAAGTATGCCATTTAATGTCTTTCCTTATCCAAATGCCCTTATGGTACCACAAATGCATACATATGTAACATGGGTGACCCCAGGAGCAATCTAACACCTAACCTTGGAAGATAAAATCTGACCTTTTTGAAGATTTAGTATCATGTTTAATCCACTGATGGACTGAAGCTGTCTTTTCAGTGTAAATCCAGCTCCAGGCCAATCTAATATGAGCAGACAGACGCACATTGGAGTCATTAGAGGAACTTTGCAGCTGACAGTTGTAACTCAGTGTGTACCCAGAGGGCTGCACTGTGCTTTGTAACCCACACCATTTAATCAGTTGAGTAAGGATTTTCTTTTTTTTTTTTGAGGTAGCCGTTTATGATCCCATGCCCCTTTTTAGTGCACGTATGATTATTTATAGTACCTTCTTTAAAAAAAATCTCCTGATGTACATTTTTTACACCACCTTCTGTTGTTGTAGCTACAGCCATACTGCTCGATATCGAGGAGAAATCAAGCACAGATAATTCTTTTTTATATTTCATTCTGTTAAATGCAAAATGTTTCTAGTTGTAACTGCCTTTTCTTCTGTCCACCAACTCCCCAAATTATGTATATATATGTGACAATAAATATTTACATATCACAAATACAGGATTAGAAGGAGCACCTGAATGAATAAAAATCACACAATGAGATGAGAAAAGCAAACACTGTTATGTTCTCTACAAGAGAACTGAGAAACAGTTCATATGTTAATTTTTCAAATTATTCCATTACCATCAGTTGTATTACTGTAACATTGTCAAGGATGGACACGGGGGTATTGCATAAATAAATCTCTATACACAGCCAACGTATATTATTGATTGTCCAGAGATGTGCAGATACAATACATTGTTTTCTTTTTATCTTTAAACCAATTAAAAAGAGAAGGTTCAGTATCCAAATATGTCTGTCAAAACAATGCCTACACTGATATTTTTCTTATTCTGTATACCTTTGTCTCTAGATGCAAGAGGCCCTCTCTATTCTGTCTGACCCTGCACTTCCTCAAGTGTCCTCTGCACCACCTGCGTATCCTCAGGACCAAAGACCCCCCTTGGAGAAACAAGGAGCCCATCGCAGCAGGGAGGCCCCATCCTCCTCGTCCTACAGTACCTCCAGAGGAGCGGCCAGAGACAAAGATAGAGACAGAGACAAAGATAGAGACAGAGACAAAGATAGAGACAGAGACAGAGACAAAGATAGAGACAGAGACAGAGAGAGAGACAGAGAGAGAGACAGAGATAGAGACAGGAACAAAGGGAGGGACAAAGACAAAAAGAAGAAAAAACACAAGAGAAGATCAAGATCGAGGTCAAAGTCAAAGAGCAGACACTCCCTTCCCAGTGCCTACAGGAGAGCGCGCAGGTCCCGGTAAGACACCGTGGACGCAGCCGTGTACTCAGTTAAAACTGTCATTGCTATGGGTTGGGAGTCTCCAATGATTCAATTTGATCTTGATTTAAGGTGCTCTGATTTGATTACACAATGATTCACAATGTAGCTTCTTTTTATTTTTTTTTTTGATTAACATATTTTTCCTCACTGTATGACTATGTCATGTTAACTTTTCCGCAGCGGCGAGATAAATGAGCCTTTTGTCATGACAGTGCTCAGTGCAGCTGTCCAGTTCAGATCTTTATTGGCCTCTGCTGCTGGTCTCTACAGATACAGCACCTTGGAAGGAGCACTTTTAATGTCTTCTGTTGTTTTATTGTGTTATTGTGTTTTTATTGTTTTCATGCTCCCTTGCTGCAGAAAGAATTTCCTTTTGTGGGACATTAAAGATCTGAACTGAACTGTCTTCTTTGAGCAGAATCGTCTTTTTTTTGATAACTGGGCAAAGACCAACACATGTAGTCCATATTCTTAGTATTCTCCTGGTTTCTGCATGTTAAGGTTCCTTGGTTCCTTTCCCTGGATAGACATTTAAGTTGCATTTTTATGGGGGATTGTCAATTTATGTTACCATCTTATAAAAGCTTTCCTTTACTCACATTGTTGCATGTAAACCTTACCAAATCCAATTTAGTTTAAGACCACTACAGACTCACTAACTGGACCAGGCTTTAATATCTCCACAAACAATATAAACAATATTACTTACCTAGTTGGAGAAGCAGGTCTGTGATTGGTACAGCAGCTGTTAAAGGTATGAGACATGTAATGTGACAGGCTGAGAGCATAATGATTAATCACCCTCTGTTTTATATTCATCCTCAGCTGAACCTTTAGTGCATAGCACACTGCACCCATATGAACAAAAACATTAATAGAAAATATATGTATGTATCCTCCCTGTCTCTCTATGCTTTTTTACTACTTCTCTTTAAAGAGGACGAAAAAAAGGGTGCAAGTGAAATGAATTAATGAAACAAATACTGGGGTAAAAGAGTAAGAATGAAGAAAAGGGGAGGAATAAAAGAACGTGTGAAAAAGAGCATTTGAAGAAAGACAACGCAACGGGTAAGGGTTGAGAGGAAGTGAGCAAAGGTACAGATTGGGCTGCTTTGTTTGTGCCGTTTGTCTGTCAGGCCAAAGTGAACGATATTGACCAGGCATCTTTGTTTTACCACCACAGAACAGGCTGACATTAACTCAGCCGGCCTGTCCTTTCTGGCTTTGTTTTTCGAAAAGGGGTGTAATTTCCTTCTCAAACCCTGGTTAATTCATGTGTGTAAATGACATGCATGCTCTGCATACTAGCCAGTGGGAGACAATGAATTTAGCCCTGCCCTTAATGGAATGAAATCTGAGAAGTGAATTAATCTCTTCCCTAAATATTTAATACTGTTACCGTTTTTGTCCTGTGGCCCAGTTGCACAGTATCTGAACTGTCTTTAATGTAAATTGTGCCACATTCGGGTCTTCAAATAATCTAATGGAATAACTGCAAACCTTTCTCAAACCCTCATTGGCTAGTCTTGGTTTTAAGTTCCTTGAAAAACCATCCCGATTGCTTGCTTTATTACTTTATCTTGCACATTACCTCCGTCACTGTCTTATCACTCTTGTTTCACCCTTGTCTGTTCTTGTTCTTCATTTCAAATTCATCAGCATTCGTCACAGCTTTTTTTGTCCTCCTGTCTGGCCAGATCCCGCTCACACTCCCCGGGGAGAATGGACAGGGGGGGGCCCTCATCAGAGAGGAGACGTGAAGAGAGAGAGCGGGAGCGCCATCCTCCCAGCAGCAGCTCCAGCCTGCCCAGGGGGCATTCAAGATCCAGGTAAACCTTAACAGCAGGTGTCATCAGTCTGTGGTGAGAGGAAGAGCCAAAACATTGATTATTACATCTGTCAAGGCAGAGAGGGGCACTAACATTGCCACATTAAGGTCTTAAATGGTTGTTATTTTTTATTTGGTTTTCACTAACACAATGGGGAGCCTTACTTTGGTAAACTGTTAACTCAGTGTGTATAACTGCTATACATTGAGCAATGTTTTAGATTGTGTCTTTAAGCCAACCTACCTATAAGAAAGACACTTAATCCTCAAATGACCACTGATGGAGCCTGCAAAGGACAGCTTCTACTTTCATGAATTTAAAGCAGGCTTTGCTCGATACACGAGCACTGCCTTCAGAAAGTATTCCACGCCCTTGATATATTGTGTATCCTGTGGTGTTACTGCCTGAATGTGAAATCTGTTAGTTCCTGCAGTTGCCATCTCGCTTCTGTCTCCCAGGTCCCCTCCTGAAAAAAGGAGGAGCTCCTTGTCAGCCTCCGGACAGATGCAAACTGCAGGTTCCTCTCCCTCCCCATATTACTCACCCAGCAGAGTTTTGTCCCCATCAGCTAGCCCCGCCTCCAGCCTGGCCCACTCCAGGTAACCTTCCACAAGTCTGTCAATCAACCAGCTAAGCATTTAGATTGCGTTCCCAGGTGTACTCAAAGTCTCTTCACTAATGAAACAAATGGTTGTTGGGAGGACTTGAGCTTAAAGCTGACATCTGGGAAGATATATACGATTTACACTCCTCCTGCTTTTAAATGCATCTTATTTCGACCAATAGATTGTTGCCTCCAGGACTGTGAAGCTTCTGTCTCTCATGAAACAGAATCGTCTAATAGTTCAGTACTTCAGCAGCTGGGTATTATAGCAAACTGTCAAAACTGTGCTGATACACCCTGTCAAAGGCCAAATTGAAGATGATGTCCAATTAATGTCCTCTCTTTGAAGGCTTTTGACAAACACCAACTCTTTGCTTAAAACATGTTTTTACTATTAGTTTTGTCTTCACATTCACTGTGTAGTATTTCCCCACTGTGTGGGAGCCGGTCCAGGGTACCACTATATCAGAGTGTAGGGTACTTAGCGGCTTTGTTCTGCTCTTTAGCAACCCCAGCCAAACTTGTTACCCTAGCGTTATATTTATTGAACACATTAGTCCTCATCCTGAAATCCTTAAAGTGAAACATAGTGTTTGAAAATATGAACAATGAAGCATAAATCGAACCTCTGTGTTGCTTGTCCAAGTATACTAAACAGCCACACAGTTATGTTAGATTTTGCATCAGCCTTTTAGCATGATATTAAGTATGTAGCCATTATATTTAAAATAAGTTAGCTGGAACAATTAAGTCAGCCAGAGAGGCTAACATTAGCTTAATTAGCTAGGTAGCTACAGCTAAATAAATCTGCCCAGCGACAGTTGTCATTCAAACTGGCAAAATCAATAGTTACTGGCTAAAAATGGGAAGCCTACTACTGTCTACCTAGGTGTGGCAACAGTAACTAAGGTGGATGGGGCTTAGCAACCAGTCAACTAATGCATGTGCTGGATTTCTTAATGCACCAATTTCCCATCCAGAATTCAGGATCCTGCTTCAGAATGAACATCAGTTTATCTTGTCTTGTAATTTTCATCCATATGTAGTGTGTGTGTGTGTGTGTGTGTGTGTGCCATCATTATAATCAGCAGTATAATCCAAAAGATGTGTTGAATACGACTGTAATACTAGCTTTGTGAATATGAAACTCTAGTGGGTCAAGCAAAGCTTGGGCCTTGTCCATGGTGTCCAAGGAATTCTAAATCCAGTATGGACAGAAGAGACTTGAAGCATTATACTAAAGAGCCAGTGATATGATGGCTTAGAGCTAATATCTTTCGACTTCAAGGTCTTAAGACACAAAGGCATTCATTGCAAGGGACATAATCTCTTCAGATGTCTTATTGTTGTTGTTGGTTTGCTGTTTAAATATTTCCAACAAATAAACAATTAAAGCTGCATACATTAACTTTTGAATGCTAGAGGGCAGAAATGTAGGGCTACATGGACTGCAAAAGGAACTAAATCGCTCCCCACTTTCCCGTCCCTGTCTGATCCCAAACAAAACGCATGTCCACTGCACTACGGGAGCTAAAGTAGGGCAAGCCATTCGCAGCCCCAGACCAGTGTGGTATGGAGGTGACGAGTATGAGGCTGAAGCAGAGCTCGTCATCAATGCAGCAAAGAACATAAGGAACACAGAAACGCTGCTCTTCACATTGCATTGGGTCGTATCACTGCAAGCAAATGTCAATGGTAGTTCATGCAGCTCTCAAATCTTTGCACATATTGAAGCAATTCACTTCTCCAGGGCAGCAGTGTCAGATGATAGATTGGAAATGCATATCAGTAAAATCAATTTGTAGGTGCCTGAATATCACTGATATGTCATGCATTAGGTGAAGGAGCATCAGCTAATGTAAAGCTCAAACCGGTGTCTCAACAGACATCTGGAAAGCTGAGAAGCACGCGGTTACAGTAAGAGCTTCGAATAAAGAGCAGCAACTAACGTTTCGACATAAAGCACATCTTCATCAGAGTAAGAAGAGGCAGTGGTGGTGTAGATGTTTAAAATGCCTGCGCTCCGGTTAATAGCTGCCTCATAGGATGGAAGGGTTCTGGGCATTGCTTACGTCTAGCCAATGCCATATTGTCACAGCATATATAAAAGTATATAGCATAAAAATATCATAGAAACTTTTTAGGAAACATCATAGAACAATCATAAAAAACCTGATGGATTAATTTCTCAGAACATTCATATAAAACAAGATAAATTCATTTCTCATTCATTTAATCCATATGGTTCAGTTGTGTTCAGTGTATAAATCCATTAGCTTTCTCTGCTTAACAGTTTGATTACAATGTCCTAGGGGATGAGGAAATCTTCTCAATACCCCCAGAATTTCAGAGTAGAGGCCCAGCTGTGATTTGCATTCACATGACGACGTGCCATTGCATACTCGTTTATGGCAAGCCCTTTTAATATTTAATCAGTAGGGCTGACTAGTAGCGATTTAGTTTTCACTAGTGGAAATTACTTTAAAATTGTCATTTTGACATGTCGAAATGTTAATTTAAGATATCTGTAAAACAATTTTGACATATTACAAATATATTTTCACATGTAGAAATTACATTTTGACTAGTCAACACTGATTTACAGATATCTTTAATTTAATTATAGATATCAGTAATTCCTTTGTCACTAGTAAAAATAAGAATTACAGATATCTACAATTTAATTTTGACATGTCGAAAAAGGATTGTGACTAGTGGAAATGTAATTTCCCATTTCAGATATCTACAGTTGCATTTCTGATATGTCCGACATATCATCAAACCATATGTGGGCGTCATATCATCAAGTACCACAAAGCTATTGGTCGACTTTTAAATAGACTATGTCTACCTCATGAATATTCAACAAATGCTAATGCTTTGTGAAAACACGCGTTATTTACTGCTCCACAGTCCATTCCAGTAAATGGCGGTAATGCACCTATAAATTGGTTTACCAACCGCCATTTAAACTTAAAAATTCTGTCAAATGCAGTAACTGCCGTCTCCGTATTAATAATTCCTTCTCTCTCCATTTTCGCTCGTCACCACCAAATTAGCTTGTTGAGACGATTTCTCTTTCCTAGGATGGGGAACTCATGACCCGCCCTCCTCTGCCTCTGATTGGCCAGTACTCGTTGCAGGTAAGCCAATCAGAGGCAGAGTAGGGCGGATCATTCGCCCAAATTACCATATGCATTTCGGATATGTAGCCCAAATTACCATATTCATTACGGATATGTGTGTATGTCATTGAAGATATCTACAATGACATTTTGACTAGTGGAAATTCCTTTTTTGATATCTGAAATTCAATTCTGACTAGTTATAAAAGACATTGTAGATATCTTAAATATATTTGTTACTAGTAAGAATATAATTTTCACGTTACAATTGTATTTCAGATATCTCAAATGCAATTCTAGATATCTGAAATTACATTCTTACTAGTTACAATTCCAAACCAACATATCAATAATTTAATTTTGACTAGTCAGAATTGAATTTTAGATATCTACAATTCCATTAATGATATCTGTAATGTAAGAACAATTGTAGATATCTATAATGAACATTGCCACTAGTAAGAATTGAGTTGTAGATATCATTAATTAGAATTACAACTAGTCAAAATTACATTGTGGATATGTCGACTTGGAATTATAACACGTCAAAATTGAATTCTAGATATCTGTAATTGAGTTTGAATAGAAGTCATCATCAATATATCTCTTAAACAAGTAATTTCAGAGAGGAATGGATTTGCAGGATTGAAAATGAATTTTTCTTCCCATAAAAACCCAGTTTCAAGGCCTTGTGACTGCAAAAAATATTAGCCTGAATATTTATAAAAGTTCATGGAGAGAATTGTCTCAGTCATGGTCAGCAGTGGGATGCTGTCTTGATGCAAATCTCCCTTTTGGTCCATGCCAGACATATACATATATAAACAGGGCCATCAGCCAACATTAGTTGCTACACCTTATTAAAAGCTCTATATATAACTGTGTGTTTCAGATCTCGTCTTTCCAGATCATGTCTTTTGTCAAGCTTTTGTAAATCACTTACATATACTGAGTGACCACAAAAATAGAAACACCTCCAGGGCAAACTTATCATAGTTTTCATAGTTTTGGCCATCATTCCCATAAATTACAACACTTATACTCCCTGTAAGAGGGAAATAACTCAGGTTTGCAAGGATCATGCCATACCATTGCATTTGTAAATGTTATTTTGTGCATCTGATTTAAGCAGCTAGTGAACAAAACGTGTTGGCGAATCTTTGATTTTTGGATCCCAGTGTAACTTTTAAATAACTGTGATGTTTTCCCCAAAGACATTTTTTAACAATGACATACCATGTAAATATTTTTCGTTTGTACGAGACAAACATAAAGGCTCCTTTTCGTGCAGGGACAGTTTGCTTTAAGGTATTTCATAAACCACAAATTCATGCTTTTAAAAGCATTGTTTTTGTCCAACCTCACCAGTATATCAGCCAGGTGATGCCTTTTGTTAAGGTGAGAATGCTTTCATTTCTTTTATTGTTTTGCTTTTGGTTGGTTGTATGCAATAATTGGTCTGTCTTTTGAGAGAGCAAAATTAATAGAGCTAGCCACATGAACAGGAGTTTGGCTTGTTTTTCAAAAGTTCTGCATAGTCTGCGTAGGTGGCTCACCAATAGACCGTGTGTGTGGATGGAGCTGGTTTCTGTCAGTTTGGGTTTTGCAGTTTTATTTTTACAATGGAGGGAACTAGAGCAGCATTCCATAATAATCCCAAGTTATGTATGTAAACGGGTGTAATACCCAAGCTTGACTGACATACACAGATACACGCATTCCAGATTGTCCCACTTTTTCAGGGGACTGAAGCCTGAAAACACCGCAACATCAGCAGCAGCCTGTTCTGCAGTTTCTTGTCACCTGTTGTGTTCAATCAACTTGATGCGCATGACTTTTTCTATTTTAAAAATCCTTTGATAAATTATGAAGTGTTAGACGGCAGAGAGATTAAAAGCTTTGGACAGAGCCATGAAGTTGAATTTGAGGCCTGCGATTTTGTCACTTTCGCTGTTTGTCTACATGATTACATACTTGGCCGCGTTTGACATTGCTGATGTGGTGGTTTTGGCTCGGGGTGAATATATTCGGTTTTGCAGGTCACATGCCATTCCTCTCTTACCTCTCTGTCTTTTCCCGCTCCTCTCCCTCTCCCTTCTATGGCTCTCGATGCCTGTCCAACTTTGAACATTTCAGAAGATACCATGAATATTGTATAGCCTCTCCTGCTAACATGATTGGTTTTCTCCTTCCCTCTCTCTCTCTCTTTTCTTTGTCTCTCTCTTTCTCCCTCTTCTCTCTACAGGGGTGGTTCTCAGGAGAGAGACAAGGCAGTGTCCTCATCCATAGTATCCTCCGTTCAGTCCAAAATAACTCAGGTATTGTTCTTTGCTTTTATGCCAAATATGTCCTCTACTGAACTTCACAGCCTTCCGAATACAAGCACTGAGTGTTGTTCTGTGTTTCCATCATGCAAAGAGGAAGGACGGAACATGCTGTTTATTTTAACAAACAAAAATATAGCCTCGTTTTTGACTTACTTGAATTCATTTTTTTATTCTATCTACATATTCTGCTTTATGGACTGTGTGCATACAGTTGAGATTGAGATTGACTTTGAGATTTGTCAAAGGTCTCTGTGAAGCTTACAGTACAATCAGCTGATGGTATTTTCCTAGGCTGTAGTTTCTGGTGTTGAATTGGTGCCATCATTAACCATACGCTGCCATTTTAACTTACTAACCAACATTTGAATGCTACAACTGTAGCAAGTCATCCTGGATGAAATTGCACTTCCGGCCCCTGCACTCCTTCTGGGAGCGTATTGCTGTCGGTTGAGCGGCAGGCGAATGCGGAGGCCTTGGATGGCCTTTGGATGTGGGTTTTCACCTCTCTGCTGAGGAAGGAGGCAGAGCTCATGCACTTGTAAATTCAGGCTAGAAGGGGAGTTAGCACTTTAACCGAGGTACTGCCGGTTAAGTTCTATAAATTGTTCCTCCCAAAATGAAAATGGATTCATTAGTCAACCTCTCCTCTTTTGGGTATGGGTTTAACGTTGGGTTAGCAAACGTGTCAGTATTTTCTAAAGTGTTTTTTTCCTCCTGTTTACAGTTTTTTTCAATCTGACCTTAAATCGGGTATAATTTATATTTTTGTAATATCAAATGACAATGTGAAAACAATGTGAAATGGGTCACTCATAGTGATAAACCTACAGAGAATTATCACCTGAATCTGCAGCTGTCCTCAGCGTTACAGAGCTTTATAGTGAGTTTCAGCTCATTGTTTATCTTTCCGGCTCGCAGTTTTACTTTAGTTCACTCTCATCTGTCTCATGGCGTCATTTTCCTGCTCAGCAACAAATGGCAGACAGACTTTAGTGACTAGCTGGAGAAAATAGTGGAGCATTTAGCAGTCGAAGAGCTTCTCCCATGTGCCTGCAAGGGGCAGCAAACGTCGAAAGGTTGACAATGAAAACAGGCAATCCAATGAAAAATGGACAGATGAATTTGTCTCCTACCAATCCTAAACCACTGCGTTTGATTTGCCAAATGACAGTTGCTATATGCAAGGTTGCTAATATCAGGCGCCATCATAATTCAAAACATGCTAGCTTCAGTGCAGCGTTCCCGTCTGGTAGTACCGCAAGATATCTGATAAATATTATTAATGTTTGTTTATTAACTGCCCCCTGGCCTCCTGTCATTTTGCAAAAGTGGCCCCCGGGCAAAGCAAGTTGAGCATCCCTGGCATAGACGCTTCCATCCATAAAATTACAGCAGTCACACACTAGGCTCTGCATGTAGCCACTTTCTCACAGTTAACCATATCAACTGTCAGAATGACAATGCTTTGTGCATTTTACTTGTCACATCAGTGTCCTGCTGGAGTAATGTCACTATTGCACTTGCATTTAACAGTAATTCAATGTAACACTTGTGAGAAATTATTTCTGACACAGTCAGACTGTGGCGGCACAGACTTGGAAGATGGCAGCCACCATTCATTTTGTGAATGACAAATACACTGCACGGCCAAAAGTATGTAAACACCCTAACATTACGCTCATATATGATTGTTGAACATCTCTTCCCAAAACCATGGGCATTAATATGCTGCAATAACACCCTCCACTCTTCTGAAGGCTTTCCACTGGAACCTGGCTGCGGGGATTTGATCCCATTCAGCCACAAGAGCATAGTGAGGTCGGCTGCTGATGTTCGGTGGTAAGGCCTTGCTTGGTAATAGAATGACTGGGTTGTACGTGACATAAACGTAGCTAAGTGATGAGCTGTGTCTGTGTTTTGCTGAACTATGGAACATTGTGTTCCTCATTTGGGTGTTAGAGGTCACGATAAAGGGAATACTGTGTCTGAATAAGTGGTACACACATTACTCACAATGTAACCTCACGCACACCTCGCCAATAAATTATGACCCCCGGTACACATTCTCCCTGCTCCACCCTGTTTCAAATTATAATGTCCAATTTGTGGCTGCTATCATGCTGCCTTCCAGAAATGCACCTTAATCAAATGCATGCACACGTAGCAGTCCAGGAAGAAAAACATGTATGATCGTCAAAAAATTATAAGCTGGATAGACGACTGGAAGGAAAGAAGAATGTACAGTTCACTAGATTCATTTAAAAAAAAACATTTTGGAGTTATTTTTCTCGGTGTCACCTTTATAGGACTTTTGTGTCAGTGCTCTCTAGCCTATTGTTAAATGAGCAAAACGGCTCCAAGGTGCTATCAAAACTTATGTGAGCTGCAAGCCAATGCTCACTTCAATCAGTTATCATTTAGACAAAAAGTCACAGACTACTCTCTCTTCAATTTACTGGGCTTTTTTTGTTGTTTTTTTGTCTAGCTTGCCTCTCCTCCAGCACTTAAGTGCAATATTGTGACATACTGTTCATTTACTTAGTTTTGACTGCTGTTGAAACATGGAGAAACATCCTTCAAGACAAACTTCAAAATCATTTACCTTGATTTGTCAAAAGGCGTAAATCAATTCCAAGATGAAAGACATTTCCGGGAACTGTCTCGTGATATAAATTATATGTGCTTCTTTGCATTTTCAGCCTAGATCACCATCTTTGATTAATAATCCTGAATCATCCGTAATTTAATTTCCACTTGTCACTGTATTGCAAGAAGTGATGCAATATTTTTGATGTTATTGATCCTCATGCAACCAGTGTGCAACTAAATGTATTAAACATGGAGCGTAGGGCCCAGTGTGTAGGTATAGACAGTAAATGTGAACTGTCGCCTCAGTAATAAGTAAATTATTTAGCACTGAAAGTGTAAAACGTGGTGTAGGAACAGTTCTACCTACAAGAAAACCAGTGTTGCGGTGAATATGGAGAGGCTGCAGTGTAGGCCAGAATCCAAGAAGCGTTGGGACTCGAGCTAATGAAGGTCAATAGAGTGTGAATGGAGAGGTGACACAATTACAACGCACACATAATCTGTAACGTATTCTCTCTTCTGTGCAGATTTCACACATTTCACAAACACGATTTCTTCTCCTGCCTTCATCTCGACATGCCAACGCAAGATAGCTCATGAAAACCGTTTGCTGCTGTTGCAACATGCACAGACTCACAACCACTAACTACTTATACCCCATCTGTGATGTTTTACAAACACATCTTGAATAATTCAGCACATCCTCATCTGCCTAATGGTCTCTTCTTCCCTGAGGGTGCCTGGTTGCTATTCGCTTCATCCCGTCTCTCATTTTGCTCCTGTTTGTCTTTGTTCTGCTGTCTTCTGTCCCCTCTTCTTCTCTGCTGTATATTTGTTGTGGTTTACTCTGTTTGATAGATGCTCTGTGCACTTTAAGAGTAGCTTTTAGACCTGCGTCGGGTCTTTTTTTAACATTGTGGTATGTTGTGGTTTTTTTAGGAATTTATTGTGTGTGTGTGTGTGTGTGTGTGTGTGTGTGTGTGTGTGTTTTTTGTTTTTGAAAGTCAAGATGACAGAAAGGCTAGGTCCAATCTAACTTGTCTTCAAGACATGATGACAGACAAAGAGAAAAGTTGGGGAGAACTTATCCCAGGCAAGTGTGTGAGATGAAGAGAAAGCTCAATATGTTGCATAGCTCCCTCGAGATATTCCTGACACTATATTATAGTCTTATTGCGGGTCTGTTTGAAATTAGAACCAAATCTGTGAAATTTCTTCTCTTGTGTGATGCAATTATATAGGATTTTGAAACTCCTGTAATTTGAGCCTGGACTAAGGCTACTTAAGTCCTCAGTAAGAGTAAGAGTAAGAGGTAGCTATTGCACAAATTGCTCATGAGGTTAATTGTGTTTCCTTCTCAGGCCATCACCGCTGCACAGTGTGTGTTTCAGTTCTAACTTCTAACTTGCATGTTTGAGAGTAAGAAGAGTAATCCAAGACAGAGCGAGAACAGGGAAGAACAACTTATAAGAAAAATAAAGATGAAAGCTGTTTGAAAAGTAACTGCAAAGTATTGTGGCCTCACGATAGTAATGTGTCATTTAAGTTATAAATCCCTAAGCTTTCAACAGCAACACCCATGGTTTTTGATGGTAACTGCAAGTTCAGGTTAACACTACAGCAAACACTGCTTGAGCAACTACTTTGTCAGAAGTTCAACAGAAGAACAAGTGGTGCATCTGTTTACAGTGCAGCCATGATTCCAAAATAAGGTTGGGGGTAAGGGAGAAATCTGATTACTGAACTGCAGCATCTATACGCAGATTCACAGTAACCAGGTTACTAAAAGTGCATGGAAACAGTAACGCTGGATTACATGCTGCATCATTCCTGTGAATCCCTCATGTAGGCAGGCAATCTGAATCCCATGCAGAAATGGCGGACTCAGTAAAAACCACTATATAAACAGGTAATTACAGAATGTGAATACATTGAATGACTATTGCTAGAAAAAATGCCAACCATAAATAATATCCAAAAAAGGGTTTGATTTCATGAGCTCTTAAGGATTATAACTTTAAAAAATGGCATGCAATTGCTACATCACTTTTCATATCTCATGATAATTGCAGGGTTCGTACAGCTTTTTAAGAGTAAAATTCAAGCACTTTCAAGGTACCTAAACCAAAAATTTCCAGACTCTCGAAGCCTTTATCATCACATACTAACTAAATTGTGACTATAAATGCCAGGAGACAACAAACAAAAATGACGACGGGATCATTTCATTTGAAATATTAAAAGATTTTTGGTTTGAGATGAGTGATTGTGTAGATGATGAAACACCAGATTATATTGAAAATCAAGCATTTTTAAAGGAGTATATTCGAATTCAAGCATATTCCTAACCTTGAAAACATAACGGTTAAAATTAAGTATTTTCCAAACTTTCAGGACTTTGTACGAACTCTGTAATTGTAAATAACCAGCATATCATCTTTAAGTGACACCATTGCAGACCTAAAAATACAAAGGTTGCAAAAGACTAACTTCCAAGACGGGGTCAGTAATTTGGGTGTCCCCTTGAATTAATGACATAATAAGAGAACATTCCAATTACAGGACCTCCGTGGGTAAAATGTACATCATGAGAGTTAAATATGCCCTGCAGACTTACTGTGTTGCGATAACAAATCAGTGTGGAGTATGTTGGTTCTCAGTCTGTTGGTTCTCAGCAGTCAGCGGTGGGTTTGGACTATTTTAAACTGTTTTCAAATGTAATCTTGTATTTATGTTATATAAAATGACATGATGTAAGGAGTATTTAGGTCAACATCGTATGTGTTGTTTATTGGACGTAAGTGGGCTGCATCCTTTTTCAGTATTATGTAACCATAGTTGGCTATCCCGTGTGTGACAGCTATAATGTGACTTGTGATGATCTATTAATATAATGCAACTTCTGCTGTACTTCCATTTGCCATGACATTTGGAGCTGACAAGAATTCGGCTATAGTTTGAGCAACTTTCCATTCAGTTGACAATAATTCAGAGCATTGTTTGTTTGTCACATTCTGTGAACACTTTGTGTGTGTGTGTGTGTGTGTGTGTTTGCATGTATTCGGATACACCAGGGTTTAGAGAGAAACAGCCTTTTGAGTGATTTGATATGACAGCTCCTTCCCTCTGTGATTACAGCTGTTAATTTGTCTCATCCGTCAGGAAAGCTCAAGGGTGGATATTTGTCCATGCGTGTATGAATCACTCTTGGGATGCAAATTAACACTTCCTATTCTATTTGCCCCCTGGTCAGCAAATTTCCATTTTTACCTGAAGAGGGAAAGAATAGAATATTGCATTTTGGCAGCTCTCTACTTGCTGCAATCTACTTTAGATTTCTCTGTTATATTTTACACTCATTTTTTTGCAACTGCAGCTTTCTTCAAGTATTGTTTTTTCCTATCATTGACCTATTTACATAATACATTTACTGTTGGCCACAGAGCAGGTCAGCTGCTGAAATTGAGGATTAAATGCCTGCAGATTTAAGGGTTTGGAGAGAAGGTAATGCATCTAATTCTCAGTACTCACGGGGTATTATTCTGCAGTTAAAACATATCATATGTTTAAAGATGCATTAAGTTATTCCTGACAGCATGAGGGCAGGAAGCACACTCCAAAACAAGCCTCAATAGACAATAGCATATCAATCTTAAACATGAGTTGGTAACAATATTTGAGGAAACAAAACAAACATAACAAAACAATGAGCTCAAAGCATCAGAAAGCTGCAGACTGGGGAGTTGATTCTCAGTGGGAATAGCATTACTAGCAGCTCTTTCACGCTACAGGGAGTAATTTAAATCAATAATATTAATAATAGGAATGTTTCTTATTTGAGGAGCTGTAATACACTGGGATTAAGAGAATAGTAAAGTGTCATTCTATTATTCTCAGTTAATCCTATTTGTCAATTAATACAAAATAAGATAATTTGCTCACTGCTTTTCCTTCAGTACTTTCAATGCACGGTGTTGGTCCTCAGCTCAGTTGTTGATTCTTGATCAGTTGGTGGGTTTAAGTTGAACCAAAAGAGAGAATGAAGAAATGTATTGGCAATAACATCATCATATCATCAGTTGGTGTAGGATTTAGAGCCATTTGCTGGCTTCAACAACACACAATCTGATGTAAATATCCTTCAGGCCTTCATCATGTACTGTATGTGCTGTTACACCCAAGTCAGTGGTGTTATTCCCACAGGTGTATAACAACTCTACAGTCTCGCCATTTGTCACACCCCCTGATCCTGATCCTGCGTCCAAGTGTCTTAGATCACGCTTTAAATTCAATCTCAGTTATCCAATGACATGTGCATTAAACTCGTCTCTCTTTTTGTCTTCTCTGTTTTCAGGATCTGATGGCCAAAGTGCGAGCCATGCTTGCCACCTCCAAGACCTTCCAACCTCCCAATTCCTAAAGAGAGGACATGGCTTTCTACTAGCCACGACAACCTCGGCCAATCAGTGAGTGGCATTCTCCGGTTTCCTGGAGACTTATTTGGCCTGGATCTGTTTCATCTCCCACGTTTTTTATCCGATTTATTATTTCATCTCGATTTGAGCGCCGGCAGATTCAGTTTGGCTACATTTTGTGTGACGTAAAGGCACTCGCTGAGCTGAAATATCTGGTTTCACACCTAACCTGAGAAAACAGCTCGTAAGCTGGGACATCATGTCAGCAGTTGACCTGTTTTGGTTCTGGGAGAATCAAATGTGGAAATAATCCACGTTATTTGGCATCCTGTTTTAAAACACTCACTTTAACTTCACCACGTGGTGACAGTCATTCTTTGCAGCATTACCCAAAGCTGCTGGGGGTCTTTATTCTCTCCTTCTATGAAGGGTTGTGTTGTTTTGATCATTTCAATTCTCTCCTCCCTACTACTATTCTCTGCTGTTGTTTTCCCTCTTTATTTCCTCCCCTGGCTGTCTTCTCTCTCCAACACCTCACCCGTCTACTTGAGAAGCCATTTTAATTTTCTTCTCTGTCCTTCAGCTCTAGTGCGTGGCCTTCTATTTCTGTTCCTGGTTTGTACTGTAATGAATTTAATGCAGAACAA
The DNA here is from genome assembly GCA_008360985.2 of Macquaria ambigua. Classification (NCBI taxonomy): domain Eukaryota; kingdom Metazoa; phylum Chordata; class Actinopteri; order Centrarchiformes; family Percichthyidae; genus Macquaria; species Macquaria ambigua. The sequence goes on from VMKM01000337.1 coordinate 29,867, forward strand.
CTTTGTAATCCAAACTGTCAATAAAGTTTCAGTTATGATTTACTTGTGGCCCTTACTCCTTTTCTGTTTTGCCTTTGGATTTCTGTGTGCCAAAACACAAGTTGTAAATAGATTAAAGTATTTAGCGACCGTTTTTTTTTTAAATCATGAACTCCATTATGACTCAGCCCACCTCCCAGTCCTCCTCTTCACCGTCTTTCATTTGTGGTACACTGATAAGATGGAAGAAATGATATTTACTGCCCCCAAACCTTCACTTCCATTGACTGTACTAAGTTTAGTGTCACAACAGAATTTCTGATAAACCTGACAAACATAACTGTTGATCGGCTGATATCCTTCGGGTGGCTGCTGCTGCTGCTGCTGCTGCTGAGGAGATGGCACTTGTTCCCCAATGAGCAGATAAACCAGGGTACCGAAATTGTTAGTACACTCCTGCCTGATGACCTCAGGCAGAGTACAAGCTCATAAGGGAACAAATGTTCAGAAAGATTACCCTTCAAAGGACATGCAGAGGCTTAAAAGTAATCAATAAAATGTCAAAATCAATTCTGAAACAAACTAATGAAGACACAAACGGGAGATATGGTCCTCTCTCTCCACTCTTGTTTAAAGTTTTGTTACAGCATTCTGAACGTACTGGTGCTGTCCTGTTTTTGGTTCAGACAGGTAAACAGCACTGCAGGGTCCATCCATTTATAGTTTGTACGTTAGGTCAGGGACAGAATGGTGCCACCTGTCAGAGGGCACAGTAGATTCATGACGGCACAGCCTGATACCCACTGTGGGGCCTAATGATGAAGCCAATACATCATCTAACATTGGTGCTGGGCTTCTATAGGAATGCTCACCCAGCTTTTGTCACATCTCACCATGCGTATCGGTAACTAAGAGTTCCTCAGGTGCTTGTGGTTGGTTTAGGACAACTACGAGAGAATTATATTTTTCACACAAATTGAACATTTGTGCAGAAACAGCTTAACTTCAAGGTACAACGGTGCGTCATCAGCATAGCAATGTCTTCCATTAAAGTTAGAGAAACAAGAGCTTCAGAGGAGCTTCAGTTGCTCAGGGTCTACTCCACATACCAGCTGACTTTGAAAATAGTAAAGAAGGCGCACCAACGACTCAGCCTAAGGAAAGTCGATGCCCTTTTTGCAGATGCAACATCAAAAGCATCCCAGCCGCTCCACTGAACCAAAGGCTCTGCAGAGGGTGGTTCAAACGTCCTCTCACTGCAGCCAATAGTCAGTTCTCCCCTTCACCGTCAGGGAAACTCTACAGGAACATTAGGACCCGCACCAACAAAGTAAAGAGCTGCTTCAAGCCTCAGGCCATGAGAATGCTGAATATCCCTTTCCTCCTGACAAACATAAACAGCTGACACAAACACAGTAAGCTGCTGATGGTTTTTTTTTCTTCCCAAATTATTGTTTTCCCACACTTTTCTGACTTGTCACTTGTAGTAACTAACAAGTTAGAATTTCACTGTTATATGTACATGGGTTCATACAGCGGGGTACTAAATTCAACACAGCACCTGAACTCTTCCTGAGCCCCTAGGTTTGCTACCTTCTACAATGATTAGATTATTAGATAAGCAGTCAGTAATACAAAAGTGTCAAACAAAAAGACTTCATGTCACCACTAGGCCGCTACAAGACTGCTGCTGTAAACACGACACGTTTCTGAATTTTGGTCCAATCACGGCACTCAGACTGAACACTGATTCTGGCAAAGTTACAGTCTGTTCAGTCTGATTTTAGTGCTGTGTGGTCCAAAGAGTGTGCCACAGAGTGGACTATTGGGTTGGATTGGTTTATATAAGACTACTTTGTCTCCACAAGCAACTGCAGCGGGTTGGACAAAACAACATGAACACCAGAGAAATGTTATGAATTCAGTTTTGTTTGAGAATATGTCAAAGAGGTGTTGATTCAACTCAATAGTAGGTGAACTCTTGTATTAGACTGCATAATACTTTGTCCGGCTGGTGGACAAAATAACAAACAGTTCAATATAATATGCACTAGCAAGGTGTTTTCTTGTAGTTGATCATGAAAATTGTACAAGAGAAGCATTTTTTGTGTTTGTTTGTTTGATCAACTACCACAATCCACACTGGCACTACTTGACTTACTATTTAGCATATAGATAATTCTTATAAAGCAGTTGTTCATATAAATGATTTAAGTAAAAGTGTAAATGTGACTGTCTCTCTGCTATGACTGCATTGGTTTAGCCTGCCAATGCTACTGCTTGATGGAAGTAGGAGTTTTTCATCACATTAGTATTGCTTAAAGTCTACAGCAACAGTGGTCTCCTAATTCACAACAGTGAAATAGAAGAAAATCAGTGCAGTTATATGGAAAGAAGTATGGAGTGGAGGTAAGCTCTTACTTCTTTCTCTGCGAATGGGACTTAAAACGGCAAAGAATCGGTCAATAATCAGCTAAATGTGATTCAAGTCATAATTAACGCAACTACATTTTCAGGGGGAGAAATGGACTGGAAGGAAATCGGTACTCTTCTAAGACCATTTATCCAGTTATGTAACAGATTTATTTTTTATAATGATATAAAGTCTAGACATAGCATAATTTGCTATCACGAAGGGGGAAAAAAAGGTTTGCACAATTAAGGAAGAACATGTTTTGTATCAAAATAAAAATATATATATGAGAAATTTAAGAGCTAAAATTATTCACAACACACACACAGACTCTGTAGCACATTAGAAATACTGCAGAGTGGACAGAGAGGTTTGTGCCTCCCACCAGGCAACAGCACCTGAAGGCTGGGTGTCATGTAGTGCTGTGCCTGACCCACTGAGGCAGCGTTAGTCTACCAGACAGACACATCGCTCAATAGTGACATCTTAGGTTAACAGCAAAACTTGACCACTTTAAAGCTGCAAGTTCTGCTGGTAGTTTTAGAGCCCTCACTTTTTACTTGTCTTGCTGTGTTTCTGCATGGAGCCGAACTTCTTAAAGAAAAGGTCAAAATGAGGTACAGCAATTCTGTTGGAAGCCAACAACAGTCTTACATTTGCCAGCACGTCTTCCTTGTACAAGGGTTCTTCAGGGCAAGCTGAAAGCTCCCTTATTGATTTCACACTGGACTGCTAGGTAACTGCAGAGCTGTTAGGCACTTTAGAGGAGGTCCAAGTGAAGACTAAAGTCATTTGAAACGGGTCCAAGTCATGTGAAGTATGAGTCTCAAGTTACAGGAAGTTACTTGTCCTTGAGGGCAAGTCACAAGTCAAGTCTGAGGCCCTTCATGCAGAGATGAAAGAAGAATATCCCAGAATAAATGGGAAAAAAAACAAACATGTATGAGGTACCATGTACACACTAAGTGGCGACACATCTTCAGGGCAATAATAACTTTAACCACAATGACAAAATACAGTAATTGCATCAAAATTGCAACGACTGCAAAATGCTTGTAAAAACTGTAAATGCACGCAGGGCTACTAAAATGGCCTGTTTGGTAGAGCAAAGATAGCAGCATAATTGCTAAAACAAAACAAGGAGAAAACTATTAAGGGACTCATTTTATTTAGTTCATTGGTTTTCTTAATGCGGCAACACTCTTGGATAACAGGCCTAATAAGCAAACACTCAGGTTGTTTTTCTGGTCTATCATTCACACCCTTTTAAAAAAAAAAGTGGTCTCTCATAGTGATGCCATAGGAGGAGATTGTTTTTTAAGTACTACAAAGAACCTTTAGCCTACCCACAGATTTTTCAAAGACCGCTTTGTGCCGAGTTCTTAAAAGAATTTCATAAGCAGGTGTTTCCCACCAGCTGTCATAAAAAAAAAAAAAAAAAACACCTGCTTCTACATCACTGATTATGGTGCAGCTAGATTTGCAGCATCCTTGAAAGTTTCAGTAGAGAATGTGCAGCAACAGTTTCCTGCTGTGTGAATTCACGTGGCTTGTCTCACACTCTTTATCACACTTAATGAAGAAGTGTTCTCTGAAGACCCACTGATAGGCTAAAACGTTCCATGTAAAGGTTACTCCGTGGCATCACTGTAAGGAGACCCTTTTGGTTAATTTGCTCCTTTATTTTTAAGGGTGCGCTTGCAAATTGATCATTTTAGCACATTTGGGCAAAGACCATGAATAATACAAAGCTTCTTATTGTTCCCGGTACAATTTACAGATGGAAATCAATATTTTACAAGATGAGAAACAGCTCAATGAATAACAAAAAGGAGGAACAAGAACATAAATAAGGAATCTGTGAACCATTATTGAATTTATTTGCCAAACTTATTTGCCAAAATGAAGTTAGTCAAGTCTTACAGCGTCTCAATTGTACAGCTTGGGGAAGGTAGACGGACCAATGGACAGTATGGCTCGCTAATTTGTCACTAATTGCAACAATGAAGGTAACAACAATACACATTCTCCAAATGAATTATGTGACATCATGGCCTGGGACTCCCTACCATCAGTGGAAATGATGAAGCACCTTGCATTGCTGAGTTTTATTTTGACTTGATGTTGTACTACATGGATGAGTCATCCAGACATGTTTCTCCACATAATTAAACATTTGTAATGGATCGCCCACGCTGCTTTAAAAATGAATCCATCTTTTGGCGTATGACTGCACAAATCTGTCAGACCACCGTAATAAGCTTATGAACTGATAAATAAAATAAATCACTTTTTTTTTTTTTGGCATTCCTTACTCTTATCAGCGAGTGCCTTGATACTGTAAGACACATGGGTCAAAAAATTCAGCAAGCAGTACATCTGGCCAATCCAGCGTGTGTGAAAAGACACATTTCATTATTTTCGCCCTTTATCTGTCAGTACAGCTGCAGTGGCTTTGATAAGGCAGGCGAGTGATGCCTTATGCAGCATTTTTCAGCGGGTAATTGTGCGCTACCGCTGAGGAATAGATAAGTACAAGTCAAACAAAGTCTAGTGAGAAAGATTTATATGAGGGATGAGCCCCTAACCCTTTACTACCAAAGCAGATGGTCTTATACTCCGTCTAAGCATGTATGAAGTTTGTGTACAATTCAGCAAAAGGCTGTAAAAGACTCAGGGGGGTAAATCGCAGAAATAGACAAACATGGTAATCCTGACCTCCATTCTTCTCTTTGGGAACTTTAGTGTCATGTTTAGCTTCGTTTAGCCCGTCTAATTAGAGTGTACAGCAGAGGTGTTAGGAAATAAGAATGGTCAGGAGTACAACTGGAGGAGTCTACTTCATGGTATCAGGAGAAATTTTTGATACCATAGACCGTATATAAAGATGGACAACTCATCTCCAAGCCAAAATATTCCAGATACGGGAGCTGCCATGCTGTGCTGGTAACGTCATTTGGAGCCAGAGTCTGCGCAGTAGTGATATCGAGTTCCCGCCCATACACCCGCCCGAACCAATCGCGAGCACACTCACAGTTGTCAATCATACGTCTCATCCCCTTTCCATAGCATCAAATAACTAGATAAAACCAAACTTATCAGAAAAATGAACACTTGAACTACCTAAAATGACAGAAACCATCTTTGGGAAAATTAATTTGATGTGTTTTGGCTTCACTTTTGGGGAGCTGTCATGTTGTCCATTGTAGTTCAGGTCAACAGAACTTCAGGTGTCCATGGCAATAGTATTTGCTGCCATAACGTAGCTAATGCTAACTGGTGACAGGACTATAGCCACAGGTTATATTGCTAGGGACACTTTAAAATGGATACAATCAACAATTTTATATTAACAATGGAGTGTTTCAGCGTAAATAACGGATTCACCTCCTTCTTGTCCACTATTTTTATATACACATATCGGAACACCTTGTCCGGTATTATCACTTACAAAAACACTGAAAGCATACATCAAAAAGAACCGAATGAATTACTGCAATCCAGTTGATCCTGACACCCACAAAAAGTTGGTGAAACATCAAAGTGGTCATCTCTCTAACAGCTGAAGTTCATTCAGAAATACAAAGTTCACTCTGAGCCTTTTGGTAGAAAAAAAATGCAGAAAACTGAGACAATTCCAAAATGGTCGTTGAAACATGAGGTCATATTTATTTATTTAACATCACACATCTTTAGAAGACAATAACAGACTTCCAAAAGCCTTTAGACTCAATAGTGCAAATACTATATTCTTATTACCCAACACATTAGTGCCAATAGCCTGTCAAAAAAAACAAATAAGTCATGTGAATAGCCACCTCTGTCTTGCCTGTTCATACCCCCGTCAATGGTGGCTATAATAACCACAAGGCCCCAGCCAAACATTAAATCACAATTTTATACGTAATCAAATCAAGCTCATCACATCTGCACTGATTGATTCTAGACTAAATTGCTGCCTGGCATTTGCAATTTCATTAACTCATACTGGCAGGGAGACATTGTGTGCGTGCGTGCGTGTGTGTGTGTGTGTGTGTGTGTGAGAGAGTAAGACATTGAAAGGAGAGCAGGAGAGCGTGCAGGGGCAGGGGAAAGTGACTCAGGGAAGTAGTTAGAGAGAAACATGAGGGCACGGGAGTGATTTGTTTGTTTTACGGGACCTGAATGCATCGTAATTCAGTGAGACATTTGAGGGGATGGCAGGGGGAATAAAGGACGGTTGTGGTGAGGAGGAAGGGTTCCGTTCAAAACTGCAATTGATGTTTATTAAAAAGAATAATACTCTATATTAATGACTTTATAGCCAAACATTAAGATGATTCAATCCTCAGTTTAATCTTTTTTGTGACTAAACATTAAGTGTATACTACAAAGCCTGCTGATTCAATTCAAGTGACACAACCATGATAGGATGTGACATGATGTTGATCTACCATATGATTTCCAGCACATGGCTATTTGATGTTTCATTTTGAAGAAATACTGCTGTACCTTTGTGTAATCATGGTTCACGGCTTCAATATATTTCGAGGGGTGCTGTAGTGGCTTTGACAGATGTGGTCTGACCGCCAACTAGAGGACTGGCTGCACGTGGAGTGAGGACTCAGGGCACCTTGGCCACAGACCCAGACAGAGACACAGTGGTCTAATTATGACATGTGGCACGGAGAAAGAGAGCAGACTGGCAGAAGTCCCAGCGGTACACAGAGTATAGGATGAGACAGATGTAGAGATTTCCTATCTATCTATCTATCTATCTATCTATCTATCTATCTATCTATCTATCTATCTATCTATCTATCTATCTATCTATCTATCTATCTATCTATCTATCTATCTATCTATCTATCTATCTATCTATTTTATTCTATATGCTCTGTTTACCACTGGCGAGACTGAGACTTCTTTAAGATTCCTCTCTGCCTTGTTGCCACTGGTTTTAATTAGAGCACTATGTCTTTGTCTGGGAGAAAGGTGCCCTCAGTCTTCACTTCCTGTAGCTGCTTTATAGTCGGTGACTTAAAGTCTGTCCCACTCACACCAAACAGAGGAGACAATCTGCTTCACGGCCCCCGTCAGACCCGCTTAATGTGTTTACTGTCCTCAATGCTCTTCATGCATTCAGTGCGGCGCCCTGGATATTCTTCCATGATAGGCTGAGCCGGAAAAAGGCCATTTTATTTAATATGCGTTGACCTGCTGCGTGGGGTTTTGACATCATAAAGGTATTAAAACTCTACGTAACTGTTCGTTTAACCATTGACATTTGAAAAACAAAGAGAAGACACATACAAGAGGTCAGTGTTGTAAGCTCAAACAATACCTCCTCTCTCTCTCTCTCTCTGTCTCTCTCTCTCTCTCTCTCTCTATTTTGCTGGCACAGGATGGTAGAAGGCCTGCACATATTGGTGGATTGCCAATCCTTTTGGGCTCAAGGTAATTTGTAGTGTCTGGCACCTGCACCTGCACCTGGCTTTACACACACCTGCATGTTTTAAGATGGATCGAGTGGCCCAGCTGATGCTGGAGCAGTGCCATTTTGGCATCTGTGATTTATACTAGACGTGTGTGTATCAGAAGTTGCTATGACCAATCTTACAGTATGCTTGCAGAACACACCTCGCTTCAATATCAAGATCCATGTTACCAATGAGATCGGACATTGACTGAGTTTTGGTGTCAGGCGTAAATCCTCTGCCTGCCACTTTCTTTCGGTTTCAGTGTTGAATGAGGGGATGAATACAGAAAGAAAGCACCTGAACCAAGACATACATGATTTTTTAACAAGCATGTGTACATTACAAACAAACTTGTAACGTGCTACCCTGTGTTCTTAACTGCTTCTTCAGTGTGCGAACGATAAAGTACCTGTTTTGGCCTAAACCAATCACCTGTGGCCACTCAGCCATCCCTCATTCCCTCATCAACCTCCCAGTATGAATAGAGGCCGGTCTTCAGTACCAGTTTGCCAGAGTGTCTTTGTTGTCTTTATGCCCTAGCATTTTAGCCATTCTTGTCTGCTACCTGTTGCGTATCTGGAATCAGTTTTTTTTTCTGATTTGACCTGCTCTCACTCTGATTTTCACCTGCCTGGCCAACCCCAACTGTGAAGCCTGTATGACCATGTAAACTGCCTTTAAATCAAGCTGCTGTGTATCAGTGGCTATATTTGGGTCCAAGAACCTGTTGCTATTTGACCTGAAGAGACCTGAGTCACAGTGAAATTTGGAATCTTAAGGCATAGTTGACCCATGTAACTGATACAGCGAGATAACCTTAATTTCAGTTAGTTTAAATGTAGTTAACTGTTATTTGCACATTGCAAAATTCATTTTAAAATTGTTTAAAACCTTTTGTGAAAAAAGCCACTATGTCAATGTGACTCCTAGTGCTAGAATCAAAAATAACCCAGCATGCCCCCTGACACAAGACACTGAGATGAAGGGGCTGAAATCAACACATAGACAGCACCAGTTTTCACCAGGAATGTCTCATAAACACAAACTTATGCTACCAGAATCATTTGAAAGATTGTATAACTGCATAAATAATGGGGGCTTTTAATACTTGACAGGTTTTGTTAGGGTGGTTTGTTGTGTTACTCTGAAGTACATCACATTTGCCTTGTTATCACTAATACTGCAGAAGAATGCACAACAAAAGGGGTGGCTGCGAGGGGGTCTAGTTCTGCTTAGAGCCCCAGAAAATGGTTGCTCTGGCCCTGGTGTTTAAAACCCACAAAAAGTATTTGAGTTTGAATCTCAGTTCAAATCTTCTTTTGCAGCGCTTCAGTACATCATGCAACAAACGTTCACCACACCTGACTGCTGCCAGGACTACACCTCTGTGGAAGCTACTGAAAGAGAAGCGCTCAGGAGTAAATGGTGGATTGTTGTGATGGATAGGGATTGCATTCTGCTTTCCCCAGCCAGATTTTCTGGCCCACTGCCACTGCCAGAGTTTAGCTTTGCTTTGGGACTCAAAAGAAAAAGGCCCATTACCCACCCTGTGCCTTTAGTCCGAACCACAGATCTGTGGTGTTGTGGGCTATTCCTGTTTCTGTGAAGACAGTTGTGAAACATAATGTTTCTTTTCCTGATAAGAATTTCAGCATAGCATTTGTCAAAAAAGCTTCAAATCTGCAGGATTTGACTGTACAACTGTGTTGCATGCCCAACAATACATTGACCATTTTGTATTTGTCAGAAATAAAATAACATGTTTGTCAACTCAAATGTGTAGAGACACACAGATTTTTGTGTGGATTATGTATATCACAATCAGCAGTGTGACAAACAAGTGCACCACTCTCAAACACACTTGTCGTTACTCCATTTATATTTAGTCACATCACATCCCTGTCTCCCTGCAACGGCAACAGGATAATAGCCCCTGGGATCTGAAAGTCAACACATCTTTATTTTTCAGATGGAAGAATCAGAAAAAAAGCCACAATGTAGAGAAAAAGGAATGTGTGCCAAGAATCTCAGTCAAAAGCTCTTCTTATCTTTGAATGGGGGATTTGGAGGACTGTCATCACTGACAGACTTGATTGTACAGCGTAATTACTATAACTTGAATCATGCCCTATCCTGTGATCTAATCTTGGTTCCATTGGTGCTGTACAGTTAGCAGCTATTGTCTGCAGTGACAACTGTTATCATTACAACTCTCTTGTCTGTGTTCTCAGCCGGCTGAATGCAAACTGGAGCGGCTACAAGTCATCGTCCAGGTTTGTGCTACTACCTCAAATTATGATGCACTAGTTTTATTGCATGTAAGCGGATACATATATATATATAGTAAATTAAATTTAGAAAACCTTTGTCTTTATATATATATATATATATTGCCTGATTTCTTCCACTTACTTACCAACAAAGTTAATTATATTGAAAACCTATTTAATTATTTTCTTAGTGATTTTGCATAGCTTAGCAAAAAAATATATACAATATATATAATGATGCACTACACTTAAAATCTTTTTTAATTTCCTTTATAGATACCTGGTACTTTCTGATAGATAATGTCATATTTGCTGTCTTATCTTTGACTAACTGTATTGACTGTAAATGTAAATATTACCTGAAAAAAGTTTGAGCAGTGCCTTTTTCAGCCCTGTTTACATCCCCAACAACCTTCAAACCCAGTGAAAAAATAATAAGCACATCCTTCACCACTTGCTGATGCTCATTAAGCTCATTACTGTGAGCGTACAATAATAAGTGAAGGTGACTCAGATGAGTGTATCAACATTTTTGTCAACTCAGATCTTCTCTCTCAGGGCAAGAATTCCCCAGCAATGTCTTCTATAGATTAAGACTGAAAGTTCATGACCTTTGATACGGTACTTGACAACACAGTCTCACCCTAAGGTCTATTTAGTAGCTGTTCTTGACCTTTCCATTGGATCAAACGATCTTCATCAGCACATGGACGTCAATATTTTGTTGACTCACGAAAGTCGACATTGTTGAGTTGTTGAAAGTTGAGTTGTCGTGAGATAGTTTTAGAAGCTACTGTTTTAATCTCAATTTTTAAGCCAACATGGACGAGATGTCTTCAGAGTGCTCAGAAAAATGGAAATTTGATCATCTACAATTCCATGACAACTGAGCAAACTCCAACTGCTGAGGAAGGTTGTGTGATACTATCAAAAGCTCCAGGATAGCTACTAAATTGACCTTAAAATGAGAATGTTTTGTCAACTATCTTCTATAGAGGTTTTAGTAAACCTATTAGAAGTCTATACCCACCATGTAATAATCTTGTAGTTATAATAAATACATATGTTGTCCATTTCATACCAAAGCTGAGCAGCTGATCTTCATAAAATCTGAGTCAGTAGCAGTGTTATTGAGCCAGTTCTGCTCTGTGTCCCCTTGTGAGTCTGAAAGAGAAAAGAGAGTAATGAAAAATCTGACTTTTAGTGAACTGAATTTTCAAAAGGGCTGAGTCGGTCAACAGCTTTTTGTTTTCTGGGCCAAATTTACATTTCAATGGGTTTGGCAGAGGTCCTAGTTTCAGAAAGGTGAGCAGGAGGAACGCTGGTGATTTGCTTCTTCTGGTCTTTGCCCACATTTTATTGACAGCAGGCAAGAAAGCAAGGATTAATTTTGTTCAGCCGGTGTTTGACCTTTCGGGGTTTAATTTAAGTCTGCGACGAAGTATCCTTTTTAGATGCACTCTCCTGGTTCAACATCCAGGCTGCCATATGTGAGACAATTCAAAGATACAAGGCAGACAGTTTCCCTCTGCTGACCGACACTCAGTCCCCATCTGCCACTGAAAAACTGAAACTAGTAGAGAGACATCGAAGAGAAATTCAGTCCCATTCATTGCTGAAAGGCACCAACACAAAAGTCAGAAAGAATACTAGTGTGTACCGTGGAGAATATTTGGTGTTGGTAATGATGCTTGTAGGGAGAAGATGAAGGGAATTCTAGTCTTCTTTTCACTGCTGAGAGATGCTGTTGTTGAAAGCTATCAATGAATATATAGTAGCCTGCTATTTGGAAGCTCAGGAGAGCACACTAAGTAGGGAGGTTTGAGGTTGGCCGGTTTCTTATTTTCTTGCTGTGACTTACTGAAATTACGGTATGGATTATGTTATAAAATATCATCAGTTTTTGTCAGTGCTTTCTTTGAAAGTCGCTGCTCATATTGACAATAAGATTACCATCCAATGAACTCCCGTTCTTACCTTCCTTCTTTTTTTTCCATCTGTGCTCTGATTCGGGCCGTGTCCACCCTACAACGTGGGTAGAGTTCAAAACACTGTTGTGAAAGGTTTTACATCCACACAAGCAATTTCAGATTGTTTTGTAAAAGTACACTGTCCACACTGGAACCCCAAGCCAATACCATACATGATCTTCTGCTATGGAGCGAGACCCTTTTGACAAACTGCTGATTACTATCTGCTTGGTCTGTGTGTGACAGCAATTTCAAAAGCTTCATTTTCCACATGCATGCTGTTGGGAGTATGTATGTGTACTTTTTTCATATTTATTATTGTTTTCCATATCAAAAAATATGTAGGAACAATGCAGTACAATAGGCTGCAATATGTACAATTTATACACATTTTGTGTTTTGTCTTCCTGAATTTGACCACTTTGATACAGATTTCATACAGCAATATGCTTACATTATATGTCTAGACTGGATATATACTGTTTGTTTTGTGTAAGACACAGTGGTGGGTGAAGTATTCAGATCTTTTACTTGAGTAAAAGTACCAGTACAACAATGTAAAAATACTCCATAACAAGTAAAGTAAAAGTATTGTCAGCAAAATGTACTTAATGTATCAAAGTAAAAGTACTTGTCCTGCAGTAAAATGTTCCCTGTGACTGATATATTATTATTTATGACAGATTGTTAAAATTGATGCATCAGTGTGTAAGCAGCATTTTACTGTTGTAGCTGGTTGAGGTGGAGGTAGTTTTAACTAACTGTAAGTAGTGTAGTCCAGTGGTTTCCAACCTAGGGGTCGGGCGCACCCACTCTCAAACGGTCACAAGATAAATCTGAGGGGTCATAAAATGATTAATGGGAGAGGAAAGCAGAAAAAACAAAGTTCTGCTACACAAATCTGTATTCATTTTTTTGACATTTCTATGATCTTTTAATTTCTTTAATTTGATCTCTTTAGGCCTTGAACAGTTATTGTAATGAAGCATTTAGAGGGGAAATCACTTTTGATTGATTGAACTAATATCAACTCTGAAACATGACAAGGAACTCGAACCACACAGTGCTTTTTTGTAAGGGGTCACAAGCCAAGAAAGGTTCGGAACAACTGGTTTAATCTTTAACAATGCATTTTATTTTGTTAGTAACTACATCTCTCAAATACATGTAGTGAAGTAAAAAGTACATATTTTTCTCTCTGAACTGTAGTGGAGTAGAAGTATCAAGTAGCATAAAATGGAAATGCTTAAGTAAAGTACACCAAAATTGTACTTATGTACAAATGTGAATGCAGATATATCTTGTGCCTTAAAACGCTACACCCTAGTGGTTTAAATGAAGACTGTGACTTTATCTTATTGTCTTTTTTACCAGTGGGTCCCATTCCCAGTGTACAAGCTAACATTTTATGTGTTTATATAACAGTATGTGTATGAGGATGTGTCAGTGCTCTGGAATTATATTGTTCTAATGTGTTTGTAATGACTTGACCTGCTGGCAACTGGCTTCATGTGTGTTCAATCAAGCCCTAGATCATTGACTAGGTGCACCTGTAGAGTAACCCACATATAGGGTGACTCATCATACATGCCTCATTTTGCACTGAGGAAAGTCCAGCATGGACTGAAACCTTTGCAGTCAATGCACATTTTTCTGTGCAGCCCTGCAATGTAGAAGTATTTAAAATCCAGACACTAGTCGGAATTCCTTTTCTTCTCTCTGTGTGCGAGTCCTCCCTTGCTGCACTGGCAAAATATATAAACACCGTATGTTCACATCAAACATGTACAAATTGTACCTTTATGAATCATAGATCATTATTTACATTTCTTTAAATGGATGAACTGATTATGTCACTATTTGTTCAGACAGACAATGTGGACACATAGCGAGTCAGACAGACCTCCAGTTCCACTAAACAGACAGTCACTTAATGCAGGCCTGTGTTTCAGTAACCCAAGTCCCCACAGAAAACATTGTTCCTATAGTAGGAGTATCTGATATAAACCCACTACATCAAAGCCCACTACATCACAGCCCCGACTCATCATCACGTCTTTATTCTCAATCTGTAATCCAGAGACATGCACGCAATCGTATGCACACCATACATGCAGACAACAATCATTTTCAACAGAATGAGAGAGTGAGCAAGCCGCATTCCTGCGCCAATTTAAGCCCTGATTTCAGAAAGGACTGCTGATTGCAATGCAGAGTGGCACCTTATTTCACCTGAGAATGCATAGCATTGTGTTTTGGCATTGATTTGTCTTTCTTTAGTCACAAGTAAAGACAGAGAAAAAAAAAGGCAGAAAGAGAAAGTAAGAGAAAAGGGAGAGCGGGGGAGGAGGGGGGTAGTAGACACACAAGACATGCAGGGAAATTTTCCAGATATGGGAGAACGACAGACATAAAGAAAATATAGCCCTCATTAGTGTTACATTAGGCTCATACTGTACCTCATTAGTCAGAATCAGCTTAATGTCCAGCAAATGTACAGGAATTTGTCTTGATGTCACTGCTGCAGTGGCATTGACTGGTGCTGATGCCGGTGCTGCACTAGGCTTCCAGGGAGAAAGGAGCAGGGCTATATATACAGTGAGGGGTGGACACAATAATAGGAACATTTTACAATATAATGAAATTCAGTACAACAGAACAAATTAAAATCTCAAAAAACAGCAGAATAAACTCTTCTCAGATATAAGTCAACACTGTGAGATTCAAAATGTAGTATTTATTGCACTGCTCTGTAGAAATATGTATCTTACCTATATAAATATTCTATTGAATTATTCCTAATTTAATTGTTTGGCTATGTAATTAATATCACTACTCCAACTCTAGAGATGATGTGTTGAAATTGTCCACACCAGACAAATGACATATTGGATGCATTTTAAAACTCTTAAAGGAGTAGTTTGACATTTTGGGACATTTTTTTTTTTTACTTCCTGGAGTCTTGCCGTCACTGTGAGGTTGCTCCAGGAAGTCCTGTCCTGTCTGCTATCAAATACATGGGTATATTTTAACCATGAAGGTGATCTTTTCCTATCCTTACTCAAGAAGTTTTAGTTGCCTAAACTTAACCAGATCACAAAATGCTCAGATGACGAGTCATTAAGGTTATTTTAGAGGGTAAGAAAAAGACCTACTTTGTTGTTTAATGCAAGAACTTGTATATATCCAGGTTTGCTCTGTCTCCCCGCAGGTATAAAGTAAGGGGACGTGTGAAGCTGCCAGGACATCTCCCTCACCTGCCCTTCTCTTTCCTTACACCCTTGCCAAGGCTTGTCATCTTTACCTGCCTCCTATCTGAAACGCCTCAGCTCAGTTCCCACTCCTCCAACAGCTTTGCCAAATTCATAAGAAATCCCAGCTAACATATTGACGTTGAAAAGGTGTTGACACAGCTGCCTGCAGAAATACCAGAGCTCTGTGTAAATATACTAGAGTGTTAAGATCAATGTTATGTCAGTTTAGAATAATGCGACTGTTGTAAATATTTTCCCAAGGTGTTTAATATTATTCTTTTTACTGTATAATCATATTTTGAATTGTTATTTTAGCCTGATTGGGTGAGGGTGAATGTTGAACCTGTGTATCATATAGACCTTAACTGCTGGGCTTTTGGCCACTGCCTGCAGGTCACTGGGCATCAAATCCTCATGGGGCAAACGCAAATACACTGAAAACCATGGAGTCATAAAATGTACTAAACATAGACAGATATGCACACTCTGATAGACTTATTTACAGCTATGGACAGTGCTGAGCTTTATCTTCTTTTTTTGCTTTACCTTCTTTCTCTTCAGCAACTATTTTACAGCCAGCTGAAAATGTCTGAGTGCCTTCAAGTACATGCTTCAATTGTTTCAGTCCTTTTAGTGGAGCAACACAGCAGGGAGACGTCTTCCCCGGTGCTTTCAAAACCACTCTGTGCACTCTGTACAATGGCTATATAAGTGTAGAACTTGGATAGCCATTAATTTTAGTCCTTCACATATGTTCTTTCAGCTCTCATTATGAATGAACTTCTCTCCATCTTATCATGTTCAGTACCTTTTCTAACTTTTGTCTTCTCTTCCTTTTGTCTCTCTGACTATTTGTCCCTCTGTGGCACTTCATCTATCTTCGTATTTCCCTATTTTCTCTGGTCACTCTCTCCGTTTGTGTCTTCACTCCTTTGTATTCTAAAGCAGGGGTTCTCAACCTTTTGTAACTTAAGGCCCACTTCTGATTGTTAAAACATTTCCAAGGACAACCTTCCAAAATAAATGAGAAAAAAAAAAAAAACATAACATCCTGAGTGTTTGTGAGTGTGTTTAAGTGTCTCTGGAGCTTCAATGGTTTTAGCGCCTCATTTGACAGGAGTTCACCACATTCAACACAAATCACAGACTATTTGTAGACTTGATTAAATGTTTACATTTAGACCATATTTCTGGTCTATACCATATTTCACCCAGTGAACATGAACGTTGAAAAGATGTTCAAAATAGGTTCACCCAGTGAAATATGATTTAAATGTGAACGTTGAAAAGACGTTCGAAATTGAATGTTTTTTCACTGACTATTTGTAGATGTTGATTAAACGTTTACATTTAGACCATATTTCTGGTCTATACCATATTTCACCCGGTGAAGTCCAAATGTGAACGTCGAAAAGACGTTCAAAATAGGTTCAAAACTGTCTATTTAGACGTTGATTAAACTTTTACATTTATACCTAGCTTTGTAAATTACCAAAAAACATTTTTTTTATTTAATCTCATCTCACCATTTGGCAGTACCACTGCCTCTGCAGCCCACTAGATGGCGCTCTGAGGCTCACCATTAGGCCCCAGCCCACTGGGCTGTTCTAAAGGAAGATGCAGCCCATTCCATCTAAATGT
The DNA here is from genome assembly GCA_008360985.2 of Macquaria ambigua. Classification (NCBI taxonomy): domain Eukaryota; kingdom Metazoa; phylum Chordata; class Actinopteri; order Centrarchiformes; family Percichthyidae; genus Macquaria; species Macquaria ambigua. Next base: position 46,853 of record VMKM01000337.1, read on the forward strand.
GATTCTAGATAGCTGCAGTGTTTTGTTTTGTTTTTTTTGTTTTTTTATCTGAGTGTATTTTCCTTAATGGTTGCAGCTAGATGTGGTCTTGCTGTGTATTCTATTTTTGGGGGCCTTTTGTTGTCTTACTCCATCTCCTCTTTCCCTTCCCATGCAAGAAGGACAATCAAACTGTGGTGAGAACACAGGGTTGAGGAACGCTTGGGTTTCTGCCTGAGTGTGAGGACATCTACAACGGTACTGTTCCTGTTTTTAGCCCACTTCTATCCTCTCCTGGTGTGTGGTGCAGTCTCTTGGCATGTTCTCACAGATAAACAGCCCTGCTTCTCTGGACCCCACTCAGTGTAGAGCAGCCATTGTTCCCCTAAAACATAAACTCCTTCACATCCATTCTCTCAGGCTCCAAACTCTGGAACACGGGCTGAGCTGTCTTAACAATGGCCCCTGAATAACCGTGATGTTGGTTGTGCAGACAGCTCCACTGTAATTGGAAAATACCTCTAATGAGTGGGGCTGAATGCCTGACCATGGGCCACCAAGCCTGAAGCCCGGGAGTTTGTATTGTGTTTCTCCTCTGAAGGCTTTTGGATGGAACCATTTTGGCATTGTCTGTGCATGTCTGCTTGCATGTGAGGATTTGCTGGGAGAATATTCATTTGGGAGAGCAGGTCATTCCCACAGTGCACATCCTATCCTTTGGTCTTGCCTGATTTGCATTCGCTCTAAAGGCTATACTCCTATTCACTGATCTGCTCACTGGTCTCTCTGTGCATCCTAACTACCTTTCTTGGAATGCGCATGCAAATCCTTTTTTTTTTCCCCCACATTTTATCAAAGACTTTTTCCTTTTCTATTTCTCTGACGTGGTTAAGGACAGCTTGCTGAGGTAATGCAGTTTTTTTGATAATGAGCTTCCAGTCAGCAAAACAGCCCAGTCACATCTAATATCTGCTAATAAAAGGAGAGTGGTTGCTTCCCTCTGCAGGGAGTGCCATTCAGCTCAAACTTGTTGGAGTGGTGGGTGAGGAATGCCTCATAATTAGGTGCATTAAAACTCCCGACGGAACACTAAGGAGCCTCAGGGTGCCATGTGCTCATGTCTCTTATTGACCTCTGACCCTAAATATTGTATCACCCCTTAGACTTTCTCTTGGCTGCCAAATGATTAAAGCGAAACATCAACCTCTTCTCTTTCTTGCTACAGAATTTCATCCTCTCTGTGTTACGGCTTCTTTTCTTCACAGAAGAGCAGCAGCAGTGGTTTCCTGCTTGCTCTGATATTAGACGCCAGCCTTTCCACATTCAACAAAGAGTGAGGTCGCAACCTGTCTGAGCTTCATTCTGATTGGCAGGCATGATGGCCCTGCTGGGTTTCCTCTTAATAGTGGTGCCGTGCATTTGATCTGACTTTTGACCAACCAGCCATGTGTGTGTCTAACAGCACAACCTCTACCACCTACGTAGCAGAAAAGCAATAACAGAGCTGTGACACTTCGCCCCTCTGTGTTTTCTACAGGGAGTAAGGATTTTCTGTTTTTTCTTTTCAATCTGATGACAGCTGTATTGACCTGTTCCCCTGCTGTGCTCCCTTTATATTATTATTGTATAAATACACCATGTTGTCCACTGTTAAAATATTATGGCTGTAGTAGCTCCTCTTGACAAATCCTCAGCGCTGCAGTGTCAGTGACCGAGTGAGGCGTCCCTCAGCAAGAGAAGGCTTTCTGCAACCAGCTGTGGTCTCCAGCAGGCAGGACCACTGAGAGTTTAACAGCCGTGTCGGTGCTTAATTAGAGAGCCAGACCAAAGGAAACAGCTCATGTTCCTTGTTAAACATGCTGAAGGCCATAAGCTCACTGCGCAGACTGTCTGGGGGTCAGTGGGTCAGACTGGCATGATGAAGTTTCCCGTGCGTGTTTCCTGAGGTCGAATGAGGTAAGTGTCTATGAGTAGCATGTGTTATTGTTCACTGGCTGAGGTTATGTCTGCATGAATTGAGTTGGGAACCAACAATATTACATGAGACAAATATCACTTGAGTTCTACCCTGAAAACTGTTTCTTTAAATCAGTATTTTTTAAATATAGTGAATCCAGTCTGATAAAGTCGTCACTTTGTTAACCTATAAATTAAGCTTTAATCTCATACACGGTGTAATGTGCTGTTGTTGTGAGTCATGCCTGGTGTGACTTAAGTTTGCCTCCATGTGTCCCTCTTAGATTACTGTGGTGCCAGAGTGTTAGCTGTATGCACAGCAGCAAAGAAGCACCGTGGCTCAGTGTAAACACTGAGCTAGCTGCATATGCAGATTAGAAATTTATTTATAAATTGATCAGAGGATTGTGCTGCCCCATCTGAACTCAATGACTAAGTACTCGCTGCATGAGAACTGATACAGCTCAGAGGTTAACTGCTAATACAGGTTAAGTACAGGTAAACAAGCACATTTGTGGTATATTTTTCTACCTTTGCATTTTAAGTAAAATACACAGATATTAAAATATTAATATACTTGAGGCATTTTCAGACAGATTGTTTATGTTGTGTGTATCTGCAAGTGTTCGCTACCAAATTTTTCCAACTATATATTCCTACAACATCTGCATGTAGCACTTACAGTAAGTATTGATAAAGTATGGTTGAGGTATAGTTATTTATTTAAAACCAATGGATTATGTTTAGCAAAAGATTGTGGTCATAAATAGCAACAACAAGAAAAGTCTATATTAACTTCTATAGCACACGCAAACTCACACTCTTGGTGTGAAAGGCAAGTGCTTGTATCCAGTGTATCCGACGTCCATGCACTCACTTTTTACTTTGTTACATGATTAACATCAAACTATTTTCACATTGCCACTAAACATGCATAAACTGCCCACAGTGTGTGTTTCCAGTGGCTAATTTATGCAAGAAAAAGTTCATATTTAAGTTACCATTGTATTTAGTTGGCAGCACAGTTCATGGAGAGTTCAATAGGTATGGGCAATGACAAAGAAACACATGCTAACAGGCTACAATCGTGCACATATTTTTGCTGAAGAGTGACCATGCTACACACACACTCACACACATTTTACCTCTGTGATAGCACTCCTCCACTGTAGCTCCACGGCCCACAAGACAATTGTTGTGTGTAATGACCCGCTGTCCTGTTACTCTTGGCTGATCCCTTTCTACCATCCCTGGGGTGTTTTATTTTGCCAGCCTGATCGAGCCTGTGCAGTCAGTTGGATCCACCAGACAAACCCAGACAAAGAATCATAAAACTTTAATCTGGGATAAATTGTCATCTTGGTTCCCTTCCAAAACCACACTTTTAAAAGACGTTTAAAGATGTTTAATTCATAGTTAATTGCTAAACGAAGGAAGGCTTTGAAAATATGTATGTCAGATCTGTCTATCTATCTATCTATCTACATTCTCTGTTAGGGTAATTGATGCCAGTGTCATGGACATTTTGAACATTATTCCATCCTCAAACCTGATGTTCCTAAATTGTGTTAAACTCACAGGGGACATTTGGTCTGCCAAAAAAAAACCAAACCCTGTAATTATTAAATTCCTGGCTGACTAATGACTTGAATGACATTCCTCATAGGATTTAGCTCCAAAACGGTTTGATGGATTGCTCTTAGCCGTTTTAATTCATTTTGGATCCTTGACGGACAGGCGGACATTTCAGAAACGAAATTGATGCGCAGCTGTGCAGCAGAGTACACACTGCAGACTCATAACCTATACATCTGTCTCTTTATCATCCAGATGATTCTCTTGGCTAAATCAATTTTAAATGAGACCGTGGAATAAGTTTAAATTGATAGAATACCACATTTTAACATGCTCATGAGAGTGCCATGGTCACAATCATAGAAAGATGATGTAAGACCTACAGTATGGGGTAAAATTAAATAAGCTACATAGAGTCGCAGAGGAGATTTTTACTGCAATTAGATTTTGAAAAAAAGGTTTATTTGATTCAGTAGAAAGAGAGGAATGTTTGGAACTTGTTTTCAGCTTACATGGGAGGATGAGGAGTGACTGTGCTGCTGTGAATAGAGTGAAAAGGTCACTTCTCTATTGAGGAGACAGGAGGAAGAACAACCAGGGCCGACTGATCAATTCATCTCAGAGAAGAGAGAGACAAGTGGCTGATAGTAGCAGAATGCTGGTGTTTAACACTGCACCATAGCCTGGAGCTTGGGGAATGCATGCCAGCAACAGAGGTCTAAACTTGACACAAGCAGCCAGTGGAGGGAGGGTGTAGTAGTAGTAACATGGGAGGGTATAAGAGGCTGACATGCTGCAGTGTTCTTGAGGAATGGAAGGGGCTGAATGGAGTTCAGGAAGTCAGCTACGAGGGAGTTCCAGTCCGAATGGGAGATAGCTCAGCGATTATAACTGAAGAAAGAGCTGGGCAGTGTCCCTGGTGAGTAAGGATCACATTAAATCTGTGGCATAGAGTGCAAATGCACAGTAACGGATCAGATTGTAGCTAAAGTCTGGTGCTGAACTACGGTTCATAGAATCACATTGAGAAAATATTTAAAGGGCTTGCATAAATTGTATAAACATAGAAATTAAGATTGAATATAGGGTAGACACACATTCAACTGGAGATATTAAAGTACAAGGTTGTACTGTATTTTATTATTGTCAACAAAACCCATGAAAGGACAAAAGACCAACAATGTGTTAGTCTGTCTCTCAAAACTTTCTGACTTCCCTACCTTGTCTGTGGCCCGTTTGTTCTTTAAAATGGTCTCAGATATATAATTTCATTTTTAAAAGAAGTAATTTCCTTAAACAGCTAAGAAAAATATAGAATATCAACAGCCGTATCCTTTAGTGTAGCAATTCAAGATGTGCACTGTCAGAGTCTGTGAACGGAAGTGAAACGAAGAATAGGGTGTTATCAGCAAAGTAATGGTAGTTAAAGTTATGGGACATAATCACAGATCTTCATTGAACTCAAGTTCAGACTGAGATGAGATTAGGGGATAGGAATTTGGAGATGCCATGATTCACATTTGTTAAGATATTATTGGAATCAAAATACTGCCACATAGAATATCATTCTTTATTTGTAATCTGTTAGGTAGGAAGGAGTGTGCAGCATGCAGTGTGTGTGTTGTAAAGACTAATATTCCTCATCAAGCCAAATAAGGTCAATTGTTAATATGTTTTAGAATATGATTCATTGGATTCATGGTGCAATGTAAGATGCCTGATTTAAAATTATATTTCCGTAAGACTGCATTTCTGCTCACTTTACCTAACTGAACATGAATGAAATGAAAGCATCCTTTATCATCTCTGTGCACCAGAGACGATGAGCCGCCTCCTTAATATGGTGTGACTGTAATGTCAAGATTGGAAGGGAAAGTTGATGTATTAGAAATGCAGAAATTAATACATAATATTTCCAAGGCATTGGATTTTTGTCATAATCTGACAGGATGAAGTAGATTTTACAACTGATGGTTAAATAGTTGTCACAGATTTCTTTACATCTTTACATAATCTCCCATTTTCAAGTCTTTATTAAGTCTCCATCCTAAATTCTCTCCTCCTCATGCCTCTTTCCCCCTTCTCCTTTTGTTTTATCCTGTATCATACCCACTCTTGCTCTCCCTCTGTCTACAGGGACCTCAGGGGACCCAGATGGAGCCTTAACACTCAAAAGCCGGTGTCCCCCTTGGGCTCCCAGATTTGTTCAACCATTCCAGCCACTGACTTCCATACTCCACGGTCATCTCTGTAGATGGCTGAGCATGTATTTCCTATCCAAAGATTGGTCTTTATTAGTTAACAAGAGGAAGAATTTTCAGCCATGCTTGCGGCTCTGTGAGGGTGTACTTTGGCAATGGTGATATGCTGAGGTTTAGCAGCTATAATGTTCATCACCATCTTTTTTTAGCTAACATTTGCTAATTATCACTAAACTCAAAGTAATGTAATTAGTTTTGCATGTATTTGGTCATAAACCAAAGTACTGGACAAATTAAAACTTTGACTTGGATCATGATGGATCTGGATGAAAAAGTGATCGCCAAAGTGATTACAATTCATCATGTGGGGTACATGAATGTCAGTACCAAATTTCATGGCAATCCATCCAATATTTGTTGCGACATTTCACTGAAAACCACAAATTTCAACCTCATAGTGGCATCAGGTGATCACCAAAGTCACTAGGATTCATCCTTTGGGTACCAGGAAATGTCTGTACAACATTTCATGGCAATCCATTCAATTGCTGATGAGATATTTCAGTCTGGTAGTGGACCGATCGCAATAAAATTGTAAATAAACATGTACTATCGCAATCCCAACACAAAAACAAAATGTTTAATACAAGAAACAAAAGTGCCTTTTTTTAACAGGGATCTGTATCCACTGAATGCTGCATTGTGTTGCCTGGAACTACCCCAGAGATGATGTGGTTGCTGGCAGGCAAGCGGGTATAATCATTTTCAATTCTAAATGGAAATGTAATCAAAAGATAATGAAAGTATCACAAGTCTCTGTATGAATCAATCTGCATTTCAATCGTGGGTTCACGGTGCATTGGTTTAACAGTGCGCTGAGAATAAAAATGGCGTTATTTTCGTAATTCAACTTGACTTATAAGCTGGTTTTATAAGAACAGGAAACAGTTTACTCTAAAAACCGTGCCTTCATTAGAGCATTTGGTGTCTCTTAAATAGTTGTTTCAGAATGTTAAGTGCGTAGCCTGGGGCAGAGATGAATACCTTGGTTTTAATGCAGACAGATAAGTGCATCTTTACACGGACAGCCCTTGGAACGTCCTTGCAGATGCATAAGACCAATGAATAGCCTCTAGTACAATAGCTCTTATCTCCTCTGTGGAACAGGGCTGCATGCAGAAGTTGGCTGCCACAAGACCATCCCACAAGAACGGAGGGGAAGGGAGAAGAGCAGTCAAATCCTCTCCTCTGATCCCATTGATGTCTGAGCTTAACTCTAATTGAGGAGGTGCTCACTTGACAGAGCATGAGTCCCTCATATATTACTCACTTAAGCTGCTCTCCTTGAGCTGGAAAAGATGTCCTTTACTCCCTGGTGTCCTGCAGTCAACTTTTAAAAGATCAATTGTAATTTGGGCTGAATAACCTCAACGACTTCTGATGGATCGCTCGCATGGGCTCATGGGGATCAAGGGATCGATACATTTTAGAAAACGAAATAGGCGAATGACTATGTTTACTGCTATCAAAGTGAAAACATACTCTGTTTAGCTAGATCCCTACTGAGGCTGCCATTGAGTTACAGATGAATGAGTTCTCTAATGACAAGTCGGTATAAAGGCGTGGCTGATTCATGTGGGGCTGTGGGAGTTTGTGCTGCTATTTGTTCATTTTGAGGTGCAGCATGTTGACATTCATGGTGATTTGGTTAGGTTGTTACGAAGAGCAGCAGAGTGTGTGGAGCTTGAAGGTCTTTTTTTGGGGGGTGGGGGGTTACTGATGCTTGTGGCTTTAAATTGCTAAAATAAGATCCAACAGGATAACAAACACAAGTGGTCAGACCATCATACAAGGTGAATGGTAAAATTATTACCCAAACTGTCTGGTGTAAAGATTAGTCACAGTTTGCGGACTGATTTCTTGATTCAGCTTTGATGTACCCTCCTTGCTGTAAGTGTGTGCATGGATTATTACCAAAATTATAGGTGCGCTCACCTTCAGTCTTACATCCAAGTAAAGTGGTTTAGATAATCTGGCTCAACTGTTGTCTTATGATCTGACCGCTACTGTTTGTTCCCCCGTTGGAACAATCTTTAGTGTTGCTGCAGCATCCTGAGATCTCAGCAATTACCTTGGTGACCACAATGTTATCAAAACCGACAGAACTGATGGCCATAAACCATAGTTGTCCTTAAATTCTAGAGGTGGCAGCTCAGAAAAAACTCATATGAATTATTATCTGTGATTTCATTAGCCTTATTCTGCTCATCATGACACCAGCTGCCTGGGAAATAAATAAAAATGACGCATTCACACGACAATCAACCGTTTGAGCGCTCCTCTGTTCTGCCAATTGAACATTAATATGTGCAGCACAGGAACACCGAATTCCCCCACGTGTCAATTATTACGAAGAAATGTCTTTTGCTCCACAGGTATGTAATTGACACAGCTTTGTTTAACAACTTGTCACCGGTAAGGGATTTTCATTGTTGTCTTCAGCTGGAAAAAGAACTGGTGTACAAAGCGTACAAAAAGACACTTAGTCACAGGGACTAGATCAGTGGAATATGGAGTGACTCTGTGTGCTAGCACCAGGGAATGGGATAAAGGATGATGTATTCCTCTTAGAGCCTCTGGGCAACTGATCCTTCTGAGAGCAAAGCACAGATGCAATCTTGAGCTTGCTTATTTTCAGATAAAGTCACAGTAATAGAGTACACGTGCACTCAAACACGAAATGATGCATGCTACAAATCAAGTAGCTAGTCCAGTGAGCCAAAATACAACTCATCTCGGGATTAAGGGCTTAGGGGATCAAAGGTTGTGGTGTGTAAACATAAGATTCCCTGTTCTCTATATGTGTCCTTATGGTATGTGTATGTGGCAGCATCACACTAATATGTTACCGCCACAGAATAAGTGCAGGTTCTTTGAGCATCTGTGGAACAACAATCGCTCTTCTTCTCTGCTTTAGTTGTCAGCAAATGCAAAGTGTAGCTGCTATTGTATCTCAGCTCCATTCCACCAATGGCCAGTGATGCTCGACTAGTAGTGGAGCCACAGGCCCATCACATCTATTATTCAAAAATACATGTGTTTGCAGCTGTTTCTAGGCTCATTAGACAGAGATCATACAAAGACTGAGGAAACAATTTTAGTTGTGATCTGACTTGTGCTTTCAGTCGGGCAGTATGGATGCCACCATCAACACCAGCATATAACACAGAGTGAGAGCGAAGGATTTAACAGATGTAGCCGTTTGCAGAGACACCGTCTTGTTTTGTCACATGCCAGCATAATCCTCTGGGGCGCACTGTTTCTCCAAATCTGAGAGGGATTGTTTGTAAAACTCCTTTGTTGTTTTTCCAGCAGAGATACATATTAATTTGAAGACATCCTATGAATGACGAAGGATCAATGAGTGGCATTTGTGACTTGTAAATTTCGTTTGTTGCATTCTGACTGAGGACGTCAACACAGAAAATTCAATTTGGAGTTGAGCAGATGTCATTTTATAAATTTGGAGAGGATCATGATACTGTATGTGAGATAACAATTTCGTTTGATTTTTTCATGTTATAAACAAACCAAGGCATACACACAAAACAAGAGAGAAGATTTTCAGATTAAAATCAGCCACAGATAATTTATAAATGCCATGTACACATACAGAACATGTTTTCAGGCCTTACTTTGCTTAGCTGCCATTTTACTACTGCTTACCTAAACTTAACCTCTGATGGCTAGATTATCCTCTACAAATTAACAGGATCAAGTTGGAATGTGTAAGATTTTCAATGTAGACATCTTTCCAAAATCCTCCTGCAGGATGATGAAGGTCATCTTTTGCTGAGGCCAAAAAAGTTATATAGTATTAAAGGGTATTAGCTACGGTAACGTAAAAAACATCAATGACATAATAGGTTTCGTAATATTTAAATGAATTAAAAAGTGAATGCTGCTATCACTCTGATGGATTACTCATTAACTCAGAAAAAAATGTGATGTCAAGATTTATGTACGTATGTAATGAATTTGAACTAATGACCAAGGTAATGCTTCTCCATACATCTCAAGCTGGATCCATCACAGTCACAAAGAGGCAACCCTGAGATTGTATATCTCTGCCCATGATGAGAAATGGAGGTTCAGATGGAAAATCTTGTGGACTTTATTACACATGCTCTTTGATGCCCCCCCTGTGTCCTCAGATGCTGGAGTTAGTGGGGTAATTAAGGGAAAAGCCCAACCCCCCACTAGTCCTTTCTGGTACGCTCCGCCCTGCCATTTACTTGTATCCAGCTGCTAATTAATGAAGTGCTATGAAGGGGTTACCCAATCAAATCACTGGACACATAAATCAAAGACTTTTTCGTTTTCCTATGGGATGCTGGCATTATCAGCAGAGCTGAATAATGTAATAATAAGACATAAATCATGTTGAATCAGTGTACTTGGTTACTGACATGTGTTTGAATGTTCCTGGGAGTGGGCTTAAGTAAAGGGACATTTCTATTTGCAAAGCTTCTCACAGTGTACACGCATGCGTGGGCATGCGCCTCTATGCATGCATGTGTTAGTGCAGAGGTGCGCGTTTGCTCAGAGGTGCTCGGTTGCACAAAGTGCTGGGCCCATTAACCAGATTCATTTGAGAGATTGGATGAACGTGGAAGGACGGATGAAGGGAGATGGGACAGAAACCATGACAGCAAAGAGGGAGAGGGAGGATGAGACGGGCAAAGAGAATGATAGACAGCTGTGTGGGACAGTAAATAGACCCGGGGGGGAAGAGAGAAACAGAGAAAGAGAAAAATAAAGAGAGACAAAGAGGAATAGCAAGAGCGGAGGGCAGGCTCATGGGGGAAAAGACACAGAAAGAGAGTGAAAACAGGTAGGCGGCAGAGGAAGATTAAAAAGTGAGACAGAAGGAAGGAAGGGGATATGGATGTGGGATCTTCTTGTGGAGGATAATGGCTCCACTCTCCTCTATTGCTCACTGAAGGGCACATAAGTGTCTGTGGGCAAATATGTATCAGAGCCTGGGCAGCTTAGGCAATTTCATGGAGCTAAAGAAGATGATGATAATCCAGTTAAATTGAAAAATGGGAATGTCTATGGGTCCTCGTTCATCCTGTAATTAATCCTTTCTTACATTCATGCAGCCAGATAGTTTATATGATTAGGATTGGCTGAGGATAATACTTCCCTCAGTGCTGCCATGCTACCCGCTGCCCTGTGATGTACAAATGAACGTTTATTTCACGCTGTACATTTAACAAAATAGGCTTGCATTTGTATAGCAGGGTTTTAAGTGTGCTTCAGTGATGCTTGGCCATAAATAAATCATTACATTTTGTAGGCCCTCTAGTGTTTAATGGAACAGTTAAATGGAGTGTCACCGGGACAGAAGAGCTACTGAGGTTTCTCTGTGTGTGTGTGTTTTGTGTCACATTTAAGGACCAATTTTGGACTCGTAACTAGTTGAGTGGGGAAAGTGTAGTTGTGGGCAGAACCAGCATCCCCAGTTTGTTTGTCCCCCCCTCTTCCTCTCCCCTACTGTACATGTATTCAGCATACAGTAAACAAAAATGTGTCAGGTTTAGGATAAGGTAAATGTAAAAGCAGCCAAAGTAAAAGTTGTCAAGTATTAGTGGTAAAATGTATTTGAAAATCAGTAAAAGTACTCCTGATGAATGGTTCTGTTCAGAGTGTTAGAACGGGACGGGATCGGACACTTGCGGCTGCAGCTGGACAGGCACTGGAGTTGGTTGGACTGCCAAGAACAGATGTCGGCCGGTTTACCAACCGGGTCCGTGGAGCAGGAGTCGGCCGGACTGCCAACTCGGGAACTGGTGCAGGTGTAGGCGGGGCCGCCAACTTGGAAACAGGAACTGATGTCAGCCGGTTCACCAACCGGGTCCGGGGAGCAGGAGTCGGCCGGACCACCGACTCAGGAAACAGGATCAGGTGAAGGGCGGTCCGTGGCGCTGGGCAGCGGAGACTGCGTGGCGCTGGGCAGCGGAGACTGCTGAGGGCGCCCCGACGGCCACCTCTCCAGTGTCCTCCACGAGTGCCAGAGAAAATGGCCAGCCGGGTGCCCTCAAAAGGGGAAGCAGCCTGGGAGCCAGCAGGCTGGAGACTCACAGTCCCCAGCCTAAGTGGCTGGAGTGCAGGCCGAGGGGAAGCTGGCTGGGGGCTACCAGTCTGGCTCCCAGTCCAGTCCCCAGAATACCCCAGGAACCTAAAAAAGGCATATATCGGGGTACCTGGCTCCGGAGGCACAACCGGGCGGTGGCAACAGTCCGCTGGGTCCAAGTTTGGTTGGTTCATTCTGTCACGTTTAGCCATCTAGGCAGCAGGGGAGAAGAGGACCCAAATGCAGACAGACGGGAGCAGCTCGAGTAGTTTATTGAAGACAAAACTTACATGCAGAAACTCGAGGGACCAGGACACACAGGGAGAAAACTGAGAATCTGACAACAACAAACCACAATGAACCAACAAGGAACAAAGACGGGGGACTGGTATATATAGGGGAGGAGACAACAAGGGAAGCAGAAACAGGTGCATGACAAGACACAGGTGAAAACAATCAAAACAAGCGGGGAAAGAACAAAGACAGGATGTAAATAATACACAAGAGACAAGACCAGGGAACTTCAAAATAAAACAGGAAACACACAGTCCAACACAAGAGTCCTAGGGATCATGACAGAGACAAGAGGAAAAAAAAGAGGTTCTGGAGCAAAAAAATACAGAAAGAACTGGAGTTTCTAGCAAGTTCTGAGGTTATAGGTTAGTACATATTTTGCTGTCTATGGGCTAAGTAGACATCCTCAAGGTCTGTACACTCAGCGAATTGGCTGTTTATGGCGTATGAACATGAACTGCAAAAACACAATTCAAATTCACACCAATAAATTGAGATGAAAATTAGCTTAACATTCAGTGTAAATGCAAATTCAAGAATAAATGTACTAGACATGTTTCAGAGGGATTAAATGTGCAGACCATTTTTGTTGGTGACACTGGCCTAGAGACATATGGACATATACATTATGTGTTTCACAAAAAATGTTGATGAAAATCAGTATGAATTGTCCCCGCAAATGGGCTGAATCATCCTGTAAATGATCTGGGCAACATTAAGGCAGCTCCCCTACAAACTAGCTGAAGGTGATGAGCTGTATCTCAACAGAAACGTTTTACCATACTAAATAATACCTCTCTACACTCATTTGTGCCTCAAAGAAAGCACAGAGGACATTTTCCAGATTTATGAGGGACAACAACTTCTTAGAGAAGCTGCTTAAAGATTGCCAGTGGGTTATGCTTTACTAAATCTAAGAAGTGACATTTTGAAGGTCTGACCCTTCTGAAGGGTACACTCATCTTTCCAAAAAGCATCAGGCACTATTGTTGGGGCCAATGTGCTCTCTACCTCAAGTCAGGTACTGTAATAATGGAAGCCTCTTGAAAAGGCGGATTTTTAAAATGCTGTCTTTTAAAGTGTTTTCAACAAAGAATTGGCCATTCAGTTTGAGTGACTGATTATTTATATATAATGTAGTGACCTCAGATACAACTCAGGCTACTTGATATATTACAGACTTAATCAAAAAATGCCACAAATCTGCACATTATATCCATCAATAAAAAGCTATATTGAGTTGATTGGATATGATTTGGAAAGGCATGGTGAAAATAAAGTCACAGTGCACAATACACTTCTAAGCTAAAACATGTCTTGCAGTACAAGGAATTCTCTTGTAGACCTCTGACTTGAGGCAGGGATTACCACAAACACAGGGAATAAAGAAATTACTAAAGCTTAAAAGGTTGTCAGGAGCAAAGTGGACTTGTTTGATTGTGTAAAAAGTGTGGAACAATCAGAACGCTTGCTACAGCTGGTTGTCTGGCTCAGACATGACAAGAAGAGTGTTGGTCAGAGAAGCATCCAAGACCCCAATGGCCACTCTAACAGGGCATCTGGGCTCCTCTAAAACACTGGACAATCAAGTGTGGTAGAGTGGCAAGATTCTGAATACTCAATGCCACATGATAGCACTACTGGGGTTTTTAAGGCACTTTAGGACTTGGAGCACGAGGGAAATAATTTGTGGCTTGAGTGCCAAGGGGAAAGTCAGGGGAAAGTCAGGTACCGTGCATCCCTGAATCCTGCAATATCTATGGCGGAAGTATGGAGGACCCTGAGTCCCTCGAACCCTCGAACAGAAGGGAAAACTAACTCCGCCTAGTGGAGTGACTTTTTAGCACTACAACAACAATGCTGAAGTAGCTTAGGAACCAGTCTCTGAATGTCCTTGAGTGGGACTGTTAGAGCCTGGACTTATAAACCTCCATAGCCACTCTGACAAAGATAAAGAGGAACCGCAGGATGTGGATATTTCAAAAGCTGTTGTGGATGTGGTTTATTCTATTGAACCACTGAATCCACAAAGCAGTCTTTCTAAGCTCCAGGATGATTTCGCTCTTGCTACAATTGACTGAAACTGCCAAAAATATTACTTCTTTGCTCGTCATTTATTCCCATGAACAGCCAGAAACAAACACTCACATCCATTGAAAAAAACACACACACACACACACACACACACACACACATACAAGCACATAAACAAGCAGAATTTATAAGCTGGACTCAGGGGAGATGAGGATGGGGTGGAGAATAACATTATTTATTCATCAAGCCAAATGGAATTTCAAAATGAGGAGCTGAGTCGATGGCCGGTCAGTGCTCCCTGTGTCAAAAAAAAAGTCTCATCAAATAAGGTTAGTTGTTTAAAGCTTAAAAACACTAAGATGATGGATAAACAGCAGAAAGACCGGGAACAGAGCCGTGTGCACTCAAGCAGCACAGAAACGCTGCACTCTGTTTACTTGCACTCTGATGATTCCATTAATGTTAATTTAAGGGAGGAATCAAAAAAGGAAATGGAATATTTTAGAAAGCCCAGAGCAGGGCACATTTATCTGAACTGTGTTCATATGAATAAATAATCAGGGGAAAGGTTAAGACAGGTTATTCTTGTGTGCATGGGATGAATCTCTTAACACCAGACTGACTTTCTGAACTGACAATCGTATCAATAATAAGACCCACTGTTGTTGGGAGATTGCCTTGTGCCTCTGATAATTGTGCCTTTTTATAAATATGTCTACGTTTTTCTTATCAATAAGTAATTAGGGACAGGGTTGAAACATGATTTTAATTTATTCATCGGGTGGCTCTAGAACTCCAGATTGACAGACTGAATAATGACTTTGTACCAGTTCTGACAACCTCTCTGTACCTCTTTAAACAATATAATCATGTAGATTGATTTCAACTGATTTTCTATTAACAATTAAGCAGTAATATAATGTTTAAATAATAAAGGAAGCAAAGAAAACATTTTTGGACTCAAATAACAGCAGCCTGTAATTACAAAACTAATGATGAAGGTTTAAGCTAGCTAACTAGTTTTACCAGAATGTCCTGGAGAGGATCACATTGTGCAATAATACTACCTTTTAATTTGAAAAAACATTGCACGGGGCAAGATGTGTGATCCAAGCCAACTTTCCAGATCTGATGGTTCCAGCATTTCAGAAGCAGCTGCTTTCCTTGGCTTCTTTGTGCGCCACAATTTGCCCAAAAATGACAAAAATGTGGCAAAAAGAACATGAATCCATCCTGCCTTGTGATGGCGTGGGAGTGTTTCTTGGCATACAGGGCTCCTCAACACCTGGTGAGGATCATTTAACTGCAGTGTACCTCAGCATTGTAGACTAGGTTTATCCCTTCATGATCACAGTGTTGATTTTGGATGCTTCTAGCAGAATGATGAACCATGTCGCAAAGTATTCACCATTTCAAGGTGCTGGAGTGGCCTGAAAAGGCTCCATGTCTCAACCAACACAGCACCTTCAGATTTAGATGGAACATGAGGTTTGTAGACTAAATGCAAAGCTGAAAAATACGCTGAAACTGCATGATTCTATTAAGACAGCATAGACCAAACTTCAAGTAATCTACTGTACATCTTTGAATCTGTGCCTTAAAAATGTAGGCTTTTCTAGAGGCAATGGGGTCCTACCAAGTGCCGCTGGTACGTAACTAATAAAGCCTAATAAATGTCACATTTCATTGTATCAATACATGGATGACATTTGGACCTAATGTACATCTAATCTCAGCCCAACTGTGGTGCACGTACAGTATCCCAGTTTCTAGACTTGGCTTTGTAGAATGTCTTGGGCAGTTCCTTGATGCTTTGTTATTGCAGACAAGAGCCCGGAGATCTTGCCATGCACATTTTAACTCGTGATTAACACACTGTGAGTCACTGGCTGTCTTCCAATTATTGTGTAATTAGCTGATATTCAGACGGGAGCAGGTTACAGCAGGTTTAATATTCATGAACTTTGTTCAAGATTTCACTGTACAACATTCTCAATTCCAAGAACTTAGAAGGGATGAACACATTTGGATTTCCACTGAATGCCTTTAATCTAGTCAGTAAAATAATATAACATTACTGTATCTCACACATCAGAAAGCAAAAGGCAGAATACATAAACTGATTGGTGGGGTGTTAATTGTTTGCCTTTTTAATACATACTCAGGGTTATGACCTGTAATTAATGAATTTGTTTATTAAAACAAGGTGTCAACTGTGTTTTTATACACTTATGTGTCATGTGCTTTATTTCTGTGTGTTTAGATGCTTAAAATAAGCTGCCCATAGTAAGTCTTCCATGACATCAAGGGGCAATGACTGCAACACTAAAAGAGCCCTTTCAGCACCCTTTCTTGAATCATTTTATTATATTTAAGTACACTACTATTATCCTTCAAAGATGTCACTCCTCCAACTCTCACAGATTTGGACGAGGACACATACAGCAGCAAGGCTCTGGCAACCAGTGTGGTGCAGTCAGAACTTCCTGCTGTCTTTTCCCTTCTCAGCATTTGCTAAACTGCCAGAGGACATGTCAAGCCTTTAATGCGGCCTGCAAAACTGTCAAAGCCAAAACATTTGGCATCGTAAACTCCTCCAAATAAGTAATGGCCACTGCCTTATGGGCTGTCTTAAAAACAATCTCTAAAGTATCTATCTCATTCTCTTTCCTTCCCGCCCTCCATTTAGTATCTCACTCTCTTCTCTCATTGTGTCACATTGTGCCTCCCTTCCACTCTCAAAAGAAAGCAACTAATGTTTTAATTATTAAACTATCTGGAGGGTTAAAACTTTAATATTTGACCAAATCTGCACCTCATGCACTCTTTGCCAGGATAAGACACAATGCACTTGACATAATCGCAGGTCTTTGAACACACCACTGTGCAAACCTGGGCTCTGTAGGACTTGCAGGAAGCTGCAGGCTGGTAATTAAGCTGGATAACTAAATAGCTATTAACCCCACTGTTTTTACTGTTACTTGCTAATATTAGAGCCTTTAATTGGACTCCTTAGGGTGTTTCCATGGCCTAATTCTGTCTGTTCCATAGAAAGTGAGAAAGCACTTTGGTGTAGGGAGCCATGTACCAGGCTACCATGATAGATTATAAGCCAACCTTTTAGGGGACTGTGTATTTAGTTGGGTGCCAATAATAATAAAATTAAGTGGTTACTCCTGTACCAATGACACCTAGTGAAATGCTTAACAAGTATTCTTGTTCATCTACGTTCTTGCTCTTTTTAGGGCAGCAGAACCCCTTTGGTTGTTAAATAGCGTGTAACCTTGTAGCACTTAGGCACTGCCTCACATACAGAGACTATGCAAATGCGGTAGGATGGATCTTTTCTTTGAACTGCTCTACTTGCTAAACACTAGTTGCTGATGTTTTTTATTGTGTTACAGGCGAGACACAGCAGGCCTTCAAAGGCAAGCGGCGTACACTGACAAATACAAATTATGGGAATGACATGGGCGATGGAATAGCAGGATGTGTGAAGAGCAGATGAAAGGGGAATATAGAGAAGAAGAAGAAGAAGAAGAAGGAGGGCAGGGTGACTAGACCATTGCTTTCATGATGCATTGCTTTGCCGCATCCCCTATGGTGCAGCTGTTTGTTATTTGTCAGAGTCCCGGCACCGTTGAACTGAAGGAAAGCAAGCAATGCTAACTAGCCCTCCCTGTGCTGACACTTATTAACATTGAAGAATGGAAGCTAAATACACCACCCAACACGTAAACATATACACAAGGAATATTATCTGCTATACAATATGAAGTCATACACAGTCACACATACACAGTGCAACCACATGCCTTTACTGTAACATAACATAACACAACATAACATAACATAACGTGTAGCCATCACAGTCACAGGCTCTGCTTTACCAGGCATTCATACAGCCCTGTGTAAAAAGGCGCAAGGGGCTGTGCTGGTGGGGGCGTTTAGCTTCAGGTAACTGTGAGACAATGAAGGCCAGCTTGAGAAATATATCCATGATTTTGTTTGTTAATTGTTAATTGTCTGAACAGGGCTTTAGCTGCCTTTGCTCTCCACGCGATTTTGGGAGGAGGTCCTGGAACTAAATTTGCGAAGTGATACTAATAGGCATTTGGGGGCATAGAGGCTGCAATCAGCTGTAAGAATATAAAAGGTGTACCAAAGAATATATACAATAGCATTTAGGAGAACTGGGAAAAGGGAAGGGGGGATCATTGAGAAACAAACATCATGTGATTTGACGCACTTCATTGGACCACCGCCTGCCTCATATCTGGAAAAAGTCCCAGTTTGTAAAATACATTTAAAATACAAAGGAGAACAAGTTTTTAAAAGTTCAAGGAAAGGCTTGGGTTACACGTCATTATAAGTTTCTGTAGTGGAAAACCAAAGGGCAATCTCCTGAACCCATTAGTTTGTTGCTAGATGCGACTAGATTTACTCACAGTATGCCATGTCCACTTTTGTTTGTGTGGGGCCTGAATTCACTATCACAGATCCTCTGGGCACGTGTATCTATCTGACCCACATTAGAGTCTGATTAGCATAGAAAGATGAGAGATGCATATCTACAGCTTGTAGATCTTCACCCTCTTGACCTCTCTGGCATTCATTCGTTCAGTCTCAAGAGAACAGAGAGAAAGGAGATGGTAGATGTTAAACTTCGGACATTCATCTTTTTTACAGTGGCAGCGTCTGCAGGCAGACCTCTTTCAGCCAGGGTGTCAGATTTCATTACGGTGTGCTGCAACTGGGCTGTAGCTACAGATTTAATCAAGTGTATAATCATACTATTGCCACTAACAACAAATGGAAATGCATTCTGTTATCAATATGCATGTCATGAAAACAAAAAGGCACACACTGCAACATTAGTTCTATGACCACCCTCTTACAGGCCTCTTAAGGCTTGGCCACTCATCTCTTTATCTCTGCATAGTGAAAATTTGCATGCACATGCTCGACCAAAGAGCATTAGCCCACAGGAGTAGGGAAGTTGGTTAGAGGGGTCCACCTGTGTTCAGAGAACTAGAGCACTGCATAACTAATGTTCCATTTCAAAAGTTCAGAGCCCTCTAATGTAGCTCTTTAGGCTAAAACTGATAACTTTGTCCTCTGCAGCTGAACTTAATCCTAATATTTAACTGGTCACACTGGCATGGGTCGTCACTCTGGACCCTAGCAGCTTCTCAGCAAAGGATGAGTGGACAACAATCTCTAATTCCAGACACAACCCTGACTGTCACTGTACAGGAAGTCAGGCTGAACCACCACATCCCACTTAGCCTTGCTGCCATGCAGGAGCTGGTGGACTATCTAGCTGACTCAGAGCTGGTGGTCTGTGTACCTTAGGTTTACTTCGTGGGCGATTTTGAAATGGAAATAGAAAAGCAAATTTCAGTAGCTCATAAAAAATGTATTGCTCAAATTTCAGTACCTCTTAAAAAATATTGTGCTCACCAAGACAATTCAGAAATATGGTTCATTGTGTACTCATTATGCAGTTTGGAAACATCCCAAACATTTCTGTGGCTTACACCAAAACAGTCTTTTGGTGGATATAACAGTCTGCCTCATCTCTCTGTTTTCTGGCCATGGTTCCAGAGCTCTAAATAGCCACCCACATCTCAGATTTGTTCAGCGATTCAAATAAGCTCAGTGTTGTGCCCACTGACAGCTGACGCAGTCAACCAAGGTGATATCAAGAATGGACAAGTCATCTTCCTATGCAGCTACCCAGCTACATTCATGAAAAATAGACAGAAGAATGGCGACAAGTGTGGATGAGATCAATGCAGCTATAAAAGTTGTTGTTACTCTACATTCAGAAATAACTTTTAAATTGACATATTAACATGTCAAGTGAAAATGTTTCAACTTGAATGAAAACAATGCGCATATCACAGGGATTTATAAATCTATTTCATAAACGCAGCGACAAGAGAGAGAGGAGGCAGAGACAAGAGGAAAAAGGAGAGAGACTAAAACAAAATAACAGAAAGAACCAGAATTTCCTCAGACATGGTCACTGCGTTCATTGCTAGCTAGTTTATGTACATTGGCTGTTTAATAAAAACAAATGGTCCAGCAGTGAAATCCACGCAAACAATGCCCTCTGTCTGAACACACCTTTAGGGTTGCCGAGCAATCTAAGATGCTTAGTGTGCATCCTTCAAGTCCCTCCTTTGTTGTCATTTTGCTCTTTTTCTCTAACGTTTCCTGACTCTATCTGTAAGCAAAGTAGAAGCAAATCGGCCATAGGTTCCCAGTATTGTGTGGAGTCTGACAAGAATCTAACCAAAAGGCTTATTATTGAAAGAAAAATCCCTTTAATTACAGCTCATTAATTACACTTCTCTCAGCACAATGGTTTACCAGGCAGTGAGTATGACTGATAAAAAGATGTTACACATTGTTGGGGAAGCAGAGAGAGAGTGAAGGACCTTTGCTTGTGGTGCCACTGTAGGAAACTGGAGGAGAATTGATAACGTTTCAGTGATGAATGATAGTGCCAGCACACCTGCGGATCCTGTTAAGGAGCGAGGAGAGTGCTGTTGATCTAAATCATTGATGGCTCTCACTGATGGCTCACGCTGAGGTCCTACTGATGAGACGAACAAGTTCTTAACACAGAGCACGTTTTCTATTAGAGCAGTCACTGTAACAAGGAGGGAGCAGGTGTGGGGCTCTTTTCGCTGCTTTAACCGCTGTAACAGTGACAGTAACAGACACCATGTTTAGAGGACAAGGAGGGAAATGTGTTCAGTGGTTACAAGCGTTGTTTCTCTTAGAAACACACTTCACACCTGTCCTCCTTTCTAGTGCTTACATGCTGAATGATTGTCTTTGTGCTTTTATAATCTCACATATATTGCTGTTTTTGCAGTGAAGCTTATGTGTCAGAATGTATGTTTAAAAAGAAAAAAAATGAAATACGCTTATTCACTTTCTTGAGTTAGATGAGAAGATTGATACCACTCTCATATCTATTCGTTAAACATGATGCTGGAGCCATAAGATGGTTAGCTTAGCTTAGCATAAAGACTGGAAACACGGGGACAAGAGCTAGCCTGGCTCTGTCCAAAGGCAAGAAAATGTACCTACCAGCACCTCTAAATCTAACTAAGTAACGCATATATCTAATTTGTTTAATCTGCACAAAAATGTAAGTGTAAAAATGACAAGTTGCAGTTTTACGTGGGATTGTGTTCTGAACTATTTCTTGGCTGTACGCAGTGACTTCCTGGATTCTCCGCTGGTTGCTGGGCAATCTCACGGTGGTGACAAGTCTCTAGAAAGTCACAGAAACTTTGATTTTTTTAATTTATTAAACAAACAAGATATAATGTGTTCATTAGTGGGCTTTAGATGTGCTAGTAGGCGGAGCCAGACTAGCTGTTCCCCCCTGTTTCCAGTCTTTATGCTAAGCTAAGCTAACCATCTCCTGGCTCCAGCTTCATATTTAACAGACAGATATGAGAGTAGTATCAATCTTCTCATCTAAGTCTCGGCAAGAAAGTGAAGAGTAAGTCTCAAAATGTCGAGCTATTCCTTTAATTGACTTAAGCTCCATTTAATAAAGGAATTTCCAGATTAAATAAAATAAAATCTGCATTTCACCAGACAAAGTGCTTCAAACCCTGATTCTGGCTTCGATATGGTCTGTCCTTTATCTTTGGAACAGGAGCAGTTATTAGTTATAAGTGTCTTTGTTTAAGGGTGAAAGTCTGACAGGTTTGCCCCTTATAAAATCTAACATAAACTTTATTGATCTCACAAGGGGAGATTTCAAAAATGACCCTCACGTAGGACTTAAATGGATAACCCAGTATTTGCAGGGGGACAAGGATATAGATGGAGAGATAAATATCCAAACTGATAGGTTTTATGATGTTGTTAAGAATAAGGATGATGCTTTATCATTATGGTAATGGATGCACAGCAGCTACATAAGTTCAATGTAGCTCGAATCTTATTGTTGGAACACACACTCTCATCACTATAACTAATAATGTAAAACAATTTCATGGTGGAACGCAGCTCTAGAAGGGCCTTCAAAATGAGGCCCTTATGGAAAGAGGAGTACAGTACTCCACATACTAAAGTGGCACTTCTCTAGCCCTGTATAATTCTAGCTTTTCTGTCTGAATAGAGCAGTTTTTCATGACTATGAAAAACAAGTACTGACTACTGTAAGTCGTACAAATACATAACAGATACGAATACATAAAACAATAACATTTATCACTTATCTATTGCTATCATTGATTCAGAAGCACTTTAAACTGAAGGTTTTCCAGAAATACATTTGCAGAATGGAAGGCAGAGTAAAGTTTTCCACATTCAAACGTCCCCAGGGTGACAGATGTTGGATTTGCATTTATCAAAACTGAATTTCTCTCGACCCAAGATAGACCAGTGACCTCTCCAGGGTGTTTCTTCTGCATTTTGCCCAGTGCATGCAGGGCTGAATAGATATAATTTTCTTTTTCTAATGCCCTGTGCTCCTTCTGTATAGGACAAAAAAGAAAAACTGTATTTTAAACAAGCCAAGAAGACTCTTTTTTGTATAAGAATAATGTGTATTTTTGTGTGCTGCTGCACCAGAGTGAATGTGACTAGAGCAGTAGGGTATGCTCAGCAATGTGACAAAAATGCACAGTCTTTTGAAGAAAAAAAAAAAAGTTGAAAAAGAGTTTAGACAATACGACTTGGTCTCTGAGGATCAGTGTGGGAGAAGCCTTTTAATAAATCCTGTCTTCCATCCGCATAAATAAAAAAACAAACAAACAAACAAAATGATTTTTCTATTTGCTTTGAATCTCGGGGCACTCATATATGACTGACATGGTCTTTTATGCCACGAGATCTGAGGTGAGTTTCTAGTCGATTGTGTAGCGTCATGGAAACTTGGTGAATGACATGGCTTGAATGGGGAGAGTTTTTTTACAACATACTCGAGGAACTCTGTCAGTGTGTATGCATGCGCATTATATTGTACTGTATTCTGAGTGGTATACATAATGTTTCTTAGGTGGGACCAAAGGCAAACTTGTTCTATTTTATTCTATGGTGTGACTAGAAAATTGTAAGTCAGTTGCATGTTATCATTACTTCCTTAATAATAATTTAAATAATAACTTTTGTTAAATAAATATGGTCTTGAAGAGATCACACATTTATGAAAAAATATATATTTTCCCACAATACTGAGGTTAAAGCCTAACCCATCAGGGCCTCTGTATGAACTGCTGCTTCAGAGATGCTTCAGAGCTCATGACACGTACTGTAAAACAAAGTCTTGGTATATTCACAAGAGAGAGAAGAAAATATGGGTTATGACATACGTAAGTTAAAAAACACAGACGTTAGCTGTGCTTTTGGTGAACTGAAAATAGTTGCTATACAGACCCTTCAACAAACAAAACAATTATCAGTAGTGTTTTTCCACACATTTTTCTTATTAACAGCAATTAATACTGCTCCATTTAGTATCCATCCTAACATGTAGGATCTGCCAACAATAGTTACTCTCATTTCTCAAAAGGGTGGATAGTGTATTTACAGTAACTGAGCCTCTAATCTTTGGAACAGTCTGCATATCTTAAAGCCAAATCTGAGATCTTAAATCCAAAGTAGTTTTTACTTTTAAACCCCCCATAAATACCTTCCTTTGGGTGCACAGGTGGAACAGGGGTAAAGTTCCCATCCACCACCACAAGGGCCCTGGTACATTCAGCCTGGTTGTGCATTCCAACAAACTGCTCCGTGCCCGTGCTCGTGCTCATGCTCATGGGTGGGAAGCTGGTTCAAATCCGTGTAGCTGCAGTGGCTCCTCCCACTGGTTGGTCATGGTACTGCATGGCCTTCCTTTATAAACATGCCTTTGACCTGATCCATTATAATTTCTGTTATTTCTTTTTACTTACCGAATCCATTTTTGATGCTCCTTTATTGCATGACATTTTCATTCAGCTAAAGATGTTTACACATACGACAAAGTCGGGTGAGACATCATCATCATAACCATGATATTGATTGCTCTGCCAACTTTGTTGTAGATTATTTTAATTGACCCTCACCAAGAACAGGTTAAGAAAAGTTATACATTTTAACTTTGATAATGCTAAAAGTTTCTAATATTACGCAGTGTGTATAACCAAAAAAAAGTTTTAATTTAAGACTATATCACAACTAAAAGTGGAACACACACACAAAGTAGATAAGACAAAGAGATTAATGAATGCTTTGATAGTTTTTAACACCACAATGTTAACTTGACTAATGGGAAAGCCCATTAAGCAGAGCTGACAGTGTGAATGCAAAATACATTAGGTATGAATTATGTTATTAACAATTACAAACATTGTCTCCATAATCAAACGACACTCCACTAAGCCACTCAAAAACATTCACTTCCCTCCTCTGTGATACTACATTACATGATTCGATGGCATAGAAAGATATTTGACAATATTCATTAATCCTCAGGATATTAACCTCACCAATGCAAGAGGTCGGCAGCCAACTTGGCACAAAATGCTATAACAAATATTAAAATGAATGTGTTGCAATAACAGCCAACAAACTCAATTCAACCCACGTCCGCACTGGGCAATGGGTTTTCATATAATTATATGATCTGACCACAGAAAATGAGCTAAATCTCTCTGGGAAATAGTCTGAAGATGGTGAAACACTTCAGGTAAAATGTGCACAGCAGACTGAGATGAGCAAATGGATGTTTTAACCTTCTGTTAATATAAAACTGAATGAGTGGGGCTTCTTTTTGCCAGCAGACATGCTGTGAGACACAATACGCAGATGCTACAATCATCATAATGCTGTGGCTGTACGACAAGTCTGACTGGAAGTGGAAGCAGTAAAGTTGAGAAGTTTTGAGCCTTCAGCACAAAGACGGCAGAACTTAATGCTGTTGAGCAAAATAACATAGTTGCCATGTCTTCCTCTGGACCAGTGATGAGCTGCTGTAATGGATCTGAACAAGAAATGGAACCAGCCAAGGAAGTATGTATGCGTGTATGGCCTTGTGTGGATTGACTGATTGATCAGTTGATTGATCATAAAATGTGTCTGGATTAGCCAGTGAATGTTGGTAATTATAAACATAAAATATATGAGTTAATTAATGAATCTTTCCTCAGAGGAAGCAAAGAGTGGGCTGATGGAGTTGTATTATGCCAGTTTTTACTGCAATTACTGCCAGTGATTTTCTAATTGTAATAGTTTCATGCAGATTATCTCTGCAGTTCAGCAAATTTCGTGCTTTTCTGTCACGTTTTTATAAAATATGGTGAAAATAGAAGCGTAATGAGGGGCACAAAATCTTTGCATTTCAGAGACATGTGCACTTTCTTCATTTCAAGGGGCGAGCTTCTGCTGATATGTGTATATAATTGGGTGTCATTTCATTCCTAAGTGGCACACTCTGGAGCTCCTGGACTCCAATGGCACAAACAGCCACATCATATACCACTTGCCCAGACCTCCTGGTGGAAAATAATGATATAACTGTTAAATGTTACATAGAAATCTATTTGAAATGGAAAGTCAATAGTTCCAGCTGTAGATCAACTGGATAAGCTTAATTTGTGTATGTGGGTCCTCATGCCCATGCACTCATTATGCATTTCTTTGCAGTCGAGTCATGAGGTTGTGGTACAATAAAGGAGAGCTGTGAATCATTAGTGACAGTGCAGTGAGGTTAAGGAGACTGTCTATCAAAGTAGACACAGAATAGTTAAGATGCTTGCATGTGGGTGGGCACCGAGGTGTGCGTGCATCTGCATTATGATTCAAGATTTAAATGGATAATTCACCTTGATGTTGTGGAGGCAGTTAACGGTGATTCTCAACAGTGCTAACAATAATGTTATACTGTTTAAGATTCCTCCTGGAAAATGTTCTTTTTTACGTGCACCCTCCACAGGGAGGTCTGGGTTTAGTGGTGCAGGGTCGTCTTCAGGTCAGCACTGCTAGAACTAATAAGGATTCAGTCTGGCTTGAGGACATTTCATGAGGGTGGATAATTGCCATATTGGGGGCTTGAACTTGGTTACTCCAGTTGAAGGATCTTGCTTGTCATTAAGCTACCATGATGTCCTAGGTTTCAAACAGAGAAAATAAAATGTAATTGCTTGTTGTTGAAGTACTTCCAACTTTAGACTTTTAATCGACATCAGGCTTCCTTTGACTTCATTTATTTTAAATGAGGATTTTATGATGTTTATTTAACCTTGGGCATGGCAATCATCCTTGTCAGTGAGTCATATCCAGGGAAAAAAACTCAAAAAAATCATATTAGTCAGCAGTAGCAGCAGTTATTAATAATTGATGTGTCATGTGTTTTCCAGCATCATATTATGTCACTTTAGTGTTTACCTTCTTTAGGACATTAACTGTTTTATCTTTTTGATGAATCATGATTAAAGGCCAAAGAGATAAAAAAAAAAGGCGCCTCAAGCTGAATTCAAATTCTCTCACAGCTGTTTAAATAAAGTCAGAAAAAAAACTCACAGGTAGTCTACTGGAAGTTTAAAAATAGAACTTCAAAATAAAAGCACGAGCTAAAATTTGCAGGTGGATCCATGTGGGGGCCGATTGATGTATATTGTATGAACATGGAAATGTGGTTATGATACAGTATAGGAGGAAAGACAAATAAGCATGGTCTTTTTCAAATGTGTTCTTTTACATCATTATGTTTGGGGGCGTGGTCAAGAAAATGTAGTCTGTATATTAATGTCTAAAACAACAGTCTACCCAAAACCTATAACAAATTCCCAAGCTAAAGTCTAACTTCAACAAATTATTATTTTATTACCTAATTAATCTATTTTTGTTTAATTTAATCGGCCATTCAAACATTTCAGTTCATCTAATTGAATTTGACTGATTAATTAACTTAATAATTGAGTCTATACAAATTTAAAAGTACATTAATGCCTAACACAAGTTATTACAGCCCGGAGTGATGTTTTATAACTGTTTATAGTGAGAACCAACAAACCTATGTATTTAATTTACAATGATATGAAACAGTGAAACACAGGAAAAACTCGCATTTGTTTGGTATTATGATTTTCACAAATTCAACAGCGCTGAATTGCAATTGATTATTTTTCATCAAACATTTAAGCATGAATTAAGTTAAATAACTAGAAATCACATTGGTCAAAGGTTTTATTATCTGGCAACCCACGTCATCAATCATGCTTGGAAGCTTTATCGGAGATTGTTTTTGAATCAGGGACTTAAAGCCCTGAAAGGTTTAGTGAAATTACACTTGTGCCATTTATTACTCATAATGTTTCAAGTCCAGCAGCGAGGATTTTTATTTTGGGAATTTTGTCCGGAAGTTTAATGGGTTATTGTGGCGGACTTGAGGTTGGTCTCCGCTACTCGCGACACAACCGCACGCAGCTGCTTTCATTTTCCAGCGCTCGAGACGCAGCGACGGAGTGGGGAGCTCGCGCTTCTTGCTCCAGGGATATCGCCTCTGATGGACTTGATATAGGACAAGAATACGCAGTTTATCTCTGACTACGGCCACTTAGGTGTTAGTTACAAGTGCAGTTTTGCGGGACATAAACTGCTCTAATGGTCTCAAGTGTTTGTGCCAGAACCGGGTTTAATGTGTTTTATGTGTTTGCGCTCAACAGTGAGGTAGACTTATTCGGGCTAATTTTACAGGAGTGTCGGCGTGTGATTTATCCTGTGGATGCGGCTGTCGGGGTCGGTGTCTGAGCCCTGCAGGATCAGCCTGTCATAGGGCATCATGGTTTCTCTGATTCTTCACAAGTGGATGAGGAATATTTCTCCGGAGATGCTGCTGTTGGTGCCGATATTGTGGTTTTTACCTCTGACTGGAGCGGCTCCTTCTGTGACTACCGAGCAGCTGGACACGGGGGTGGTAAGTTTTATTTTCTGCCTACTTATGGAGAAGGGGGGGGTCTTAAGTTTTTCTACCTGCTAGCACCAGGTGCGTTTTTTCTATCAAGCCGCACCACAGTGTGGGTTTCCTCTCCTTTCTTGGGCTTCTCTTGACCGTCCAGGAAAGAGCAAGTGCTGTCCTCCGAAATACTTGCTCTGAATTTTAACGTCGCTCTGCAGTCCAATGCACGAGGCAGAGTGGTGGTAGGCTACACACTGTCTGCTTGACGAAAAATACAAACGTGTAGGCTATAGGAACTTTATTCACCTGATCAGGAATGACCCCGTTGCAAAAAAAAAAGAGAAAAAAAATCAATATGTTCGCCATGTTGCCTGTAATAAATAAATGCATGTGAAGGGATTTGCCTTGGCGTTATATTGACCTCTTTCACAGTATGCTGACATATCCTGTGCTAATAAGATGACTGGAGCTCACTGGGACAGACTAAACCCGTGAGACATTCTAGGTTATTTTATAAGGGCTTTTCTCAGTCATGCCTCTGAAAGAACCGGTGCCAAGTCCAGACAATTGCTGTGTTTAAAATAGAAGATCTGTGTTGGAGCAATAAGTAGATTAAGCTAAATGAATCCACTAAAGCAAGCATAGATGAAGAATATAAATAAATCGATGTGAACTGAAATCTAAGCCCATATTGGATAATATACAGTGATATTTTTTCTATGTGTTCTGCAGCTATTCACCTATAAGATCACCCCAAAATATCAAATTAATGGGGAATTTAATATACTATCTAATATATATATATGTATATGTGTGTGTATATATGTATGTATGTGTGTGTGTGTATATATATATATATATATATATATATATGTGTGTATGTATGTATGTATGTATGTATGTGTGTGTGTGTGTGTGTGTGTATGTTTTGCATGAGTAAGGATACCCCCCAGAGTCATCATTAGCTACACATCATCATCATCATCATCATCACAGCATGAGTCAACACTGAGGTTAAGGGAGCAGCAAGGCACCTGCAAAAACCAAGAGTTGTAAATGAACTGATGTGTGCAAGTTTATACTGTGTGCGTGTGTGTGTGTGTGTATTCTTGCCATGTATCCACATAGATAATACACTATGCTGTATGTAAAATATGAGATTATTCAAAATTTCCTCAGAAAAACCTTTAGTTCTTGGCTTTTAAAAGCTGATTATCGTCTTGGTAATTTCATCCCCATTGAAGTGGCATTTTTCTACAATTTCACTCCTCAGGGCAACATTCGTTTTTTTTGCTGCTGCTCATCCCAACTTCTGTCTGGCTTTCTTTCAGCGCTCAAGCTCTTCTTTCTGAAACCTACGCTCAGGGTTTTTCTTAACAAAGACTAGAACAAGAGCATTAAAATAGATCAGTTTTGATTTCTTTACTTATTTTTTGCTTCAAGTCTTTCTTCTACCTTGAGGCGGTGTACCTTTCCTTCTTTGACTCGCTACTTTATTTTTTTTTCCTAACACAACAGACGCTTTACTTGTGAGATTGTATGGGCCATCATCTTCAATCTAAGACTGTGTGTGGGGGTAAGACAAGGATAATTTCTATTTAAATAGTATTTAGGCTTCCTAAATCTGTACAGAAGTTACATAATCAAAGAAATTGTTCTTAAGCGAAAACAGCACACACAGTATGCTCAGTAAGCTTACATTAACCATGTTTCCTATCAATGTGAATCACCCACACTCATTGCTGAGGTGGATTCCAACAACCCCGACATCAGGACATGGTCTGTTGCACCTTAACTCTGAATTAATTTTTTCTGGTTTCCAAAAAGGTCAGTTTGGCCACATCTGACAGGGTTTTCATCACAGCCTGTATGCACTTCTTCCTTGCTGTATAGCTTTGGCCACAAACAATCAAAGCCTTGAAACAGGCTATTACATTAACAGAATAGCCCTCCCACCCTTGGACTTGTCTTGCTTTATTTTACCGGTTGCAACATAAAACTATGCTGTTCACTCTGAGCCATATTTTCCAGCTTCACCTGACCATTTGGGAATTGATAAGAAAAAAAATTGCAGGAATCAGCTTACCATTTTCAATCAGTGAAAATACTTGTTTTCTTTTGTGTATCTGTGTCAGGTTACTTCTCTTTTTCTTTCTCTACCACAGTCACACACATAACTTTGCATCTCTTTCACTCTGAGATGATTAGTACAGTAGCAAAGCAGAGGGAGACAGTTGAGGATTATCATGAAGTCTTTAAGTGAAAGTTCAAAAGGAAAAAATCAATACACTTTGTCTGTCTGTAGTTGGTCGGACCTGTGATGGATAATTAACGGTTAAAGCTTTCCTGCATTCCTAGATAGAGCTGTATGATACACAGAGTCCAAAGTGGTACTGCAGCCTCCGTGCAGCCCGTAGTCTAAGAGTCATTACTCTTGTTGTGATGTCTGGGATGCCTTGCCCCACTTCGTGTGCCAGTAAATGCAAAGCAACACTGCCAGTCCAGTGATGGATACAGACCTGAAAATGTCCACATTTGTACTATTGACTTGCACTAAATACGCCTCTTGGTAGAGGTTACTCAGTTCGTGCAATAAAAGCCTGATGTTAAGCCTCTTTTCCCACCTTATTTTTGCTGAGGAAACCCGTTCAAACAATGCTTTCACACTTTGGCTGTCAAACTGGCAGGTAAAGTCTGAACATTACTTCGGCTTTTTAATAAAAAAAAAAGTATATATAATCTGCTAAAAACCCCTATGTGTAGGATTTAAGAATCTCTGTGCCAATGCATAGAAAAATATTGAATCTTTAGTACAGCTAGATGTTTTAAAGAAGATCTCCAGTTTGACGACTCTATCATCTTAAAGTAAAACCCAAACTAAAATCTCTTTTAGTATCAGGCCCTCACTCCCTGGGGGCTTGCATGGTGGCTCCAACGTGTTTGTAGTTTCTTTTTTTGTAGAAGAACAGCAGCTTTCACTGTGGGGGGAAAAAAATCCATGGAATAAAAACATCCGTAGAAACTTCTCAAACCACTCTAGCATGTTCCACTTTTCTGCTGTCCCTTGGTATGTTCAGAAAATGCGACTTCATATGCTGCATCTGTCAGAGTTTCTAGGAGGATGATCGTGCAATGTGGACCATTACCATACCGTAATGTACTGGGCATTGATGGTGAGGTTGTCTAGAGAGAAGAATACATGCATTCCCTAGCACCACAACATACTTCTCACTGTGTCCACTCACTTTGAAAAATGAGAGAATCTGAAAAGTTACTTGCTGTACTCTTTAAGGTCCACCCTGAAAGGAAAAATGTAGGAACTTCCTGTGCCTACAAACCACAAAGACATGAAAATGCCTTTCAAGTTTATCTTTTTGAACCAGTCACCGAGCTTGACCAGTTCTTATGTGTAAGCAGGTGCAATGATCTTTGTACTGTGCCTGCAGGTCCAGGACTGGTCTCATATATTTTTTTGGGTGCCAAGAAACAGCTGGAATACAGATTCTTTCTTCTGGCATAGGAATAGGATGTCTTTGTAGAAGCTCCTAAAGCTCTGGGGAAAGTGTGTCCTCCTGCCTGCTGTTCAGAGGCCACATGTGACTCGGGGGCAGGAGAGAGAGAGCAAAAGTTAAGTTCATAGTGAGACCTATTCCACTAAAATAAGTGACCATACCATATGCTTAAAAGCCCTGTTAGAGGATGAAAGCATGTGTGAAGTAGAGCTCACTGCAGCACCTTCTTGGAAGAGGATACACCTGATAAAGGGGAAAATGTAATTTAGACATGCAGCGATAAAGAGTTTTCCTGCTTTATTCATTGCAAAAACAGAGATTCTCATGTTTGATCACCGATAGCAAATAAAATTAATTTAGACAATGTAATCTAACTACAGCTCCTAGTTCATCATGAAAGACGGAGAGAAAGCATCAGTGTAGACAGCACCGATGATGATTAGTTGGCCAGTGACTGATGTCTCATCACTGGCGTACTGCTGGGAGGACACACAGAGAGCATCATTCTGTGCCACTGGAAGGGCTGTAAAGTACAGATATGATCAGATGATTGTACACATCATTCTTTCTCCACAGTGGATATATGTATGTATGTGTGTGTGTGTGTGTGTGTGTGTGTGTGCGTGCGTGTGCGCGTGCACGTGTGGGTGTTTGTCCGTGTGTGTCTGATCACAGCTGCTATTCACTCAGGACTAACCACAAAACAATCCTGTGATCTCTATCATTGCTCCAGTCCCTTTACGCTTCACTACCACAGTGCTCCATCGCTTGGCATTTAGATTGTGAATCTTATGTATGGTGTGTGTGTGTGTCTTCATAACAACCACACACTGCGGCCGACCTTAAGTAACTGAACCGCACACTCAATCACAGATCAGAGGTATTCATTTTATAGCTTTGCTGCTATCCGGTTTGAAATACGACTGCATAGCGCCGATTTGCAATTTCAGCACTTGAGGGAACTGAGTCATAACAACTAAAGCGTAATGCGCTCTATGTTTTCTGCTCATCGTATTATGTTCCTCGCGAGAGGTATTTTCTCCACTGAAACAGAACCGCCAAGCTTCCCAAAGGAACTATTCACCTGAACATTCAGGGCTTCCCTTTTGATAAGCGAGAGTGATCTGACCATATTAGCAGCTGATGAATGACCTAAATTACTGTATATTCAGTCACCTGTGGAATTTTATTCATTAAAGAAACATGGCCGATGATCCTAAAACGTTACAGACTGTATGATTATGTGTGTGCACCTGGAAGGACAACCACACACAGTCCATTTCTCTCTCTCATTTTCCTGTTTAATTTCTTCAGTGACACCACCATCTGGCATCAATTCCTCTGGAGCGGTAGGCACCCCCCCTTCTGCTCCCATACCTCCGCCACCCACTCCCCCCTCCCTGCTAGAAATCAAAATGATGAGTTCTTATCAGGTATTCAAAAACCAAAAACAAACAAATCATTTTCAGGAATATGAGGGAAGATGGAGTTTAATCAGTCACAGCAAAACGCCGGCGTTCCGCTCACTGTTTAAGGGAGGCTTGTACACATAGTGATTGGTATATCTCGCTGTCAGTCAACATGTCAATCACCCTGGTCCTTAAGAATAAAATTAACTATCACACTTGGTTGTTGTTATAGCAATCCAAGCGACATTTGAGCATCAAGTTTGGCTAAGTCCTATTCTTCCTAATGGGAAATTAGGCTATACAGAGTACACTAAATAGTTGCCTGTAATATTCATTGGTTACGATGCTTTAGTGAACTAACCTTGACCCCTATGATGTCTGAAAGGTCAGTAACATGGCTTGATTGAGTAAAACCTGAGCAAAAGTTAGTTTTTGCCTGTGTTGTTTGTTAGTTATGAGGCTTATGAGCTCGTAGTTGCTGTCAGTTTCACCAAAAACCTCACAGATTACACTGTTTAGTTGTGTTACCATTCTGTAAGGAGCACCATATTTGACACCTTCACAGCTCTAATAAAATGCATTTTGTAGCTTTTTTTTTAACCTAAATTCTACATGTATACATAATCCATTATAAACCTTGTCTGCAGGTATTCACTTCAAATAAATCTTCATTTCAAACAGTCCAGGTTATTCTGAAAAAGAAAATGTGCAATGCATCCATATTTGAAGATTTGAATAAGAGACTTTGAGAGGGACATAACTGGAAACACAGTTTTTGGCCTGGGACTGAAAGGGTTAAAAGGTGAAGTTGGTTAAAACTGTCATTTTGATATTAATGAGTCCCAACAGGATCCTTTTTGTGATTATTCCAACCCCAAATTCATCAATTTGTAGTGGCTTTTCTGATGAAGTCTGATGCAATCTACGGTTCTTTTGGGTTATTTTGCTAAAAATACTAAAAATTGCAATGTTGCCGAAAAGAAAATGTAGATAAGGCCCATAATATGTTCAGTAATTAGGTCAATATTTTATCTTTTTTTATCTTAAGAGAACCATAACAATGACTCTAAGAGCATTCAGCACTAAAATAAAATCCTGGCTCCACTCACTCTGCTGTTTGAATCCCAACTCATTTTCAATGTACCAAGTGCCATTAATCCTCCGTCCTCCACCCAACAATTCGGTTCAGGAACTTTTAGTGAAGCAAGATGGAAAATGTACATTTTAATAATTCAGTTTTTGTTCTGAAGGGTATAATAGGGAAATCATTTTCTTTCCAAGCCCTTTTTTCTTATACAACCAGTCTGGCTGCCAACAGTACCTATCCCCTCATTAGTACCGTGTTTGCCTGTAATTTGTGTACATTTCTCCTGCATTATATGCACTCCCCTCATTCTCTCAGTCTCTTTCCTTCCATTTTACTCCTGCACTTAAAGTAGGAGCCTTTCTTTCACATCATGGTTCTTCTGATTACGCCCAGAGGCCCAGGGATAGAGGAGTCTCAAAAAGAAAATGGGGGGCAGTGACAGTCAAGGGAAAGTACGATGGAAGCGCTCCTGTGCTGAAATAACTAAGTGACAAAGAAGCGAAAGCATGTGCTAAAGAAGAAGATGTTTCTGCCAAGAATGTGAAATAAGAAATATTTTATCTTTGATATATCAGTCATTCTGAGCCTAATGAACAAGGTGATTCACACATTTGGATATTATACCTGTAAGATACTGATTGATTGGTTGATTGTTAGCAGTAGCTAAGTGGGTGACGAGGTATGTAAGTTAAACCACGCCAGAAAAACACTCAGCTAGTTTCAATGTAAATCTGTTGTTACACTCTCAGCCTGGATTATTAGGATACTTTTAGCACCGCTGTCCCACTTCCATCAAGCAGTGTGACCTTCTGTCTGTAGAAATGCATCGTGGGACTCATATTCAGGGCGAGAAGATTATTTCAGGAACAATGTCACGTGGGAGAGGACTTGAATGTTGGAGAGGGTATATTTCTCCATAAAGATTGACAGAGAGTGAATGTTCAGCCTGTAATATACAGCACATTCCCAGCTCCTCAGGAAGAGGGAAACCAGTCTTTCAATTGGCTCCTATCCAGTCTGCCACCTCAACCTTGTTAAGTGTAAAACTTCTCCAGAGACATGCAAGTTTCTGAGAAGACTGTCAGCATTACTGAGGAGTTTATGATTTCCTCAGAAACCAATTCTCAAGGTCTCAAGAGCCCTGACACCTCATTGGCTGCCACTGTAGCATGGCGGTCGTGGACTGATGTGTGGCAGCTGCGAGACTTCTGCATGCCGCTTTCAGACAATGACAACACATTGATTTCCAGATCAAGTTTGACAGCATGAATTCGGAACTCGATTTACTGTAGGCGATCCTCGTGTTGACTCATGAGTAGAATAAATAGCATTGTCAGAGAAGTCTTACAAGACTTTTGGCCACATACTCCCAACTTCAAATTGCAGTATAGCAGTTTGAGGCCTGAAGAACCATCAGCAGTCATGGGACAAAGGTGATAGTTTTGGTGAACAACAGAAGCCACATGTGTAAAGGATGCATACACACAAAAAACATGCATGCGCCATGTCCCACACATAAACTGTTATTTAAAAAAAGCAGATTGTGTGCTGAGTGTGCACTCACACTTACTTAAGACCATGCAACTGAATATATGCAACTAATATGCAACATTATTCTTTTTAGG
Source organism: Macquaria ambigua (assembly GCA_008360985.2). Taxonomy (NCBI): domain Eukaryota; kingdom Metazoa; phylum Chordata; class Actinopteri; order Centrarchiformes; family Percichthyidae; genus Macquaria; species Macquaria ambigua. Next base: position 82,582 of record VMKM01000337.1, read on the forward strand.
CTGTCATTTTCACTGTACATCTATGACTACACACCTAGCTATCTGAACTATGATAGTTAAAGGCACATTATAAAGGATATTCTCAGGGTTGTGTATTCAATTTCATTAGATTTTTTTATGCTTTTGGTGTTTTCCCTTGTTTCGTCAGTTCCCTGTGTGTATGTGCTTCTCATTTTATTCTTTGGTGTGAAGCACTGGACTCTACTTTGACTGCTAGAAACGGAATCATTACCTTTCCAACATCTGATGACGTCGACTGAGATATTGCTGCCATTGATAGTTTAAAGGTGTGTGTGTGATGGACACTACGGGCCATATTTTAATCATGCAAGCACAACAATCAGAGAAAAGTGGACACACGGACTGTGTGGGCGTCTCCAAGTGCAGCAGCACAAGGAGCAAAGGGATGATGTGGTAGAGCAGCGTTTGCACCGCAACGTCTGCTTCATAAACGGGCAGAATACACAGAATACAGAGTTGTAACAGACGCGTGTGGTTCTTTTGCAGCAACCTGGTGTTGTTTGCATGTGATTTAATCAAAGTAAACGGTCGTGCATAATGGCACTGCGCTCTGACGCAGCACTTCTCAAATTGGAGGCTGCAGATTGATCACGTCTATCTGCCTGCTGCCTTTCAGATGGCTGCAGGGATTTAATGAACTGAAGGAGAGGGTTTTCAATCAGTATGAAGCAGCTTTAGATAACAGATACTGTACAAACCACTCATATTAATTTATAGATAAATGCATACTGATTTTCCAACATTTCTGCTTTAACCACATTAATTATGTTGAGCATTGTTTATTTATAGTAGTTTAATTACATTTTAAGCATTATTCTGGTATTTCTGAGCATTTACTGCAAGTATGCAGTTTTCTCTTGTTGACAAAATCACCAAATTGACAGCAGATTGACTCTGCACCAGAAACAGACGTGGTTCTGAGGCGTCTTATCTCAGTGCAACGTTTCAAGACCCAGTTTCCACCAAAATACCAACAGCTCTCTTTGTGCTGCCTCATTTGAATGAACCACACACCTGTTTGGGCCTCTCCTCCCACCTGTGCACCATGCGCTCTGCTCTGGGCACCAAAATACCACACAGACGGGGAAAAGCTCATTTCAAGGTCGGGGCCAGCACCACCATGAAAATAGGGCCCCATGGGTGTTATAACTAGCCACAGTCATACATAGGGATTTCTGCTCTGGTGCTGGTCGAGGACTTAGCCAATGCAAGTCTGTGAAATTGTGTTACATTGAGAGACTGGAGGAGCAGATAAAGGCATTCTATCTGCAAACAGTCGATTGAGGGCGTGTACATCCATCTATGGCTAACTGTGAGAGTGGAAATCAGGCTTGTGCACATATGCCCAGTTTCACAATGAGTGAGATTTATAAAACAGAACGGCTTCATAAATCTGACAATAATAATGTGTTTGCATATTTCTGCTTTTGTTTGTACAGGGTTTTAATCCTGTCTACACAGAGTTTTGGCACAACCAAATGTCAGTAGGTGAGTTTACAGAAGTAATGGACCGAACTGTGTAACAGTTGAGCAGGAATTTCTGTTTTCCTCAGCTGTATATGATTCTCCCTCTCCCATTGGCTCTTGCTGGTTTTGTGACTTACTGTAACTGCGGGTTAGAAGCATGCGGGCTCACTCTCAGGCTCCCCATGTAGAAAACCCCAAATCAACTCCCTGTGGCTGTCCTATTTTAACAGAGGCATCCCTCCCCCTTCTAGTCATACACCAGATCAAGGTTTTGGTTGCCAAAGCTATTCAAAGGACTGACCAGATCTTGTAATTATGGTGGTTTCTGGAGTTGTGCTGCTCGCATGTTAAAGTTAAAATAATCCAGAGGCCTGCCAACTGAACTGGAGGAAACCCCAAATCAACAGAACTCCTCTGATGTTTGCCTTCTCAAACTGGCATAGTTGTAATAGATACAGTATGGATATATGTGTTTGTGAGGATGAAGAAAAAGGCTGTTGTGTACTGATTTTCATCGCTGACGTTGGCACAGGAGTGATAGGCACTGCTGGCTTTTAGTTTATTTCATATCAAACTGAAGGACAGTTTCTGCAAAAAAAAGGGGAAGAAAAGGAAAAAAAAAACAATTTCTGAGGGAGTGTTTGATGTGCGCCTTGGAATTTAATTTCAGCACTGTATACTCTCAAAATGAAGGCACATTTGTCTGTGTGTCTAAGTGAAATGAAGAATGAGGGAGAAAGACAGACAGAGAGACAAATTGCACCACTAGGAGACGTTGGGTGTCTGTGAGTTTATTAGAATTATCATAAAAGCTTGGATGCAGTAAGCATTAAGGCATAAAAATCAGACTTTGCCACTGAGAGCAGAATCACTTTGTCCCAACGCACAATACACAGCCCCATTAATTTGCAGAGTGACATTACATTCAAGATTGTATCTTGAGGTGCCCATTAGCTCAGCAATTATTCATTGGCTAATTGGGTATTTGCAGTGTTTTTCCTCTCTCCAGCCCATGGGAGACAAACAAAAAGAGTTATTTCTCAGTATGTCTCTACCTAAGTGACAATTAAACTAATTACATATCCTCCAAAAAAGAACAAGTAATTTAGTGATCAGACTGTTTTCCCTAATACTGTAAACTCTACTTGAATAAAGTAGAAATGACATTAAAGTTCAGGATCATGACTAAAGAACAGAAGTTACTTGGAGCAGGTTACCAGCATACACTCATTGCATAAATAGATTCCTGTCTGACCTTGATCAATTAGCAACAGCAACACTGGAAGTGATCTCAGAGTGCTGTATATGCTCGCAGAATTTGAATGGAGTTAGCTGAGCTGTATTTTCATATACAAACTGCTGATGGGAGGCTGGAGGCATGTGCCTATATGGGTTCAAAGTCTTGGACCTGCAGTACCTGAGCATGATGTACATAAATTCATTTTCAAAAGAAAAAAAAAAACATATGATCTGAAGGGGGGTGGCACGGTGGTGCAGTGGTTAGCACTGTCGCCTCACCCAAGGTTCGAACCAACCGGTCGGCTGGGGCCCTTGTGTGTGGAGTTTGCATGTTCTCCCCTTACCTGCGTGGGTTTTCTCCGGGTACTCCGGATTCCTCCCACCATCCAAAGACATGCAGATTGGGTTAACTGATGATTCTAAATGTGAGTGTGAATGTTTGTCTGTCTCCATGTGTCAGCCCTGTGATTGGCTGGCAACCAGTCCAGGGTGTACCTCGCCTCTTGCCCAATGTCGGCTTGGATTGGCTCCAGCCCCCCCGCGACCCTCTATAGGTAATGGATGGATGGATGGTCAGTCAGACCCAATCCAAATAGGATAATTAGACCCAATCCATTGCATTCCATCTGAACATACCCGAACAGAGAGAGAACTCCAATGCTGGTAGCAACGCAATGCTCCAACTAATTAACAAGACACCGCAGTTAAAAATAAAAACAAAACATGCAAATGTTTTCTTGCATTTAACAGTTAACACTCCATCTCATGTCAAAATACAAAGACACCTTACCCCACCTGTTTAGATGCAATATAATTTGGACACACCTGAGTTCTTGGACTATTCGGATACTGTGTCGGATACTAGGAATGGAATAAGACTCCTCTCAGTTGCAAATTATTAGGAGTGGGAAAAATAATAGATTCTCAGTCGTGATTCTATTTTCATCGATCGGTGCATCGGTGCAGAAAACTCCTCAATTTGAATTCAAAGAGCTCCCCAAGCATCGGCTGCCGGATAAACAGCCGACTACTCACCTCATTCTGTCCGATTCTTTTAATAGGCTACACCATGATGAAATCACATTTAACTGATCGCTCTTAATCAGGGACAGCCATTCTGCTCCTTTATCTTGTTTAGTTTAACCAAGTTTAATTAACCGATCCTGATAAGTCTTCTGATTCTTCCAAAGACTTTATTCTTTATTATCCTTACTGCAAAAACATCACTCTGTGCATAGGCATTGTGAATATGTTCTGATTTAGCTTATAATATAATCAAGATAAATGAACACTTCATTGTTACTTATTTTGTTGTCATTTTATATAATCAGGAACAGAGTCTACAGCCGTTTCTTTCTGGCCAAGTCTGAGCTGTCATTTTGAATTTTTCAGCAATCCAAATGGACACACTTCGGATTGTACAAATTGAATGGAGAAAAGGAGCTGGATAAGAGCCTTACAGTATGCAAACTGGGTCATGGAAAGATCAAATATTTCAGCAACACAACTAACATTCACATTACACTTTTCCACCTGGAGCTGGAGGAGTTGTTTATGCCAAGCAGATAACCCTCGAGCAAGTGTCAAAGCAGCACACATTTTATTTTTTTTGTCTATTTGAATATTCACACTGTTGTTGAATATGCTGACTTTCCCACGCATGCAACCATAACCACAACCTGCAAGTTGGCTTTTGCTGTTTTTAACCGCAGCACCATCAATTATAATCAAATCTTATACTTAGAGATTTACATTATATGCAGAAATAAACAGTGTACTGTAGTTGACTGTCATTTCACATGAATTCACTGTCTTTTCACAATAAATCTGAGCATTTAACACAGACTGTGACCGTGTATTGATTTTATTTTAGATGGTGACATTTATTAAACTTGTAGGTGCAAAACAAATCCACAGCCTGTCTGTAATCCAGGGTTGCTTTGACACTCACATTCATTATTATGGGCACAGAATTGAAGCTACACTTGGTGAGTAAACAGTACACGGTTGCCTGTGCTGCTCTGTGTCAGCAGCGAGGCAGTAGAAGTGACAAGACCAACAGATGTAAGCATATGTTAGCATATGTAGGAGCACAGTATCCTGAGAGGGCAATCACCCTCAAGGCCCAACTTTGCACATGCTTTCTGAGTGAACTCTGACAGAAACTGTTTTTGCATTTTGCAGATTTTACATTGTTTCATATTCATAAGCCCAAAAATATGTGTGTGGATTTTTATGGTTTGCCTTTTCAGCCGACTCTTTGAATGCAGGATCAGGGAGCTATGGTATACAGCTGCTATTTGATCAAAGTAACAGACCACTAGACAACTAGGGCTGCATACTAATGATTACTTCATCATCAAATAAATAAATGTATTTTTCATCCAATTAAATGATTAATTATTCATTCTATGATATGTCCCCAAAAAAATCAAAAGACTAATGGTCATTCCAACTCCAAGAGCCTATGGTGTTGTTTTACTTATTTTATCTGAACAAAATGAAAAAGCTCAAAGGGATTTTGCTTTAATGATCTAAGATAAAGAGGGGCTGCAAATGCTTTCATTAGAGAGAGGCTGGAACCGATAAATGTCAGGCATTTTAAATGATAAACTACCTAGAATAAGTTTGTTTTAAAGAGCTGATTCATTTTCCCTCAGTCGACTAGTTGCTTAATCGACCAATCATTGACAAGACAACTTTACGTACCTTGAATTCCTCTGTATGCTAGAAGGTGTCTATATCAAAGTGGGGTTGTTGGAGTGCATTGCAATTTTTTATGCATTTTTTAAGCTGGAGTGCATGACTTTTACATGTAATTGAACGTCCTTACATTGAAGCCGTTGCCAAACAAGTTCACACAGTGCTGATTAAGCCTGTCACCACCAGGTAAATCTCTCTGTATTTCGCAGTATACCCAAGTTTTTTTTTTTTTGTCTGTGGCGAAATTCCTGCGCTGGCACACCAGTAGTGATGCGTTTTACAACCAGCAATGATTGGTTTGCCACAGAGCCATGTAGAGAGAGAGTCGCGTCAACGGAAATTCAAAATGCTTGATCATCACGTGATTCATGTAGACTTCAGATAGTTCTCTCTACATGGCTCCGGTTTGCCAGAGCTGAGGACAGCAACCGTAGCGATGGAGTAGGCTACAGCAACTAGGAGTATAGCGGAAAAAAAGAAAAAAGAAGCGTCCAAAAAAAGTTTCTGATGCTCCAGATAAAAAATAAACTCAGAGCTCAGAGGAAGGATTACAGTCAAAAACAGAAAGCAATCGATGGCGAGGACAAACACAGATAACCATTGGTGTAGCTTTCCTCGTTGGAGAGGCTGAAAGAAGAGAGGGGACATGAATTTCACATTACTGCTCTTGGACAGGTTGGTATTTGGAAAATATTTGGAGTAGGCTATTACATTTACTCTACCTAAATAATGGATTATTGTCTTGAAACTGTGGAAATGTAGGCATACATCATGAGCACGCATCAACAGTGTTTGTGTAATTACTCTCACTGCCAGAAGGGGAGACAAAAGTTTCGCACTCCAGCTTTAATGCATATAAAATTAGAATGAAGGTGCATTTTTACATCTCTGCAGAACTAACCAGATACTCTTTATAACGGTGCTTGCTCAAAGCTGCTCTGTTGTTTGAAGTACTGCTGAGGTAAACTAAAACCCTGTAGCTCCGCAAACTCAGTTATACTTCTTAGACTTCTACGTTTCTCCACACTCCTATCTAGTGGTCTTATCAGATTTCGTCCGCATGATAAAAACATATTAATTATATTCCAGGACCGTAGGGCTTTCTCTCTCCTTTATCTGGCTTTCCCTATCTTTGTCCCATGAACACAGGCTCAGTCTAAATCTTTACTTTTTTTATCCTCTGTGCAATTGTCAAGCAGATTTGGCTAGATAAGGAATTTGTGCCTACGGTGATGATACGAAACTGTTCTGTCATGATTTATTACTGTATACTGTATGTATTCTTCTATACATACAGCATATGTGTTTGTACTTGCTTATGCATGTATTGCAGTTGTTGATTGGTGGGTTGATTGTTTAGATGGTTTTGTTTTGTGGTCTTTTTTGCTTGGCTTAATTTGTTATATTTTGCTATAGTTTGGCAGCCTCTTACATGTGTTTTGTGACTTCCTCACAAGTGGCAGGAATCAGCAGGGATGTTCCTTCAAGATAACTGACAGTTAAGGTGCCAATACGATATGTATTATGATTTTTGTAATATACCTTTGTTATATTGCATGATTATTTTGTGTGATTTCTGGTTATGTTTTTACTATTGGACTATGCAGATCAGTTGATTAATACTGTCAGTGGTTTTCAATACCATAAGTACATTTTAAAACATGGGGCAGGGTGCACCTGTGTGTTGGTTTCGCTACTGAAATTGTTTTTTTTATGACAGTTTGTTTAGAGTCTCTTTGATTTAACCTGGACAGGTGCTGCAGAAAGTTAAATCTCTGTTGCTGTATTGTATCCTCCATGTTTGTTTTCTTTTTTTTATCCTGTGTGCGCATACTGTACTTGTAAGTTCGTAAATGTGTAATTTCAGCTGTGCATTTTTAGTGCTGTTTTACCCTCTGCGGACATCGTAAAAAACAGTTATTTAACTCGATGAGCTTGAGCTTGAGCTGAACATGAGCTCCACTTGGATTTCTCTCCTACTACTGACTAGAATTCACCCGGTATAAAGTTTCACACTTAGCTATGCAGCTGGACTGTGCTCTGCTAGTCAAGCATCATATTACCATATACATAGCCTAGCATCACAGCTTTATTCACAGGAGGTGAGTTGAAAACACACACCACCGTCCCCCCCTGACATCAAGCGTAGAGAAAGAGATGCATTACGAATGAAGACATAGAAGAGTAACTGATAGGCCATGGAATAAATTGGTTTATACACATGCCTGTGCATACACACATGGACAAGCTGCCTGTGCCCGTCTGGAGGCGTGGCTCATGTCAAAGCACCCCATTTCACTCCCGGGCCAGAAGTATTGCCAGAGTTTGAACTTTGACTTAATTTCCAGGCTACAGCCGTGTCAAATAGCAAAGCAAGCAAACTCCCTCTGCGCCTCATTTTATCCAATTTAACTTTCCATTCTTCAGCCTTGAAGTTTGACTTTGTTGTGTTCTGAACTCACAGGTTTCAGTGTCTGGCTGCTTTCAGTGTCTGGCTGTGGAGGAATCAGCTGAGCCACAGTGGGCCTGTGGCGTCTTTGCAGCGGTTTTATTGCTGTAGGTCCAGCTCCTCTCAGCTTCTCCTCCTAATGAAACAGCACATATCCAGACAGCTCTTGCCGTTCTGCAGGTGCAGCTTATACACACACACACTCACACCAACAGTTTCCTACCTCTTCTTCCCTTCTGGTACTACTCCTCTTTTCTCAGATAATGCTTCAGTGGTGTCACAATAACTGCTCATCACCAAGCGGTGTGTGTTGTACTTTTCACAGCTGGGAGCTGTGGGGGTTTCTAAATAAAACGCTGACTTCTTTGTTGTTCTTCATTTGATGACCTTTTTTTGGAGGGAAATCTACACCATAGCAGCTGATGAAGTTTTTGCATGCTGGAGGGTGAAACAGCTTGCGTGTGAAAATGAACCAACTAAAGTTTGAAGCCATGTAGGGATGAGAAGTCTGTTTGACAGGTAAGGGGGTGTGTTGCTTGTGTTGTCAGACACAGTGGCATGCACGAGGGATCACATAGACAGCATACACACTTACAAAATGTTAGGCTGCATCCAGGGTTCCAGAGTTTAAACAACAACCTCTGGCTGGCTAAAAAATTCAAATCTGCTAAGCTTGTGCCAGTTCAATTCATTGGGCAAATCAAATACATGCTAGTGCACATTCCAGGTAGATTACTTTGGGGCATATACCATGTAGCATTGTGTTTACCACTGTTTACCAGGCAAGCTTTGGGACGGATCAGCAAATTGTTGCTGCCATTGTAACAATCTAGAATTGCAGAATCCTGCATAAACCTGCTTTCACACCAAATGTATGACACTACACAGAGCAAGGTGAATCATTTCAAAGGAGAGTCAGACTATCCTGAGCAGCTGCACAAATATAGTGCAGTGCAGTGCAGTGCAGTGCAGTGCAGTGCCCTGATTTTCCATCTGACTTTGTGGCCAAAGTTGATCTCAACAAAGTTCAACAAAATTTGATGGACTGAAGAAGTATGGATTTAAACTTTGATGCCAAGTATTCTGACCACCATGACGTGGCATTTTGGCACTGACATGAGGCAGATGTTATGATATCAAGAAGTTATGGCATCAATTTCACTGTAGAGAAAAATGGAGGAGTTAGCCTTGTGCACCTCTGAATTCCTCTGAGTTATGTCGTTCCACTCTTTGTTCCTGCTGGGACTTCAGAAGGATAAATGGAGACACCAGGTTAGAAAATTTATATTGTGACTGTTTGTATGCTGATGCAGTCCATAGCATCCTAGTTGTTTTGCAGAATGGTAATGCTTTAAGTAATGCTCATCATTACACGCTCTACCTCGCACAAACTGTATCTTTCACATTTGGTGTGGAACCAGCGTAAACCACTGTTTCATTTCTTGGCAGCTGAAAAACATACCCAGAACAGCAAGCCCAGACCAACAGAGACATTTTTATTTTGTCTGAATATGAGTTTTAAGGGGAAGGAAAATCCAACATGGGAAGAGATCTGGATAGTGTGTGTGTTTGTGTTTAAGACCAGTTGCCACCAGTTCTCACTGTGTGTGTTGTCATGTGCCGGCCCCATAGCTAAACCCTCAGACCTATAAATTACATACAAGATCCATAAATACACCCATATATATTCCTACAGCTTTTGAACTTGGAGCTGGCCGAGATACCATCTCTCATAACTTCACATGAACGCAATATGAGCCAATAAACCTATAAATAAAACTACATAGAAAAGAAACATATGTCTTAATTCACTGGCTTTATTTTGACTGTCACACTTAAAACATCATGCAGATGGATATCCACTCACAAATTCACCCTCTTGGACAAACACTCAAAAGTTGAGATTAGACTGGCAGAGGATTGTCTTTGTGACAGTTCAGCAGATCTGTCACGTAATCAAGCATGTGTGTGTCTACTTGTGTTTGTATGCATATCTATATGTGTGTGTGACTTTGCATATATCTTCTTTATAGTGGCATATGGGATGAATGCCACAGCGGGGACACTGGGCAGGCGTTATTCAATCCTTGTGTTTGTGGGCTTTGGCTGGATGCCATGCCACATTACCGCCCACAGTGAGAGGGACTTCAAAGAAGGTTTGGGGGCTTTTTTCCCTGAGTGGAGCCACTGAATCTTCTGCCTGTTAAAATAAACTCCAGTTACAGAGGCATGTCCTAATTGGCTCCAAAAGCCATCAGTTTGTTTATCTTTAAACCTAGGCTGACTTATTTTTACTGCGTGCACTCTGTGTGAATCCCCTCTGGAGCTAACATAAAATATTATACCATTTGGTGGATAATTTTGTCCAATGTTGCTCAGAAGTTCACAACACTCTGACAGCTGTGGAAAGACTGACACCTCTGGAGTGTTAGTACTGTGCTCTATACTTTGATGGGACCACAAGAACAATTCATAAACCCACCCATACCAGCTCAAACACATGCAACAATGGACTCTACTTTGGTACTTCAATTTCTACCTAATGTTGCATTACAATCCAATACAATACAATGTCATTTTGCAAGTAATATAAAAATGCATTTTTTTTTTATGTTAACTGCACTTTTTACTTTTAAATAACCACACAGGAATGAAGATCCACAGCTAAAAAGGGCTGTTTCCTGTTTGGTTTTCAAAACAAACAGATGTAATTACGTCAAAGAGGAACATGCAGCAACATCTTTTTTTGGAAGCAGCAGGATTCGTGGAAATGTTATTTTAGCACTTGTATGGAGAAAGGTTTGTTTAATTAAATGTAGGCTCCATTGTAAAGAAGGGAAAAACTCCAGACCTCAGGTCTCCATTAAAAACACACCAAACTTAAACCACTGCCTCATGGGAACATGCTATGACTCTTGGCCTGCAATCGGAAGGATTTTATGGCCTTTACAAAACTGTTGTTTACAGTACACATTTAGTGGGCATTTACACCTGGAATCAACAAATTTAATGTGGCGCATGGTGATCCATAAGCTGGATTGGTAATGTTGATAGTACTGCCACAATGTACAGCCTGACCGAGCTTTTCTTCCACTTTGTTGCATTTCTTCAGTGGATTGTGGCTCATAATTTCTTTTCTTAATCTTTTCTGATTTTTATCACAACTCGGAGTGGTTCATGCTAACATCCTGCACACCTGCCCTGAACAACTCGAGCTGCATTAACAACCTCAGATGAAGAAACCATGAAACCAGCCGCACTCTTCTTGTAGTTCTCCCCCCAGCCATTGACATCGGAAACATCACTGCAAGGTGGATATAAACTCCTGGTTACAGGGGTGGCTATGGGTGTGTGACTATGCGTGTGCATGGGTAAATGAAAAGCGCTGTGAAGAACATTATCCTGCTCAGCTAGAAAAACACTGTGCAAGTGCAGCCTATTTACTATTTACAGTGGTACTGATAGTACAGTGACATGTCAGCCCTGTGACTGCTACAAAGAAGTAGAGTTTGACATTGGTAAAATGTTCAACAGAACTAATGGACACACACTTTTGTGTGTCTCTATAGGTCACTCTGCCCTATGTGCACAGCTTAAGAGTCATTACATGTATTATATTACATTGTTGTCTCTGTCAGGCACCTGCAGCACTGCAGTCTCTCAGATCAATTCCCTCTATTACCAACTCTCCATCAATCCCTCCATCCATCCCTCTTTCACTGCTCCATGTTTAACAGGACTGAACAAATGGTGGCCTCCATTAACCAGGCATGTCCAGGTCACTTAGTGCTGAAGATCTAGGTGAGAGAGGTACCAATTTTAAATCTCTCCCTCCTTCTCTTTCACTATACGTCTCACTCTTTTTACGTCCTCCTCTCCCTCAGTCAACAGACAGGAGTTGTGTCTCAGCTCTCTGTAGAACCAGCTGTCTCTAAGCCAGGGATTAAATGATTCACTTACCAGCCGCATTTTAATCCTCGCTGTCACACTCTCGCTCTGAGATGCACACACACACACACACACACACATACACTTTGTTGCTTTACGTGGGTCCACTAAATTGAATTATATCCGAGAGTTAGATATGTGTAATTAAACATTGACATTCGGCTGTGAGTGGAAACTGGGTGTTAAAGCAAGCACATCTAGCAGAACGTATCCTTACAACAAGTCAGCCATGTGTTCCATTATAAGCACATTAGATGGAAGTACTTGTCCAATGAGGTGATTGAGTGCTTCGGCAGGCTGGGGTGTGTGCCATCTGCTTGCAGCAATAGTGGCTTTGAATCCAACAGATGACTATTATTATATGTCACTCCCTGGCTGTCTTTACCGCTTCAGTCCACTGCATGTACAGAAGTGTTGCGCTGAAATGATTTTGATAATCGATTGATTGTTTAGGTCATTTATCAAGGAAAAATACCAAATGTTTGCTGGTTCCAGCTTCTCATACGTGAGGATACGCTGCTTCTCTCTGTTTTACATCACTCTAAATTTAATATCTTTGGGTTTTTGACCATTGGTCTGACAAAACAAGCAGTTTGAAGATATCACCATGGGTTCTGGGAAAGTGTTACATTTTACTGAGTAAAAAGTGCCAGATAAATAATTAAAATAATTGTGAGTTGTGTGAAGGAAATGGTAAAATTATATAGACACAACATCTTCATCAAGGTCTTCTTACTAAATATTTTCATGCTGAAGAGGAAGATAAACATTCAAACACTGACTCACAGTGATGCTAGTGCCAACCTTGGTTCCCTGTGTTTTGGCACTCCTGCTTATTCATCGTTTCTTTCTATGTTTGTTTTAATTCTGCGCCATGTGCTTTTTACTCATTCAATATGAGCTTGTGAATATGCCAGGCCAGCTTGCTCTTGTTTTTCTGTACCATCTCAAGGATATTATGTGACTAAACCCAGCATTTTGGTGAGGAGAAATATAAGAGAAGAAAGCATGGCGGCCCTCTTCACTGCTGGAGGAAATACAGATTTCATGTGGTCTTGTTCAGATGCCACATAAAGCAGCAGCCAGCTCTGCTGCACCACAGGGCTGTTTACTCCAGCTTCTTCCTGTACTCTTTTGCTTATACTGTGACTTGACTATGTCAAGTCTGAAGTTTGCAGATGACACAACCCTACCGGTCTTACAGATGTGAGGTGGCCAACTTGGCGATGTGGTGCTCTGAAAAAAACTTAAAGCTCAACACACTTAAAACACTTGAGCTGAGGGTTGACTTGTGTTAAAACCTCTCACCTCATCTTTCCCTGTAAATCAACAGCACAGCTGTGAATGTGGTGGACTCCTTCTTATTCCTGGAAACCAACATTTCCAGCTCTCTGTCATGGCAGGAAACCAAGCCAACATCGTCAGAAAAGCCACTCTGTGGCTTATCCACCTCGGTGAACGTCCTTGTGTGCACCATCACTGTGTGGCCTCTCATAACCTAAACTTGCACAAGGACAAACTACAGCATGTACTGTTGTACACAGGGCAAAGAGGCTGACTGGCCACAAACTGCTCTCAACTCAGAATCTGCATGAGGACAGAGCCAAGAAATAAACAAGAAAGTGCTCGGCTGACCCTTCCCACCCAGGAAACCATCTGTCTCTGAATCCCCCCCTCAGGAAAATGATACTGTTCTATCTAGCAATCCAGCAATATCTACCACATCAACAACTCCTTATCCAATGTGGTCTCTTAACTCAGCAGGCCAACTAAGATTAAATGAAGTCATATCAACTGAAACACTGTTGTGTTAAGATTAGATTCTATTAACTGCAACTCTTACAGTAGAATGGAGTAATGAAAGTAATGTTTTAAGCAATTTAAACCTAAATTGTAGATGATATCTAGTCTCTTATCACCATATTAATATACAGTATGGCCCAGGTTAACTAAAGTCTTTTGTCAGTAGAAAAGTTTCTGGTCTGGTCATAATGTGGCCAGTGCCCCACATGCAGATAATTGCGTCCCTCCGCCATTTTCCATTTTACTTACTGGAAGGCACAGACAGTACAGATTCCCGCTGTAGTGTTAGTGATTATTTGCTCTCTGGTGCCCACTTGTAAAGGGACATAAGAGCTTATATGTATCATCTCTGATGCCTACATTTTATTAGATAATGACTGCAATATATCAGATTCGGACTGTGAGAGCACTATGGAAGCATATAAGCGTGTGTGTGTGTGTGTGTGTGTGTGTGTGTGTGTGTGTGTGTGTGTGTGTGTGTGTTCTGCTTACAATCAGCTTTCTCTGCACATTCACCCCAGTGCATAGTTTGCTTTATGTGGGTAAGCGCACTTAGTGAAAGTTTGTGTTCCAGCAAACACATTATCAGGGTTTCTCTATGTAAATTCAGAAATAAGGTAATAAAATAGGGAGGTAATGGTTTATTTATGCATATATTTTTACTGATAAGAACAGTAGTACAATGGCAGACAGAACAATGGCATCTGCATTTACATAACACAGCAAGAAAAAAGTGAAGAATAATATAACCTTGAAACGTGCAGACCCCTCTTATGAGCAAAAACCCCTCACTTCATCTGAAATTCTAAGAGTGTGCTGAACAATTAGTTTCAGTAAACACCCGGGAAAATCCAAATAGTAGCAGCGGATGTTAGTAGCATGTAGAGAGCAACAATCCTGGCCACTGAATTTGGCAGAAAGAGACAAAAACTAGACCACTGTCCCTGCAACAGGATGCCTCCTACAGTAAGTAAAAAAATAAAAAATAAAAACTTTGCTTCATCAGAGATAGCGATCATATCATCTAAAGTTTGGAACCGGAGAAAAAGTTTAAGCAGTGGCATTAAAGCTCCAGATAAGCACAAGCCATGGAAAGGAAATCCTCACGCTGGTAATGCTGCATCAGCTGGAAACTACACAAAGAAATGAACTGATGAATAAAGAAATGGTTTGATTTAATATTTTATGTATATGTCTCGCAGCCAAGAGAGGACAGGAGAAGGTCAACACAGAAAGAAATGCATGAGAAATGAATGATGCGCAGTTGGAAGGGTTGCATTGATGGGTGTGAACTGAACTCCAGTTGCCCCCTCAATTGAATTTATCACATTACACAACAACTAGACTACAAAATGCTGAAAAAGTTATGAGGAACTCAAAATGATTGCAAGATGCAATCCAAACTATCAAGCCTCAGAGCGGAATTTGGCTTGCCCACGTGTTTTGCACTTTACATGCCGTTTTTGAGTTTATTCATTCATTCATATCATACTGAAAGGAGTCGAGGGTTGTTTAAAATAGTGACAGAAGGAAGCAGAGTCAAATGTCTTGTTCTTTCATAATGTGAAATAGCTTTTTAAAAAAACCATTGCTTACATATACCATGGCAGAGAGTACAATATGATTTATACTTGCTGAAACAGGTGCAGTCTTGAGGATTTTTAAATTCTGTTTTACCTATGAACAAATGGAAAATGAAATATTGTTGCTTGAACACTTACTGTAGGAAGATAATCAAAATCGAATCAAATATCTCAGTCTCGGGAAATCTTAAGATTGCCTAGCTCTGCACAGATGCTGAATGCCTCCTGCATAAAGCATGAATCTTATTGGACCTCAGCTGAATTTTATCTTAGAATAAAAAGTCAAGAATGTATGAAGTCCAGTCTGTAAAACTTTGGTCTCTAAGCGTGATTATTATCATGCACCTTATAAATGGATTTAATATTTATGTGAAATGAAGATGATGTTGAAATCAGGCCAGATTTCAAATCCCTTCCTGAATGAATGCCTGACATTGCAGTCCATTACCCATAATTCCTCCATTGTGTTTGTCCCTTTCAGAGCCAAAAGTGCCTTGCCCTCAATCTGTGGCCCACAGGCTGTGTCACTTCTTTGTATTTCTTCCCCCCCCCCCCTTCTATTTCATATCAAACTTTTTTATTTTATGTAACTCCTTCACAGAGCTTTGGCGATACCACATCAAATTCCTCACCAGGCTGTCTTCCACTGAGAAGTAACTTCACTTATTTAAACCACAATCTAAGATGTGGAAGTCAGCATGCCTCATCAATAGTGGCATATACAGAGTGTATTAACCCGAATGCCCATGCACTTCCACAAAAGGTCCCATGAAAAGGTTTGGTGAATGAGAATCAGTGTGTGATCATGTCAAATGCAAATGTGTCAAGTGTTCATGGATTTCAACAAAATGGCTTTTGCACGTCTGGCTGTTATCACTGACGTACGAGTGAAAGGCTTTTTTATACTGTTAGAAGAACTTGAGTCTGAATTGTTGCACTTGGGGAATACGTTTTTGAAAGCTATTGAAACTGGATGTCTCGGCACTGTACTATAGCCCACTGCAGCCCGTGTGACGCTAATAACTTTGGATGGATGGCTGGGTGGTGAACCACTCCATTGTCATAAGCAACCAAAGTGTGCTTTCAAAAGTGTTTCTTCTATTTTAATCTAATACATCAGTCGTACACCTTCCTAAAATGGGACTGTGAGACATCAAGAGAGAGACTGAATATTTTTGAGCAGAGGAATGATGGAAAGGTGCAAAAAGAGTATGTACTAATGTCTAGACAGACATTAACACTTTTTGTTGCCAGTTAATGTGTCTCCAAGGCAGCACTCACATCACCATTTCAGATGTCAGAAACTGACAATTTTCCGTGTATTTCAATAAGTTCTACATGTTGATGGGTGGCATGAATTGACAGAGTGCAGGGTACAAAAATAATGTGACCCACTATTTTAAAAATCAAAACCTTTTTGACAGAATTCAGGTAAAACTTATTGGCTGATAGAATCCATGTGTCATACAGACAGCTTCAAAAGGTTTTAAGTTTTTCTCCACAACTCCACATCAGTGGTTACATCATGTTTCTGTGGCAGATGTAAAATATCCTATGTGAACAGCTATTCAACAAATGACACTTTGTGTAATAGTATACTGTATGTGTACCGAGCTGACCAGGGTATACTTTTTTTCTGCAGACTGTAAAGGGGGATACCAACTCATCAACTTCTAATTCTTCAGCTCATTTCTGACAAAATAGATTTACGCAGATATGTTTCAGACCCATTTTTAAACATTAAATGATGCCCATTAGTGTCTTTCTTAAACTCTCCTCAATTTGTGTCCAAAATTCCTTTGTTTTGGTTTGGAACTGTGTGCTGCTCTTGTGCTACAGTGATACAATGATTGACAGATGCATGACTTGTTTTTCACTGTATACAGCCATACTCGTCCTCTGCTTCTTTAATACCTGACAACAGTCGACATTATATCTGCAACAGTATCTATTTCTGCAAAAGGGAACCTGGGCTAAAGTGTTTTTCACTTATAATACTTTGGATTGGAATAGAAAGTTCTATTCAATTTACTTAAATCATTACTAAATTGTTTTAGCACTGTTCCCACAAACTATTAACACCTATGTGTAAAGGAATGAAATAAATTGATACTTAATTGGAACCAGTGCAATTAAATTTGACATTTTGTCTCTGTCAGATAGTCATGTCATCATTTTTGGTTTATAGAGAAGCTGTGAAGCTCTTCACAGACCGTTGATTGGCCAGAGTGAAATAGGGTTAGCATGGTTGAGTGACCTGAGATTACTGTGAAAGCAGTTGCATCTGAGACCTGCAGAAACTTGTTGGATAAACAAGTCTAAGAGTCTACAGCCATGCTAGCGGCTCTGTGAGGCTGTACTTGAGCTAAATGCTCACATCAGCATGCTAACATGCTCAATAATGATATCATATTGATGTTTAGCAGGCATAATGTTTACCATGTTCACTGTGTTAGTTGAACATGTTAACATGCTAAAATTGACTAATTAGCACTAAACAGAAAGTGCAACTGAGGCTGATGGGAATGTCATGAGTTTTTGGTCATAAACCAAAGTACGAAATTAAATTTTGACCTGATGATGGCGCTAGATGAAAGGTCAAGGAATCAAAGTTATTACATTTCATCCTCTGGGGACCATGAACGTGCACCAAATTCTGCAGCAACCCATCCAATAATGATGGGTTGATATTTAAAAAAAAGTTAAAATGTCAGCATCATGGTAGCGCCAGTGGAAAAACCGGGGGATTACTAAAGACATTTGAATACATCATCTGGGACCCATGAGTGTCTGTACAAATTTATCACTGCATAAGTGAAAACTTTGACTTGCTGGTGGCGCTAGAGGAAAAGTCAGAGGATCACCAAAGTCATTAGAATTAATCCTCTAGGGACCTTGAATATGTGTAGTAATTTTCATGGCAATCCACGCAATAGTTGTTGAGTTTTATCACTCTGAACCCCAAATTTCAACCTCATGGTGGCACTTGAGGATAAGTTGGGGGTTCACCAAAGTCAGTAGGATTTATTCTCTGGGGACCATGAAAGTCTGTACAAGATTCCATGGCAATCCGTCCAATAGTTGTTGACCCATTTCAGTCTGGACCAAAGTGGTGGACAGACGACCAACCTGGGGACATTGACATCCCTAGAGCCATACCGCTAGCATGGCTAAAAACTGAAGATAGAGGGTGATATCACTCTTTTCTCCTGTCTTCTTCTACCTGTTTAAGTTGTGGAGCCTGTTGTATTCTGGTGGAGCCTTTTCTCTGAAGCAGATAAAACTGCATTGCCAATATTCCCATTGGGTCCTGACCAAGAGCTCATCCATCTTGCTCGCCATCTTTCTTGACCTTATGTATATTCCCCAAGACAATGGATGGAAGGTGGGGTTTAAATCTTCTGCTGCTCCTTCTCACCTTTCCTCTTTATCTCTCTGTTCTCTCAGTTTGAGTCTTCAGACATGGGGAGGGCCACAGCATCAGGACAGTCCGCTCACAAGTGGAAGAAGATGGTCGGAAAGATAGCAAAAGAAGTGAAATGCAAAGTGATTAAAATAAAGGGAAATGCTAAATGTAAACAGTAGTTAGAGTTGCAGTAATTTATATTTTTTGGCCCCTTGGAGCAATATCCACTTTATAAAGTGTTAGCAAACAGTTGCCTATTTACACATCCAGCAGACACAGAGCTACATTAGCATTCATTTGGGGTCATGTTGCTTGTCACATGATGAAAATAAATCAAATATTCACTTCTTTTGCTCAATATTACTCCTCTGGTTTGGGCTCCGCCAACTTTGGCACTTTAGCTCGCTAGGTGCTTTAGCTCACTATGATTACAAGCCAGTTGCTAAAGTTGTGATGCAATGTTAATATATAAATATTAACAATTTAAGCTTTATGGTTTGGTTCATAAAAAGAAAACTGGTGAATAATAGCAGAAAAATTCAAATCAATGCAAACGCCCCAATGATATTCGTCCAGTAGTTCAAAGATGTGAACAGCCTGTGCAGTACAGTCCCTCCAACCATCCTCAGTTATTCTCTTTGTGCAGCGTCTCTATCCTCTAAAGCACGCATACCATTAGATGAAGACAGAAATGATGCTCCTATCTCCAAGTTTCCATTCAACTTGTCCTTCTTACCCTCCCTGACATCATGCTTGAAAGTGTGAATGTCACACACACACACTCACAGAGGCACATACTGTAGGAACATCTCTGATTAAGCATGACCTGGGGGTCAACATATGCTGTTAGTGTAGTGCACACACAGCACTACTGTTTCAGTTTCTCACTCAACACGCTGTATCACACACCTGCTACACATAAGGCGTCCATGAGCCTTCTGGGTCTAATACATCTGCTTACATTTAATTTATTTTCTAGGCCTTTGTTTGTTTCCTTGAGATTGAAGATATTCTATTTAAAAATGTCCATTTCTATTATGATAACAGGACAATAAAGAATGCTGGTACAAGAGAGGGAATAAATGACTGAAAAGATCATTATGGAGGATAAAGTGAAGTATTTTAATTAATAAAAACACAGTCTGTACCTCTGCCGTACACTTAAAGACATAAGGGCCTCTGCGAGTTGTTGACCTTTACTTTTCCGGACCATAAAGTAAAATGACCTCCATTTTGAGCAGAGGAATGGGAGTACGAGAGAAATGGAGAGGAGGGAGTTTAAGTTCAAGTTCAGGCAATTTATTATTATCTGCATTACAATTATAGCAGTACATTTCAACCCAGTGAAAAGCTTGGGCCTTGACTACTCTCAATGACAACATACAAGATGTTTTGCACAATGTAAAATACTATGCACAACAACGTACTGACTACAGAAAATGCAGTCACCATATGCTGTATACCATCGACACAAATATCCGGTTTACCTCATTGCAATCCATTCGCAACCTATATTCAGGGAGTAACATTATACATTACGTAGTGGTTAAAAATATGCAACATATATTAGATAAAAATAGCACCATAGTCTACTTAGAGTTGACTAGTGGCGACTCACATCTGTGACCCTAGTGGTTTGCTATTACTAGGTCTGCCTGTGGATGAACGAAAAGCTAAAATGTGTGTTAACTATGATTACAATGGCGATAATGTAAATACATAATGGCCTATGTGGACATTTTTTTATGTTGCTCTACACCCTCTTGTTGCAGCAGAAAAATACTGCACATGTGTGAAATGTATACTGAAAAGCCATTCTGAAAGCCAGGAAAATTGTTTTGTTAAGAGTCTTCAGGTTATTTAAAGATACTAGGTTGTTGTCCTGCGTTCCTGAGTGAATGAATGTGTGCAGCAAATTCATGGTAATCCATCCAACAGTTGTTAAGACATTTCACTAAAGACCCCAAATAGAAAAATGCAATCGATCATCATGTCTGTGCTTGACTATGGGGATATTCCCTACTCTACACTGCTTATTCCACCTTAAAACAACCACTGTGCCCTGCAATGAAACACAGGAGATATACCATATATTGCACTCATCAGCAGCAAGGTGAATTTGGACGTGGTAATTTCCACTGCACATTGCAATTTACTGGAATATGGTTGACTTTCTATTTGCAGTCAGAGGTGTCAGCACTGAGAAAGAGATTATCTTTACACCGCTGAGACAGTGTAAGTCCTTCACTTCAGCCTGTAAGCATCCTTGTTGTAGATCAGGCCAGTCATCTGCAGGGTGTTAAATCACAGATGGCTGGCTCTCCAGTTGGCAGAAAGTCTAGTTCATCTTTCTTTGACTAGAGAGTCTGGCTCTCAGGTCAAAAAGAAGGAAGTTCTGTTTGTGAGAAGTGAGACAACCGGTGAGGGAAATGTGTCACGGAAAACAGATTATACCTAGGCTCAGTTCAATTCTCACTTTTTACTTCCTGGCAATCCGGCAGCAATTCTTTGGTGTGATCAAACATGTTTCTAAGGCTGTGCAACCATCTCTGTATATCACCTGCGATCTCTCCTGCTATTTCTAATATCTCATGTTTCTTTCACCTCTTCTGTTTGCACAGGTGAGACCAAATCCTTCATTTCTTCAGGAAATGGTGTTTGCTTTAAAAACCTGCTATTGGTTTCAGTTTTTATGAGCTCCTTAGTCAAACACACAAGCTGTCATTGCCTGCCTGTTATATCATCCCAGTGTAATGCTTTAAGTAAACGATTTCTCAGAATAAGCCGGTGATATAAAATGGAAAGCTGCTCCAACTGCTTTGGAAAATGATAGCATCGCTGCAGCTATTGCATACACTCCCTGGGTGTTAAGGAGAGAAACGGTTGGGAGAAATCTTCTTGGCTGAGAGCAGAGATTTTGTGTCGATTGATGTGACACAGAATGGGGCAGGACTTTTTAAAAAGATTTTTTTGGTGGGCTACGATGTTTTTTGAAGACAACAGTCGATCTTTTATGTGTGAGACTGTGGGTCTTTGTTTGGACACGCACATATGTTTTGTGTGCCATTTTCAAGTACCGTATTTAGACCTGGGCCTGTATTCATCAAACTGCTGTAAAAAATGTTGAACTCAAGTAAAACATGAATGCAAAAGAGAGAGCTCCAGAGTTGGTTTGTGTGCTAATTGGCAGTGGTTGCAGAGGCGAGGCCATAGTTTGGAATGACTGCAATTAGAGCGTTCACAACGATAAACAAACGTAGCAATGCCCCAACAAAGACAGCAAGGAAGAAGACTGCTAGCGAGCAAACATCGATATAAACAAACCATTAGAATACTTATAAATATAAAAATCGGCTTTGCAAATGTTTAAAGAGGAAGGAAACACATGTTTGTAAGACCTCAAGGGTACACACAATGCATTTTGTTAAGAAAAACTGAATGTAAACGTAACTTTAGTTTAGATATTCAAAATGTATTATTTGATCACTCGAGAGCGGCTCTTAAAGGTTACTCCTACACTTTGCTTGGTTGTTTGATAGATTTCCAAACTTGCAACTTTTTTACTCCTTAGTTGGATCTTTAGAGAATTTCCTAAATGATCTTATGTATGTTAGTATAAAAGAGCCATGGAAACAGTTGCTGGATGAAGACTGCAGTCGTCCGGCACAACAAGTCTTTTCTGTAAAGTTCTACCTTTTCAGCCTGCTTTGTATTAGCACTTCTACTGCTTCATAACCTTTTAACGGACGGTAAAGTAAAGGTCTGCCCTTGTCCCTGAGGCATTAAACAACAATGTAAACACTGAAGTGGCCACTGCTACTTCATCGACCTTTAAGAGACAGTGAGGTCGTGGGGTTAAACGTCTCCGGGTGACTCATTTCTTGTCAATCAGGCCAAGGTTGAAGGGAGTCAGCAGCTGTTCATTGGGGAAAGACAGAGGGAGGTTTTGTCAGACGGAGGAGCTCACAAGCAGGGAGGATGAAACAGATTGAGCTTTATAGAGAGACTGAAGGGAGGGCAAGGTGAACTTTGACCTTTTGGGGAATCGGGAAGAGAGTTCGTCCCATCTGGCAGGATGTGTTGTATGATGTTGGAATGACTTCAATCTGTAACAGGAGGATGAGGGAATGTAGTTGAGTTAAATACAGAATGCTCTGTTCACGGGCTGTTTATAGGCAGTTTTTGTCTACCTCTCTGTGTCTTTCTGTCTCAGTGTCCACACTCTCTTTCTATACTCTCATCTTTATGGTGAGTATCACTCTTGTTTTTCATCAGAACATGCCAGTATATACTTGAAGCATTGCCCAAACAGGCAGGGAGAAAGGCAGTGAGTCGATGGAGACAAACCAAAGTGAAAATGAGAAGATGGAGGAAAAAGAAAAGGGAGAGACGAAGAGATGAAACAGAACAAGAATATCTACTGCAGCATTTACCTGCTGTAGTCCTTAGTGTATAATAGGATTACAGTGACCAGGGCTCAGCATTTCAGAGCAAACAAATTTTATTTCACAGATAATGTAGCACAAAATAGAACAAACAAAACCTCAGATGTTTTAATACCCACTTTAATACCCATTAACAACTTGTATGAGAAGCATAGAGCATGTGCGCACGTGTATGTGAGAACTATTAAATTATAGCAGAACAGAACTGAGAATATCGTATGGATTGATTTTCAACTCCTCTTATAAAGAAGTGTGGATAAAATGCAAACTGGATTTGTTGTTTACTGGAACGGAGTGCTTTGGCGCTGTATCAAAGACTTCAGAATTGTGTTATACACTTCGGTGACTTACTTGTTGCTTTCGCATTTTCTGGGATGTTTAAATGAATGGGACCCAGTGACTGACAACTACATTAGTTCCAGTAATGTTTCTAAGTAGACAACTTAAGTGGCAATATCCTCTAATGCAGTGGTTCCTAACCTTTTTGGCTTTCCACTTTTAAGCAAGACAATGTCTACTCACAGCCCCCCGTCACCGGTTGCATAATGTTGCATAGTGATGTTCCCTGCTCACATTGTCTCATTTGAATAGCTTTTTTGAGGCTAGAAGAGGTGAAACTATCCAGT
The DNA here is from genome assembly GCA_008360985.2 of Macquaria ambigua. Taxonomy (NCBI): domain Eukaryota; kingdom Metazoa; phylum Chordata; class Actinopteri; order Centrarchiformes; family Percichthyidae; genus Macquaria; species Macquaria ambigua. Next base: position 106,272 of record VMKM01000337.1, read on the forward strand.
ATTTCAGAATAAAAGCTTAAAACTTATTTCTTACTGTGTCTTGATAATCATCTTGTGACCCCTCATTTTTATCTTGCAACCCAAAAAGAACATTCCAAGGTCCTCTGAGTCCTGAATAAAATAAAAAGCCTTTAATATTGCATGGCTGGCACCAACACATTTTGGCTAAAAGTCTTCATCAGGGTATCAAAGTAAAATCCAAAGACAGACGCTTAAATGGCATATGACATGACACAAATTAGTTACAGGGTTTCTGTAAGCCCTTGGGGGTCTTGACACTTGGTTGTGTCAAGGTTGTGAACCATTGTTATAATTCATAAACATCTGGATGTGTACACAATACATATTGTATACCACATGCACCTTTTACTCTGTAAGCAATGGCATCACATCTAAATGAAAGATGCCGAAATCACACTTCCTTTACATGTGCCTTTTGCTATATTTTGAATCTTCATACATTTTTTGTAAAAGTTTAAGTTTTGACAGACCATACAAGTCTTGGTTTGTTTCTGTTAGACCAGCGTCCTCTGTATGTGTTTACAGAGGTTACTGTTAAGGTGCCAGTATACTCCTTCTAACTGCTTGTTGAATGGATGAATAGCTTTGGAAATCCCCTGTGTCCAACAATTTCTGTAACTTTCCAAAACTGACAATCCGACATTCTTTTGAATTTGAACAGTTTGTGCCTGTGTGCAGTGTATAATTAAAAGTGTACCATCTTAGTGAGGCAGTGAACAGTGTGTAGAGAACGCTTTGCTGTATTTCTTTTCACTCTACCAGTTTACATTTACTGCTTTTACTAATCCTTTCGAATATCATTACATAACTGTCTTAGTAAGCTGAGAACTAAGTGGTTTGATGTGTTGCACATGTTGGCACATAAATGACCAAATATAATGATTAATGCAAATGGGAAATTTGCAAAGAACTACTGGACAAGATGAATTAGTGAATGTATGAAGAGACATAAAAGAAACAGACACGGTGACACAATTCTATATTAAAAACTAACATTACAATATATTCTTTTTGAACATGTAAAATGATAAAACATTTCTGTTTTTAATACATTGATTTTGTGTGTATTTATGTATTCCACATTCTTTCATCTTTACCCTGCTGTTGCAGAAGCTCCTCCGTACTGCTTCATTTCTAAATTAAAACAACTGTGGGAGATCAAAGTGTCTCATTAAGAGGCAGATACAAATCCCATAAAAAGCAGCAATATGTCAGACAACCGCACTTTCAACACACATTGCACAATGAATGCAGAATTAGTTTAATGTATAATGCAAATAAACATTTTAAAAGTTTGTGTAGCTTACATTCATTGTTTGGAGAGCATAGTTATTTTCAACACAGGTCTATTACTGTTACTATGATGTACATTCAACCAATTTCCACATACTGTACCTCTCACTATGCAGGTAATACTCCTTTCCAGTACAAGATGTATGTCCCTGTGCCACATCACATCCATCCCTACCTTGTCTGTCTGACACTCACTGTCTTTGTTCTTGTCTGAGATCCACTCTCCCTTTCGTCCATCCGACTCCTTGACCTGCGAGCGATAAGGAGGACCAGCTGACAAGATCGGCTTTGTGTTTGCGTCTCTCAACTGCTCTCGCTAACTTGCTGCTCTTTTCCCTTTCAATTTACCCCTTTTTCCACTCTTGTTTCTTTTCTCTTCCCCCGTGCCTCTGTTTTGGAGGAGACTGATTCCAATCATGTTCACTTACTGACCTCATGTCAGGAGGAGCCGGAGCAACACCGAGTCAGTGAGGGAGGGGGAGAGAGAGATGGGATTAAGGGAAGAATTAAAATTCATCCTGTGTACAAAAGTGCATTTTTCCTCATTTGCTGATCCCAGATATCACTCACACTCACGTCCTCTGCCTCGGCTGTCACACTATCCTTTTGCATGATGACCCCTTATATCTGCTTATGTCAAGGAATCTATCCATCACTTGATTAAAATATCCTGTTAAGATGATTGGTCCCTCCCTGCTACCCAGGACTCTTTTCATTCCTTGTAAAGAAGCCAGTCTTTATTGGTGCATGGACAATAAATGGTGAGGCTTTAACGTTATTGATCAATACCCATTATTCTGCCAGCACTTTCATCATTAAACTCTCTAAAATAGACACAAGTGCCTTTTTGTGTTTCACAAACTCCAGAATGAAATATGAAACCACCTTCTTATAAACCTAAACACTCTAAGTTTTCAATTATTTCTCCTTAATGAATTCCACATTGGTCTATTTATATTTAAGATATAAATCTATATTTTTAGTACAAAACCCTCAAACCCTTAAATCTGTCTTTTTAACACTCTCCCTTTGTTGGCTTGAAATGTGGCTGTTAAAAAGTTGGGTGTTTTGTCCTTCATAGAAAACAGCAGTTGCGGCCAGCTTGAATTCATGTCAGTTGAATAGGAAACATGTTTTCTCACTGGAAAAAAGAGGAGTGAAGTGCTGCACTACAACATTACCCTTTTACTGATTAAAGTCTCCATAAAAGTTGGTATTAAGACACACACCAGGTGATGCAACTGTCCAACCTTGTTCTGAAAGACCATATATCCATTTTTAGGAAGGTCAGATGCAATAAGGCCAATAGAAATCATGGGAGGCACTTTATGCGTTTGTGCATCTGTGTGTTTTTTCTTCTTCTTTTTCTTCTTTTTCTTCTTTTTTTGGTTGATGTTATTCATGCAGCTCATGCATGACTCACATTTACACACTCCCTCTCTCTCTCTTGTGGTGTGTGAAATCATAGTCAGTGGTTTGGTTTGATGTTTACAAGGCTGTACAACAGAAGGCTCCCTTGAGGATGAGTAGATCTTAAGACTCAAGGAGCCCTTTTAACCAGAGGTCTCCCTCCATCTTGCTCGGCGTCTTTCTCCATCTTCCTTCTTTTTATATTTTACCCCACATCTTCTCTCACCTTTTTTGTTTCCCTGCTGTGTGTCTATTCTGAGTGAGATGTTTTGTGGGGTTAAGTTCTGACTTTATTTTTGCTTTCACACACTCTCACTCACACATACATGCTGACACTCGCAATCAGTCACAGTCACTGTACAGTCACCTGTCTGAACAGTAGGCAGTCCTGACAGTGAGATAGATGACAGAGTTTGGGAATCTTGACAGTGTAGAACAACGACCTTGCTCTGTGTCCACAAACACACACCCCAATGACACGCCACTTTCTAATAAACAACCCTGTCACCAGACAGAATGTTGATTTCGGATGATTCTGCAAAACTTCAGATTATGTTCAATGACAAAGTTTTTAGCATTTAGTGCCAGCCTTTTTTGTCTCGACCTCCACACTCTTGATTTCCTGCTTTGTTAAATAAAGGTCACACTGGTTACTGCATTGGCACTGAACGTTAGCATTGGGCCTAAATTATGCACTGCATAAATGCTAAATATGAAGATAATTTCTAGAGGTACTGCACTGCTGATAAAATATACTATACAAAGGGCTTATGACTGAGTTGTAACTAATGTCTTTATTAATAGTTAACTAATAGTATATTTTTATAATATATTTTTAATTTAATAATTCATTAATGCTTTGTAGATTAGTAATAAGCCATTAAGGAGGGCAACATTTCGGTTACCCGGTTCTTAAAAAATCCATTCAGATCTGTTCAATCCAGATATCCTCTTCAAGCATAACTTACTTTGTGTCTTGGCTCTAGGGATGGCAACGTTGGTCCTCTGTCAGTCCACCACTTTGGTCCTGACTGAAATATCTCAACAACTGCTGAATGGATTGCCATGAAATTTGGTGCAGACATTCATGGAGACCAAAGGATGAATCCTGTATCTAGCGACGCCATACGGTCTCGACGACTCGATACACGCATTCATGTCCCCCTCACGACAAATTGTAATAACTTTGGTGATTGCCTGCAGGTTACATTTTCACTTTGTTAATTTCTTTGGTTTAAGACCAAATGCCTGCGAAACTAATTACATTCCCACCAGTCTCAACTGTACTTCATGTGTAGTGCTATTTAACAAATGTTAGCATGCTAACGTGCCAAAGAGGGTAAACACCATAAAACTTTCGCTGCGGCAGTCTCACAGAGTTGCTAGCATGGCTGTCAACTCTTAGTCTTGTTGTCTAACTCTTTAATTCAACAAGAAAGCTCCTCCGATGAAGAGTTCAACCCTTTACCGTGTGGAAAAGGGCAGCAGGGCGATTTTACGTAAACATAGTGAAAATGTGTACCTGCTGGTCTGCAGGGCAGCTGGAGAACAGTAAGATCGATAACTACATCAAACAGTATCAGACTAATCAAAAAATGTTGGTGTTACTGTCTTGAAATAATGTGTTTTCCTGCTTAATGTAGCAAAAAAATACAAGAAGTGGTTAGATGTAAGAATGGGCATTTCTTGTACCAAGTGATAATGTGTCAAGGACAATTATTCCTTCATTACTTTTACATTTCTCTCCATATAGCCTTTTGAATAAGTGTGGCACAAGCACCTCTAAGTTTGTGAGCCAGTTGTTTAATCAGTTGTTCTTTGGTTCTGCTCTACAACTTGGACAAGAAATATAAAGAATGTAAACTTTTATGGCGACCACAGCAGAGCAGCTGAAACATGACAGCTTACTACAAAGAGCGATTTGATTGCTCAGAAAAAGAGCTCACTCGAATCAAGTGGCAGCAGGCTTGGCTGAGTATGTTTTCTGAATACATTCCTCTCGTTTGAGGTACGAGAATATGGGAACACTGGAGTGTTGACATCATTTTGTGCCATCGTTTTCTGTGTCTGCATGTCTTAATAATGCATGATTAAAGAAGACTGGAGTCTCAGCCATCTGCGTGCTGCACACGTCGTGCTACAGTTAATCACAGATTTAGAGACAATAAACTCGTACGGGCGGCTTCAGTTCTTTCATCACATACAGCATGAGAGCGAGATGTTTGCCCTCTTTTCACACTACCTTTCTCTTTTTTTCTTATTCTTTTGGAACCTAGTGCAATCAAATGTGGCCTTTTATTGTCATGCATTTTACTACTGAACATTTGTTCCAAGGCATCTCAGCATCAGCAGTGTCTAACACTTGATCTGTGAATTCAGACACTCACACATGCTGCTGATTGTTGCAATGTGGCTTGTTACTGGTACTGTTTAGATACAGGCTACCATACAGTACTAATACATACAAAAACTGCCTTTCAGTAGTCTTGCATATGGATTACACCCAGTCTAATTATACTCAGTAGCAGATCAACTGTTACCTAGACTGTATTGTCTTTTTATGAGAAAATAGCAATGATCTTTAGTTTAAATGCAGCTACTGCCTGAAATTGCACTCTTTGCCCAGTATTTTGTGCCTGTTTGTGTTTCATTTTTTATTTCATTTCTACTCACTGGTTATTTTCCCATGGAATATGTCCGTAATTGTTCTAATGCATTTTTGTGCCTTATGTAAAGTACTTTGAATTGCCTCAGCGTTTGAAAGGTGCAACACATATTGCTTTGCCTTTTGCTGCTTTAAAACCGACAAAGACAGCACTGTTGATTGATGCTCTCAGTGGTTTCCACAACAACTGGTGTGCAGAAATTGCTCAGTTGTTCCGCTACAGCATACAAGCCTAGTGTAGTTGTATATATAGTATTTCTTTTTTTTTTCCTTTTCATTTTCCATTTGTGTTAAGCACAGAGTCAGTTCTCTGGCTATGCAGACCCTAGCTGATGTATCCATGTTTTTCTTTTCTGGACCACATACAGTAAACAAAATAATTTCTATTTAGCAGTAGCAGGGGGGTGAAGTGATATCGTCCTACTAAAGGGACTGGGTTCAAGCTTGTCCTTGAGCAAGATGCTGAACCTATAGCAGCTGCAGGGGTGTTATCCTGTAACTGACCATGAGCTGTGACTGTCCTGTGGACGGGAAGAAACTTGACATGAAAGTTTTAAAATAGGGAACAATATTGCCTTATGTCTTTATTTTTTATTTTTTATTTTTTTTTTTTTTGTTACATCCTGCCAAAACGTTCAGCATGCTGACATGTCATTCAGTCACTGAAAAGTGGGCCGGGTGGCTTTTGAACCTTAAAGTGCTTAGCTAGAACCTCTAGCTCAGCATAACCTGCACCAGAATCCCAATGCCTCTGACCCAGACCACACATACTGTATACTACATGTCAGCTGTATCAGGGTGAACCTTTGATGCTGCTCAGACTTCTGAATCAGCTGCTTCTTTTTATCTTTCCAGTTTCCCTACAGCTACCACATTTTTTCCCCCATCATTCATTTTCTCAATCTTCTTTCTTTATTTTTCACATCAACCTTTTAACCGCTGTGTATGTGATAATGTACTCAATCATAAACCTGCCCTCATCCACCTTTTATATCTAAGCCAGGTTTCAACCACCTGGCGTGAGCGCAGATACTAAAAGCACATCATCACATAGACAGTTACTTCAGTTTTATTAGTAAATGAAAAGAGGCCTGTCTCCATGACATTTATCAGGACATTAAAATAATCTGTGTGTATTATTTTGTAGACATCAGAGATATAATATAATTCAGTGCTCATACATTGTGCTTACAGATTTAATCCAGATGTTGAGACCCCCTTCCCTGTCTATTAGTGGACATATTTACACAATTTAAACACTCATACAGGTGTACATACATGATTACCTTTGTTTTGTCAAAGGCTCGTCAGTTATGGTCTTTACCAGTTTTTTACTTTAAAAAGTAGCCAGTGAGTTTGAACACAATTTTACCGTGATTTTAATTTCCGTGCCTTGTATTTCCTGTTGTAAGAACACTTTTCACCACAGTTTTTAGGGCTTCAAAGACACAAATGGGAAGTTTTTTGTTGATTTCCTTTTCATCTGATAAATCCAGATACATTTTTGTACTTTCTTTTTGAAAAATAAAAACAATTATCCTTTCTTTGTCCAAGTTGTTGTTCAGACGCACAGTCTTTGCCCTCTGCTTCTTATACATTATCAAACTTCTTCAAGAACTGTTTTTCTTTCTCCTCATCCTGGATGCCACTTGGGGTCATCTGTATTCTGTAAACTCTCCCTATCTGCTAAGGATAAGCCAAGGATGAGGGGGCACATACCAGTCAACAGACAGCTTTGTAAGAACTAAAGTCAATTATTTAGTTAATGGAATTTTCCCAGTGTTTTCAATAGAGAACAGTTGCCTTGCTATCGATCTGTGTCACTCACCTCTGATGAGTGCTGATCAAAAACCCATTAAAAACCGACTTGTCGGACTGGCTATCAGATCATGGAGAGGTGGAGCTGAGATAGATGGAGGACAGAGAGAACAAGAGGCAGCAAGAGAGAGAACGAGTGATACAAAGAGACACAGCTAGATTCAGTTAGAACAAGGAAGAGGGTGGATTTGGCCGGATTTGGGACATAATTGACTTGAAATTAAAATTAATCTTTCAGGAAACTAATCACTATCAAATTGACACAACTTGAATATGAATAAAATATCCCAAACTGTATTAGCAACCAAAGAAAAGACTCTTCAGCATTAATCACACTATTGAACAGTCCAAGTTTGCAAGTTGCTTAAACAAGCAAAACCAATCTAACAGTAATCAGAATATGGGGAAAAAACTGATGAATAGGGCCTTTCTTACAGAAGACATCTTGACATGTCACAGAAGGAAAAGCACAGGCGTAAATATTGAAATTATTGGTTTTACTGGGACACTTGAATAGAACAGAGCCAGCGTTAATGTTATTGGTAACACCTGTGCTTTAAGTCAAAATGTCTGCTGTGAAAAAGACTTAAGGAGATCACAGACCTTTATTTCTGATATACATTAAAGATTTTGTTTACACCCAATGCAGAAAATCAATTTGTGAAATTAGACATTGTTACCATCACACATGCATGATTAATTTAGGTTTACAATAGCATGTTACTGCAAAATCTAATCCAGTGTTTTTATTTGTCTCGTATATATATATATATAATATTAGTTAACATTATAGGCCTTCGCAGCAGACTTTTTTACCTTGTCACAACAGGAAAAGAACAGGTGTTAGTAATAATGTTAATTATGGCTGTGTTCTATTTAAGTGTCCCAGTAAGCCATGAGCAGTGAGCCAACATGCTGGGGTCCTGGAACTAGAACACCTAAGTGGGATGCAGCCATTATTAATGTTATCAGTTTCATAGGTGCTTTGCTTTTCACTTCTATGGCATGCCGAAATATCGGCTGTGAAAGAGATCTTTTTTAATGGTTAATTTTGTGTTGAGAAGTTATGGGGTTTTAGATTGTGCTCACAGTAAAAGTGTCATTTTAGGAAATGTGTGTACAAACTGTTGCGTTCAGACATAAAGCTCTCACAGATCCTGAATGTGCACATGTGCATAGACACACAGTATCCACAGACAGTAAACACGAACAGGTGCCAAAGCTTCTCAGCAGCTTTGGGATACTTGGAGTCCTTGAAATGCCTGGGATGACTCTTGAACTCTGTGTGTTCGGTTTCCCTTCCAGGACTGGCTGAGCAAGTTTGGCTACCTCCCGCCCCCTGACCCAGTGACTGGTCAGCTTCAGACCAAGGAGGCCCTGACCAAGGCCATCAAAGCCATGCAGAAGTTCGGAGGGCTGAAGGAGACCGGAGTCTTTGGTATGTGGCTGTGTGTGATTGTGGTGGTACTTTGGATGGATGGAGGCACTATGTGTGCGTTTGTGTGTGTTTACTTCATGACTACAGTTTGTGAGATGAGAGAGTGAGTTGTATTCTAATGTAAAGTGTACCCAGGGAAGAAAATACAAGGTATACCATACAATATAAAGCAGCCCAACCAACAAAAACACAAATCATGGCTTTAGAAACTGCCACTGAGTTGAACCAAAATCATTTACACAACAACCATTAACATTATAAAGGTAATATTTATGTCAACTCTTTCGAATTGCATTAGATTGCACAGATGTCTACACACCTAAACATAAATCATACTTGCTGTCATGCACACACACAATAGAATGACAGTACTGCATACTATGTGATTTATATTGTGGTGTACAACAGGGTAATAGTATATTGATTGGTATACCTTCTACTATTCTCTCCCACATATTGTCAGCCTCACTCACACACACACACATACACACACCACAATTCTCTTCTACAAACAACACCATTCTTTATCATACACACCACTACTCCATCTCACATACTCACACAACTGTAGAGGATAGAAAGCATGATACTGTTTGTGAATGGTTTTAAGAGAGCACAGCGGTGGATGTGTGTGAGTGAGTATAATTTATGGCCCGAGCAGTAATGTGTGGGAGAGAGTGTGACTGTGCATGTAAGAGGGTATCATATAGAGCATGTATGATTTATGGCCTAAGCGGCCACACATAACCTTCTGTATATGTATGCATATGAGGACCGTACTGGTGGATGTCTTCCACTTTATATATTCTTTATATATTCTTTATACAGTATGTTTGTGTTAAACATAATCTGCATTCATGTGTTAAGTATCTTTGTTTTCTGTCATAAAACTAAAGTAATAAAGCTATATTTACGGTGTTATGCTAATATTAGGTTTAATTAATGTACCTCCATTAGTCTGTATCACAACTACCTCTCCTCTCCTCTTTAGACCAAGCCACACTGGGTCTTATGAAAACACCCAGATGTTCTCTGCCAGATGTTTCTGAGGCAGAGGTGACAATGGGCCGCAGGAAACGAAGCCCGACTCCTCAGAACAAGTGGAATAAGAGGCATCTGTCCTGGAGGTAGGAAACAATGAAATACAAAATCTGCTGAACCCCTCAAAAAACAAAACAAAAACAAAAAAAAGAAAACAACTAAATGATCAAAATATCCAGAAATCAATGTCAAGATCATTCACCATTAACATCTGTAGTAACGCTGAATGCTGAAGGGTGCTTAACACAGATGAGACTATTGAGTCAATGGACTCAGAATGAGTGCTTATCTTGATCACAATGGTGTGTCTTTGGCAGTGAGAGGCATCTTGCTGATGCTTGGCTACCTCATAATAAGCTGTTAGTCACTTACTGTATGTGCTCATGTGAGCCATAACAATCAATAGCAGCTATGTCTACCACACGTGACCACAAGCACAGCAGTAACAAACGAATCTGAAATCTAAAAACTGATCCTCCAAGTAACCAAAATAGTCTGCCTATTCCTTCAGACTTGATATTTGTCTTTTGTTTTTTTGCCATGGTAATATCTGTGTGTAAGATTAAATAGATTGTTGTTAGCGGTAACAATTGCTAACTTTTCTTGAACGCTTTCCACAGTGTTGGGCTCAGACTTGAACATTTTTCAACTTTAATTGCCCAAAGTGCTCCTCTAAAACCTGCAATATTCTTTTTTCTTTTTTGTTTTGCTGCCCAGAGTGTATAAGCAGTGTGCAAAACTGTTCAAGCCCACTGGAAACGAGTAGAGGAAGTCACCACAGACTGCTGAAAAAGTGCCCAATTTATCCTACTAGGCTGGAGGGAACAAAACACTTAAATTAACTTATATTAATTAACTTCTCGCTTTTTTATGAGTATGATATTGTACAAATACATACTACAATGTTTCAGTGTTTGTGTTTCAGTATAGTTCAATCTGTGTCAGATGAGACCAGGTTATCCCAACCTAACACAATTCCGTTCAGTCCAACTCAGTACATCACATTAGTGCAATACAGGAAGCTAGCAGTCATAAACCATCCCATTTTCACTATTTTTTTCTCCATCCGTGCATCCTTTGGTAGATTAGGCGACTCTTCCTCAAGGCAGAAATCTTTAGGTTTCTAGATCAATTTTGCCTCAGAGGAAGAGCATTTTGTAAAAGTGGCATGCTGGTTAGAGAGACCTTAAAGAGACAGCAAGCACTCCCCTCCTCTCAGGTGATATACAAAGAAACAAATTCTTGTTGTTGTGTATAAAATGTGGAATTTCAGTAAGAGCACTGCATTGAATGGTTTTAGCATACAGACAGTAATTACATCTCCAAGTTGATGCAGTTCCACTCAGCGACCAAATTTAATTTGTGTGATTCCTAAAGATAAAAGGCTTCGTCAGTCGTCACAGAGTCATTCCGCAGTTTATACTGTACATGATAAAATAATGCGGTGCTGTTAAGTGCAGCTGGACCATCTGTCAGGGATACAGCTTAGTGTTAGACAGGAGGAAGGAGGCAGTGAAACATATGGTTGGCCTGTGCTGATTCACACACGCTTTCAGGGGTGATTCAACAAGAAGATGATCTAAGCTGGTGTGTCGGCCAGTTCGTGTGATACGTGTGCGTACCCATGTGGCAAAAGACCTACACATTAATACAGTAGATACAAACACACATGCAAGCATGCAGAAAAAGACACAAGTAGCACATATGCACACATGTACAAAGAGGAATGCACACAATACAATACAAATACAGCCACACTGTCCCTTCCCACATGAGGTTGGATTTGTCTCTTATCTTCTCTCTCTCCCTGCTGGTGAGAGGTGTTTGTAAAGGGTCAGTGCTTCTCAGTCAGTCAGCCATCAGACACAAGTCATGACAAATCTCCCCACTGCTCTCTTTGCCCGCTCTCCCAGATTTCAGCCAACAGTGTTGTTGCTGATGAGAGGAGTCAGTCTTGAACTAACTCGTTTAATGCCGCGACTGACTAATTCTTATCTTATTAACAACTGAAACGATGCATTGTACAGACACTGCTAGTATGTGCCTTACTGCACAGACACTTTTAGTTGCATTGCTCTTTTGCAGCGGGAAAATTGGACCATTTCCTGTTTTTTTTTTTATCATGTGTTGCATTGTGGTGACACAGCTAGCCAATTACAGCCCAACCTTAAACAAAATGGTGTATTGTTTAAGATTTCAGTTTGTTGGTCCACCACTTTGGTCCTGACTGAAATATCCCAACAACTGTTGGATGAACTGCCATGAAATTTTGTACAGACATTCATGGTCCCCAGAGGATAACTCCTAATGACTTTAGTGATCCCCTGACTTTTTATTCAGTAGGTCAAAGGTTTAACTTACAGAATTCAATATCTCAACATCTAACAGATGGATTGGCACAAACTGCTGAACAGACATTTATGCTTCCCAGACAATATATCCTACAGACTTTGGTGATACCATGACTTTTCCTGTATAGCGCTGCCATGAGGTTCACATTTGTGGTTCAAGTGAAATGCCTCAATGACTGTTGGATGGATTCCCATGAAATTTGGTACGCACATTCATGTCCCCCTCAAGATGAATTGTAATAACTTTGGTGATCCCTTAATTTTCCATTTAGCGCTATCATCAGGTCAAAATTTGGAAAGTTGGAATTTGTCCATTACTTTGGTTTATGACCAAATACCTGCAAAACTAATGACATTCCCATCAGCCTTTGTGTTAAATGCTAATTAGAAAATGGTAGACTCTTCATCTTGTTGAAAATCAAGCGACAGTTGACTTGTGCTTTGCATTGCATTTCAGCCACTATTGTCTGCACGCACAGTGACAGTTGATCAGTTGCTTGTCGTAGTTTATTCCAAAACCAAGCGCAGCTCTTTTAGCTTGTATTGGATGTGGATTGCTCAGCCAGTGTTACATTATAGGATGTACGTTTTGGAGTTGCAAAGTTTATAATTACGCCTGGAAAAAAAAGCTGCAAAATATTATGATTTCACCTTAGGAGAGCTAACAGCTGCAGGATTAGGCATGCTAACGAGACATTTTGGCAAATACATAAAAAGTAACATGAAAAAACAAGAACCTACAGTTAAATTGATTATGTGATATATGCAGTATGATATATGTACTAACTGCAGCAACATTCGATGCTGCTCTGAAAAACACAGAGTGTACTGTCATCTTTTTTATTTAGCTTTATTCTTCCTCTCTCATTGTACACTAAAGTGTTGAGGCATTTTTCACAAGTGTAAGTGGTTAAATTGCTTTTGTTTAGATGAGGTACAGGGTGTTTACAGCTGACAGGTCAGCACGGCATCTCAGCTTAGTGGGGTGTTGCTTTGCAGTGTGTACCTGACAGCAGGAACACACTGAAGACAGGTAGGCTGTGAAAAATCTTGGCTATGCTTTCAGAATATGTGATGCTGAGATACTGTCTATCAGGAAAGTAAGTTTGGTTTGCAAGTGTATACACAGTGCTTCAGTTGGAATGAAAATGATGCTGGTACTGTAAACTAACAACATGACAAGCTGCTTTTTTTAAAATCACATATTAAAGGTAGCAGTAATCTGTTTGGTGGACAAGTACTGGCTAAACAAGTATTTATGTACCCGAGGAAAGTCTTTATTTCTGCCAGGCCGAATTAAGCAGAGTGGGCACACAGGCCAGATGGGCCGAAGCAACCTGCAGAGGAACGATGAATCAAGGAGGCTAATAGATCTAAGGTAGGAAAGAAGAAAAGCAGAATGAAGCGGAGGGAGAGCGAGATGCAGAGGGAAAGCAGGACATCAGGGCACTGGAGGATTTAAGAAACAGGTCGATAAAGCAGGAACGATGGAAGGCTGCGGGAGCATGAGGGAGTGAGGGGGCTGCGGTATAGTTACTGTAAAAGCAGAACAGAAAATAAAGTAGAGCTTGGACTGAGAGAAGATGGTGAAGACGATGAGGCGGCAGGATGACGATGAGTTGTATAATGTTGAGTTGAGCCCCTTTCTAAGAGAAACAAAGGCTTAAAAAACATGTATCTGTCTTTCTTTCCTTTTTTTTTTTTTTTTTTTTTTTTTACTGATCATGACATTACAATATGAACATATTTATAAGGGCTGGTTCATCTGGCCAGGATTAACTGGGGAGAGTAAGCTTCTTCACCATAGGGCTTTGATTTTCCTGCTCCACACTGGTTTGCAGCAGCAAAGGGAACAGATCAGAGTGCTAGAGGGATGAGTTCAGAGGGATGAATCACTTGTCACTGGGGGCAGGATGGTTATGGCTTATTGATAACAAAACCTGGTAGCTATGTCCCTGTGGCATTGCCTTGTTGAAATAATCCCCCACATCCACCCACTGGAGGCTTTCAGTCAGAGATACAGAATTTCTTTGGGGGTCAGGATATGATTGCATGGGGGCTCTCGTGAAGACTCAGCTGACCTGGAAAACCGGGTGGCAGCGATCCAACATCACACTGCACCGAAACTGTTGTACAGAGTCAACATCTGCTTCAGGGGACCAGCATGCACACTTGCTGTGAAAACCTGCTGTTTTATGACTGGAACATTTTGCTTTTTCTCATCGCTCGCTCTCACTTTCTCCCTCCCTCTCTCCATCCTACTACTGCCAACCTACTACTGCCAATCACACGCCTTACGACGCCTTCAGCTCGGCCCCACTCGGCTTCGTGAAATAAGGCAGCCTGTCTTTTCAGTCCAGTGAAGCCACCTTTCTACTCGCAGCTCTCAGCCAAGTTTTACTGGAAATTGAGATATATAGACCTTGTGTCTTCTGTAGATTCTTTTTTTTTTTTTTTTTTTCAGCCTGGAGCTCTTGCCAAGAAACAGATGGCAAATGTATTGTGCTTTTATTATAAACACTTGTGGATTTGTTTTTTTTAAATTTCAGATTCAGTCACATTTTGAGAGGTTTCCATATGGTGCGCTTTATCAATAAAGCAACACAGTAAAGCATTGATATTCTGTACAGAACTGCTGCTTGGGGAGTGTGTGGGTGTAATTCAATGAAAGCATTTTCTTTATCCAGGTATTTTGTTTAATGTGGAAAATGTATGGCTCCTTGCTTGCTTCTTTATAGACCTGCTTGCTTACTTCTTTATTTACTGTAATATTCTGATGCTTAACTGTTTTGTGAGGTGGAAAAGTATAACTTACACATTCAAAAACATCCACTATACTGTACTCTCACACAGTCTTACACATTTTGCCTTCTATGGTCTCCTGTGCCTTTATTCAGGTCCAAGGTCCTCATATTGTTGACGCCATGCAGAGAACATGTATATCCATCTGCAATAGATGAAGTACAGAGGCACTGAATTGTGCTCAAATACTTTTATGTCAGTTAATAGTAACTCGAGAGGGAAAACACTTCCCTAGACGCTGTCTTAAACCATGAAATTTGTACATTTTCTGTAGGTGTGTTGAAGCAGTATCCTCATATAAAAAAGCAACATACTGTGTTGCTGGAGTGTTGTTTTCCCTCACATTTTCACCCACCAGGATTACTCTGAGACAATACTGCGTAATAGAGTCTGTAATGGCAAATCTAATTTCCTTCCTCATTACGTCCTTGCGAGGATGGTTTCATAGACATTTTCAGTATGGGAAGTTTTAAATCTGTCAGATAAGATGTAAAACTTCCTAAAAGCACACTGTCACTCTACAACTGTGAAAAAGATCCCGACTCCCCACAGCCATTTTATTTACATGATAACTAGGAGGTTTATTATGTTAACTTGCAATAATTTTGTTATACCTTCTCATTTCCTTGTCAGTACATCCTTTATGTTGACTGTTGGGAAATTCATCTCACTCTGTTCCAGTGCAGTAGAAAAGCAACCTATAGGATGGATATATTGTATTGTGTATTATTATATGTGTGCATGTAAGGCTTGTCATTCTTCCTGCCTCGCAAGGAACTGCTGCAGCATCATTATTTTTTTGTAGGGGGAATAGGAGTAGGTTGTGTTACAGTGGACAGATGCTAATTTGCCCAAATAATGCATTACACTTAAAATGCATTGCAAAACTTTGCCCTCCTTTTATTGATTTAAAGAAAGTAAAAAAAAAAAAAAAGAGAGAGAGATTTGAGCAGTCTCCAAAACCTGTGTTTATGTCCATTTAATAGCTTTTCTTTTCTTACAGCTTGAGTGAATTGAAGATTACCTTTTTAGACAAGGGAAATTAAAAGAGACTAAAACCTTCACAAATCCTATTTCTCCGAAACAAGCATAAAATAAGTCAAGTAGTTTGTTCCTTGCTAATTTAAACCAAGTTATTATTCACATTCTGATTACCGCTGTTTCCATGGTATCTGTAAAAATGCTGATTTCCGTATCAGTTAAAAATAGGTCCTTTTTATGTGTATCAAGTCTATGTGAGATTAAACCCAGATTAATGCTACTACTGCAGGGGTGCAAATATAGACAGTGCAGGCAGTGCGGATGCACTGGGGCCCCTGGGGTGGGGGGGCCCATAGAGAGAGTGGGCCCTCCAACAGTGTGTTGGTAGAGAACAGACCCTTGTAAGTCGGAAATATGTCTGTGTTCAAAGAAGAACTCACATTAAATTAAATGTGGTGCCATTTGCTATATAAGCCCTCGAAAAGGCAAACCATCTCCATCATGGTTTTCAATCCAACACATTGTTGCTAAAATATATATACACAGGCTGGTGTGTTTGCTTCATAACTAGTAACCAGCGTGCACTAGGGCCCATCATAATAGTGTGCACTGGGGCCTGTCGTAACTACCTTAACAAATATAAAACATCCACTTGTTGACAATCAAGGACAGAGTTAACAGTCAGGTTTAAATTTAATGTGACAAACTTTATTTAATCCACGAATGAGTGGAATGCGGTCACATTGACCTGCATATTTCATCTCTTTGCTTACTCTCTCTCACCCCTCCTTCATTCCCATCAGCCTGTAACAGTGCCCCTTTCTCTTTCCTCCCTTTCTTCCTCATGCTATTTCCTCCTCTTCCATCCTCTGTTTGTCAGTTAAGCACCATAGCGAAAGATTCACAGTCTGCCCAGGACTGCCTGCTCAGTAGTGTCAGGGTGTTCTTTGATGTAAGCAGTTCTTTATGGAGGTATTATATTTGATTGATGTGGAAACGTCTGACAGTACACTCTGTTCTCAGATATTTATTTGTGAGTCAATGATGCACACTCAGGAGCTCTGTTGCTGCTAAACAGCCGTCCGCCACTGATCCACTGATGATTCCTGCTTTATGCTGCAGCCAAAAACTCTTACATCTGCACATTTTCTTCTGTCCAAACTCTGCTGGCTCATGTGCTTATCGCTTTCTAACTGCTCATCAGTCACGGTCATGAAATTTCAAGAAAATAAACATGATCACACAGCCATCAGCTTGATCAGCCACAAAATTTATTCTTTTAGAGCTGAGGTGAGAAAACCATTCAATGACATGACCTGTGACTGCGTCGTTGCCCACAAAAACGTCAGCACAACTTTTGACTATCATCAATAGTCAGGTCTTTTGTTCTTACATGTTTCCCACTGAGGTGACAGCAGTTAAATGAATAAAAGTTACTCATGTAAAAACATAATATTTTGATTTAGTTCAGCCAGCCAACTCACGTGGAATGAATTATTATGAATACAGAATATGTGCAGTGTTGATGTTTGGTGTGTAGGCTTTGACCTTGTCACTCCCCACATGGTAACACTAAGCTCAGCACAGCAGGGACTGGGGAGTGACCATAATAACTCCCCCTTAGGAGAACATAGACTTATTACAGGTGGATTCTAGGGTGGAGGTGGGGCTTTATGAGCAGTGGCGGCAGCAGTAGCAGCCACAAGTGTTAGCATAGCTGTCGGGTGAGTGGTGTGGCAGCAGGCATTCAGCAAAAGAGAAAGCAGACTACTAGAAGCTTAAAAGAATAGTTTGACATGCTGGGATATATGGTTACATGATGGATACTGCTCTCATGCATGTAAGCGAAATATGAAGCTCAAGCCAGCATGTGATTAGCTTAGCTTAGCTTAGCATAAAGACTGGAAGCAAGAGGAAACAGCTAGTCTAACTCTGTCAAGAAACGTGTCTGTTTGTTTAAACTGTGAAAAAAACGGAGGTGTACAGTGAATTTCTGGAGTCTTGTCATCACAGTCAGGTTGCCAGGCAACTAAGGGAGACTCCAGGAGGTCAGAAAACAAATAAGCGTATTTCGAACTATTCCATTAAGTATGATTTGAAAGCGTGCATTGGATAGATGTTGCAGTGAGAGGAGAAGTGAGTGTAGCAGCGGACTCGAGTTGATTGCCTGAAGTAGCTTGCAGGTTTTGCTTCATTAGACACTGAAAAGTTCAACTACACATGTAAAATTGAAATGCATTTATTGACATGAGAATGAATCACATTGTATTTAGGAATGTGGGTAAGTGGGATACATTTGATTTGGAACAAATCATTTTGGCACTGTCAGAGTTGTATTTCTAGTACTTCATGTCCACAGCTGAAAAACATCTGTAGGTTACTTTTAACCAGAATTTTGACTTGGGTCATACAGTATATGACTGTAAAAGATATGTCATCACTTAAAGGATCATTTAATAGTGTTAATTTGTTAGATCATTTTGATTTAATCATAATCTCAGTCTTAACTTGTCTTGGTGAAGAATACCCTTCAGGAGAAATGTTTTTTATTCATGACATATTTATTCAACATATTCAATTCAGTTACTCACTGACAAATGTAGCTAATCATTAATGTCAAGTAAATGAATACGTTAAGGTTGATATGAGGTAAATATACTGTATCTGCTCAGTTCACCTGTAGCATACAAAGAAATGCCATAACTTTTGTAATACCATTTGTATTTACATTTTCAGACACTGTATTATACCATTGTGTCACAGAAAATAGAAAATGTTTTGGCTCAGAAATGCTGAATTATTTAATGAGTTAAGCAGAAACAATGAAAAAAGCAAACAAAAAAATCTAAATTTCCCCTAATAAATAACTGATTTTTGTTTCAACAGTGGTTATATCAGAAATATATATATAATGCCACAGTGTTTTTTGTTTTCATTTATTTTCATCAATAGTCAAATGGAAGAAAGTCTGATATTGTCATGGCACAGTTTTTCTTCATAGTCTATGTGAAGAAAAAAAAAAGTATTAATATTTTGACAGGAGGAACAGTAGAATATTAAAAAAAACTATACCGGCATGGACTTAATGAGGACAGGCTGTTTAATAAACATCAGATCTAACTGCAGTTGGTCGCTTTATTTAAACCTAATCAATAAGGTTGTTAAAATCAAGGTGTAAGATTGACAAGCTGACACGTTCACTACCATGCTCTGTAAGGTTAACCAAATTTAAAGGATTCACCACAGAGATTATGACACCTGGTTTATTTTTTATGCACCTAGAGTCTCCTTATGTAAACACAAGCAGTTCCTCAGGACCGCTCAGTTCATCTGAGATGCAGGGCAGGAATGCTCTGACCTTGGTAGACCTATCTACACACTCACAAGCTGACACACACATTTGGATGCACATACATCCTTACACACTGACAAAACAATGTGCTCTGCCTCTCCATCTTTCTCTCTCATCAACATTCTCCCAAACAAACACACAAACACATAGACATACACAATCACCCACCCTCTTCCGTCTGAATTAGAACTAATAAGCAGGTGAATTGTCTGTGGAGGTTGAGCCATTTGCTGTGACCTTGGCTAACTGTGGTTTGCAGTGAGGGTCAGACGCTCTGGCAGTATGAATAAGTGGTCTGTGTAGGCACATTTTTGTGAACAAAAATCATGCTTACTGCACACCACAGGTCTCCCCACAAAACAGGTGATCTGACTAGATTTTGAAGTGACTAGCTGCATAAATTTGCATCTTATGAGGTAAAACTCATTTTCAAACTACTAGCTCCTTATTGCTTTATGCTAACGTTGCTAATGCCGCCCATGTGTTTAGTGACAACATGTTGACATAGACATATTTGCTAATTAATACATTAATTAGCTGCACTAATGAACTCATTCGCATCACTGGGTGTGTTGAAGACATCGTGGTAACAGCAGAAAGTGCTCACTGCAGTGAGGAGCAGGAGAAAATATGAGGTAGGGTAAGCTGAAACTATGGATGTTAGCAAGCTACCAAGATGACCTTGAAAGGATTTAATCAGAAAAAAAGTAATGTGAGAGGTGACAGTTTTCTTTTTATAATAAAGGGCTGATTATGCTCATGTCCATTACTGTTTATATATTTATATACTGAATCATGAAGGAGTGTTCATAGGACTACTCTGCAATGCTTTCTTATGTATAGCAGTAATCGTGACTATAAGAGTATAGTCAAACTTAAACCTGCAATAACTATAAACACAACACTGACATATTATCACCTTTTAGCAAACAGCTGACTATTTATACATCCAGCAGAAATTAATATGTGTCCACTTGGCAAATGTCCAATATTCTCTCTTCTTTAACTCTATTTTGTTCTCTTCTAACTCCTAAGAGAAATATCAGGCTCTTTAGCAGCTAAATGCTCCACTTTGTTCACCAGCTAGTCGCTAACTTTGTGTGTCTGTCTGTCGTTCGGTGCTTGGCAGGTAGTGTACATTAGGTTTTTAGAGCCTGTTTGCTGAAAACAGCTGCCTGCTGTGGCTGACGTTGCAGGCTGAAAAACCAAAACAAACAGCTGAAAGATGCTAAAATGTTGCACGGGGCTGAGGGGAACTGCTGAGTCGGGTGAGAATTCTCTGTGGGTTCATCAGTGACTCCTTTTAAAATACAAGTAGTCCTGTGATCCATTATTAATATGAAAATATTGATTAGAGCTGCTTTAATACCCATTAGATTATATCTGCTCTATCTCCAAATTTGCAGAATAGCAATTTGAACTCTAAGGATGCCCATATATACTGAGTGCAAATGTTTGTTTGCTTGGAGCTTGGAGTACGTTTTGCAGAATATTCAAGTAAACAGCATATTTGGTTGTTCTAGGACCCATCGTCTCTGAGGTAGAGTTTGTTTAAACACAGAAAAAGGAGGAGGACAAGAAAGCTCACAAAAGCAAAAAAAAAACGTTTTAATACTTAATGTGCTTGGACCCCTAAAAGAAAATCATATCATATCATATCATATCATATCATATCATATGCATATCATATCATATGCTGTACGCACATACATCTTATGACCTCACAAGGTGAAATAGGGAAATAAAGGATGGATGAACTAAACAGAAGAAAGGAGACACCAAAATTCGAGAGAGAAAAAGAAAAAGAGAACGAAGAGGGAGAGAAAAATAACTGTCTGTCTGTTGGTCTGTCTGCTTGGCTGTAAGTATGTAAATATTATCTGTATAACAAGATAAATTACCAAACATTGAAGAGTGGATAAAAAGTAAGCAGTGACGAATGAGAACAAACCTGAAACAGAGATAAGGCCAGACAGAACCTGCTTACTTGTACAAGTGTGCCTTGAGAAGTGATTTAAAAGATTAAAGAGATCTCGCTGGTGGGAGCTCCTCTGGCAGGTGTTCAGAAGTTTGACTTTGACAGTAAAGGTCCGCTCAACCTCCGCTACAAACTGAGCCGCTGAAACAGCTGCTGCTCTGGCTCATGTGGGGATGAAAGGTCTGAAATGTAGCTGGTGGCGAAAGTTGTTGTGACTCAGAAGTTATCCTTTTGCTGTGAAAAGCATCAGCAGGTCATCAGGATAAAGGCTTTAAGATGGGTGAGCAAACCTCTGAGAAGAGGTCTAAACACAGCTCACAACATTGTTGGATAGGTTTTTGATTTATTTATCTTGTCAGTAAAACTTAAAGGGCCACTTAGAGCTTTGTTTCTTTTTTCCATTAATTTCAAGTGAAGTTCAGCTGCAGGTAACTGCCAACCTGGAACATACAGTAGATGTAGATGCCTTAATAAGGCATGTCCTGTGTTTTTCTTCAAGAAATGAATGTTTGTATTGATGCAATGGAAAGTCCAGAGAGGTCTTTGAGTTTCTGCCTTGGCTCTGACACCGATGATGAATTGATATTTGGTCCAGGAGCTAATGTTCTATACTGTGTTTTCATACTGTATTGTGAATAATAATTTGTCATTATGTAACAGACGAGACTCTGCTGTGAAGGTAAACAAATTACATAACCCATTTATGTAGATCACAATTTTTGAGGTGAAAACTAAAGTGAACAATAACAATATAATCAAAATACTGTCTGTTCATTGTAAAAACAAGTATCACCAAAACATCTCTGGACATGTATAACATCAACCTACCGAGGGACTGCAGATGAAGATAAACCTTTTGGGTAAATCTGACACATTTACATCATATTGATGTTAATTCATGTGTGTTGTCCATGGTAAATAAATGAATAAAGTAAAAGTAAATTAAATGTGTATCTCCCTTAGATGATAAAGCAATGACCAAAATAACTGTCAATGCCATCTTCAAAGTAAAAGAAATTCTTTTGAATGCATACTTCAAAACAGACAGACTTGCGATCTGCTAAACTATATGTCTCATTTAACACTCACATGGCTCTAACATATTGTATTAGACTTTCCAAACACAAAAGAGAAAGTTCTTCTTAGAAGGAACAATTTATTTCAATTAAGAGCTGCGTCATTGAGCCTGAGTCGGTTTTCCACGAAAATTGTTCTAATCAGCTACGTCAAAGCTGCACTCAAAATCATACAAAAAGAGTCACCTTTATTGGCAGCAAAAAACAGTGTCTTTTTTTAAACTCTGTCCCTTTTTGATACAGTACTACAAAAGGAACCAAAGTCTAAACAAAATAACCAAAAAAATGTAATATAAATCATGAAAGATATCATCTGAAAGGAGACAAGTTTTTTGGTAGCTTGGCTGAAAATGGCAGTTTAAAGATCCAAATGTTTTTAGTCATTTATTACATTTTATTTTTCTACTAAATGTTGGACAATGTAACTTAAAGGGGATTGGGATAGGTATATTACTTTAAATGTTTGGTAGGTACAGAGGACATTTTTGTGAATTTTGCTCAGGATACGTGTAAAATGGTGTCATTATTCAGAAAGGTGAACTTGCTGAAAACTGCTACAGGGCTTTTTGAGGACGTAAACACAGCTCACCTGAGAGTGAAACTCTGGCACCTAACCATCCCTACTTCTTTTCTTTCTTTCTTATCTTATGTAACATATCTCTCTTCTCTCAGAGTGAGGACCTTCCCAAAGGATTCGGCCTTACTGGGCAGGGACACTGTTCGAGCTCTGATGTACTACGCCTTAAAGGTCTGGAGTGACATCGCACCGCTTAACTTCCACGAGGTGGCAGGAAGCGATGCAGACATTCAAATCGACTTCACTAAGGCCGACCACAATGACGGATATCCCTTTGACGGGCCGGGGGGCACCGTGGCGCACGCATTTTTCCCCGGAGAGAGGTTCACAGCTGGGGATACACACTTTGATGATGACGAGGCCTGGACCTTCAGATCTCCAGGTGAGGAACTTTCCTTTTAAGTGTCAAGTGATGTACACATGCGCTTGAATATGCATGTATTATATTAATTAGTGAAAGACAGGGGTAGAAGTTGGAGGGATGATGAGAGAGAATGGGTATGGAGTGATATTCTGGGAAACATTTTCAATCCCAGAGTACTATAGAAGGAGGAGATTGAAACAGTCAGTGTCTAGAAAAGAAAATGAAAAAGAGCCTGAAAACTGTTTTGAACTTCCATTCTCACCAAGACTTCTATATCCAAAACTAGATTGCTGTCTGTATTTTGGAGCCAAGCTGTGCTTCTACCCTTTGTTCATGTTCCAGATTATATAATTAATATTTAAGAGGTTAGAACAATAAATATAACATAGAATGGCTTCAGATACAGGACTCAGAGTAGTGACTAAAGCAGTGGTGATTGTTATCACAAGCCTATTAGGAGGCATAAAAAGCATCCTTTCATTTCCTCCAACTGCCATAAACAAACAACTCTAATACGCCACTGACACCCATTAATTCTTGTTTTTAGCAATCAACAAAAAAAATTGAAGTTTACTGTTGACTTCTATTGATCCCACTTGATTGTTAAATTATGCCATAGGCTTTTCACAAGTATTAAGTGTTTTAAATATCTCAACAGATGATTGGGAAGAAAAAAAAAGAGACCAATGCACCATATTTAGAGCAATTAAAGTATTTTTACCTGACACCAAAATGTTTCCTTTGATTTATGACAATAAAAAGCTGAAAGGAATATGTCTCTACCAGACCTCGAAGCAACACTATAATCTGTGATGTCAACTAACAGCTGCTCCAATGAGAATCGATAAAAGAGTGATTTGGACGCAGTGACACAGTGATGAGATTTCCATGGTTGTGGACACACTCTTTTGTGCAGAAATATCAGTCTGTCTTTATAGTGAGGAACAGTGCAAGTTCATCTACTAAGTATTGTACAATTTTGAAGTACTGGTATTGAACTTTGAAGTATTTCCAATTTATTGTACTTTACACTTTTCACTTTCACTACAGCTGTAGTTACTAGTTAGCTGCAAGTTTAAGATTTTACATAAAACATATCATCTTGTAAAATACAAGACATGGTTCAGATTAAACTATAAAATGGTTAAAATTAGCTCCACCTCAAATAGCTACAACACTACTTAAAGGAAAAGTTTGACATTTTTGGAAATACTTTTATTTGCTTTGTTGCAGAGAAGTAGATGTGAAGATTAATACCACTCTCATGCCTGTACAGAAGATATGAAGCTACCAACAGCAGCTGGCTAAATTAGCTTAGCACAAAGACACAGGAAATAGGGGGAAACAGCTAGCCTGGCTCTTTCCAAAGGAAACATAATCCCCCTTTTTTTTTAACAATGAGATACAACCTGTTATTTAGTGAGCTTTAGATGTGTTGGTATGCAGATTTTATTACCATGGGACAGAGCTAGGCTTGCTGTTTACCCCTGTTTCCAGTCTTTATGCTAAGCTATGTTAGCCAGCTGCTGGCTGTAGCTTCATAATTAGCGCATTGACATGTAAGTGGCATCAATCTTCTCATCTAACTTTTAGCAAGAACGCTAATAAGCATATTTCCCACTATGTCAAACTTTTCCTTTATATGAAGGATCTGAATACTTCTTCCACCACTGATGAGGTGTCACTTAGTAATAACCCATGCAGATCAGGCATTTATTTCTACAGTTTCCATGTCAAGAAAAATTATGCTTATGTGTGCAAATACCATGATGATCCCTTGATTTTAGACAGACAAAAACACAATTCTTTATGGTACATACTCCTCAGGCTGAAAAATAGCGCCCTCTGGGGTCACAGGCCCACTATGCTGCCCTACTCCCTAAAGACTGAACTTAAAGCTTGTAGCGGGGGTGTAGATGACGCTGACTGTACCAGCTGGTGAGCCTATGATGCAGCCAGGACTTGTGTTCATTTCCATTCTTTGCTTTTGCCCTGTTAAAGCCGTGAGCCATATGTTACAGCAGCTCAATCTGCTCCAATTAGACATCCCAGCAGGCCGCAGCAGTTGCAGGACATGATGGCATGATGCTGTAGTAGTTTACAGAATCATCTGCATAGATGGGGTTTTGGTTAACGGGAGCAGGGCAGTGAAAAAGGGAGGGGTCAGAGGTGTGTTCTTGTCTTTATGACCCCAATCTATTTCTCTCTTCAAAAACTCAACACCTCAAAGAAATAAAAACTAAGAAAATTCTTTGTTTCCAGCCATAAATTAATGAACAGTGGTGGCCTGATGGAAGACAGCCCTAGTGTTAAAAACACAGCCTTTACTGTGAGCGAAAGTGAAAAGACGCTTGCTGTGAATCATCTTACCTTGTTATATGTTCCTTCTTTCAAGGTTACTTCTTTCACTCACAGCGATGAAGGAAGTGTACCTCAAATAAAACACATCAGGCTTTTTCATTTGTAAATCAGGCGCCTGCCTCTTCCTCTTCGGCTGTACTCTGTAGAACCTTTAAAGCCCTCTGTTTCTTATGGCCAATCAGTGCCAATAAAATCAACCCTGCACTGTATTCTGCTGCCTTTGATTTTGTAACATTCTTTTGAAACATAATTAGGGTTTATGTGATTTTAGGTATAGATAGTATACCAGAGACAACATTATTTGTACGCTATAAAAACAAGATATTGCCCTTGCGATCTTACTCATACTCTTACTTTGAGACTGTCTACTCAAATGCCTTCAGCAATTTGGGACTTACCTCTAGGCCAAGGTCCTTGCTAATTATAGAATTTCAAATCTTTCTTTCTACTGCACTAGAAAGGATAATAGCTACCCAATTAACTGTGTAACTGTAAAGCAATGTGGTATTCAAATGTTTTAGCCTGACATTTAGGTCATTTCACAGCACTAATAATGGACTTTTAGTAATAAATGACCTACTGCATGCTGCACCTACGATTCTGACTCTTGAGTTGTAGTTATACTCAGTGTGAGTGCAGCCTATGATTCTGTCACGGTATACTTCTGTTTGGCCTTTTTCTGTTTCTTAAACGTGCATTAAGTGATTTTTGGCCTCTTGGTGACAACGCAGAAATGAGCTGTTAACACAACATTGATGATATTATGAAAGTTGGTATGGCGAACATGTTAGGAAACACTTGCTTATTTACACATCCAGCAAACACAGAACAATGTTAGTATTCTTTCAAAGTCATGTTTCCAATATTCACTATTCATTTTTGGTCTCCACTAACTCCTGAGGGAAATGTGTGGCTCTTAGCTGCTAAATTCTTCAATATGATAGTTGCTAACTTGCTAACAGTGTGCAGGTAGCATACAGTGAATCTTTACAGATTTTTCACTGAAAACAGTTGCCTGCTGCATCTGAAAACGACACTGATGAGAGTGAACCAAAACAGTGAAGATGCGCCCTGTAAAACCAAAACAATGCTGACATGTTTAAATAATCGGCTTTACAATTTTTTTATGAGGAAGTAAATGCATTTGACACTTTTGTTACACCTCAAGGAAATACTGTGCGTTACACTCAAATGTAAACATAACTTTTGTTTGTTTACAAGAAAACACCATATGAAAATATTAAATAGCAGCTTTAAAGAGATTATTTAAAGTGTTACACCTGTAATTTCATAGTTTTGGTGATTTCTGGTTACTTCTATAATACTGGACCATGAAGAACAGTTGATTGATACTAAATTCTGAGCAACCCTAAAAACAAAAGTGTTTTTTCACTAGAGAAACATTATTTTGTCTTCATTTTATGTGTTGGCTCCAGCCTTTCTCTTAATCAGACCATATTGTACCTTGCAGGCATCTTTCCAGAGTCTGTTGGTCAGGAAAAGCAACAGGTTGCATCCTTTCTTCTTCCTCAGCGTTTACCCATTGATGGTTCTGAGTCAGATGTGCCCGCATGTTCATTTTTGCTCATTGTTGCAAAGTGAAAATGTATTAATTAAATTTGGACCATTGATGTGACAGTCCCACATCTCCTGTTTTGTATAGCAGCCATCCAGTCTGTCGAGTAGCTTAAAGGATCTTTTTTCTAGAGCTGCCAACTTGCCTAATTTAACACACAAAATATTCACAAATGGAGCTGATGCAGACTTCCATTCCTCTCAATTACTTTTTGACATGACATAATAGCCATAATTGCACTTTGTATCCACATTGCCTTGGGCAGGCCAAAATCACAGAGGGGGGAAGCGTCTCCAAACACATACAGACTAGCTGAAAATGGAAAGTTACATTTAATAACAACATCAGATTCTGACCAATACATTAGCATGGGGGATATTATCAGCCCATTATCTGCCTACATCCTGGTGGATAAGTTACAAGAAGTGCAGTACAGGGATATGATTGGGGTCATTTGGAAACAGTGTCACCATTGCATAGTTTGTCCACCAGAGGGTCTAAGGATAAGGGTCTGAGCTGTACTGGAACATGGAATAAAATTAAACCTTCACTGTACATTCCAATAATTTAGTATACAGTATTATGGGTAATGGCATCCTCACTCTGAGGTAAAGAAAATGCAGGAATGAAATATGTGGGTCAACTGTGGCTGAGGATATTGCCAGAATCATTTCAGTCTCGCAAAAATGGAAAGATCAACCAGTACATCAATTCTTCTGCTTGAACAATTCTTCCATACAAATTCAGACCCCTTAATGTTTATTCTTGGCCATTTGCACTATGTTAAACTCTCAGAATCAATGTTTGTCTTAGGTTTAATGAATTCTAAAATATTGACTGTCAGTTGAAGCTGCCATCTCTCATTTCGTGTCACTGAGAAATGGGAAACACTTGACTTTGCCGTGACTGTGTCTGCAAGCAACTCTACTCATATTAAGCTTTGGTTCATCGTTTAAATTATGAAATCCTATATATTTCCAGACCTGTGATTTAAACTGCAAAGGGGGGGCTGCTGGAATTGCTATTTCATCATCCTCTCACCTAAGTGCTCGTGAATAAATGAAGTGAATGTGTTGTTTCATCCCAGCACTTTAACCTGCTTTAAACACACTAAAAACAATTATATACCTCAAATATCCTGATAGAAATATTGATTCTAGAGTCATTATGGCACAAGGTAATGCAAGGTCACAATACTGCAAGGATTCACATCAAATGAAAAGGATAGCCCTCGGTTAGTTGTGCTTCTGCTTCTTTCCATCTACCGTATGCTACGCCATCCTTATTAAACTTTTAACTGAATGCTGCAGGCTATGTTTGTAGCATTCACAGCAATCATGCTATATCCAAGGTAGAAGTACCCCTTAATAATACTGCATTTACTATCCCGATCATGCCCTTTACCATGCAGTAATATCATTTTATTTATGTCTGTTTACTCTAAACCTCTTTCTGCCTTTCTCTCTCCCTTTCCTGCTCTCTGTCTTTCTGCCACGAGTGTCTAACTCAATGAGTCTCGTTCATCCACCCAAATCTCTCAGCTCTGACTTTGTCCGCAGGCATTAGGATTTCTTGCTGTCAACCTCTGATGGACTGTAAATACGATGACATGGTACCTACTTTGTTCTGAATCCCTGTTCTCTCCCCCTCGATCCCTCCTTTTATCCACCTCTCCTCTCTGCACCATGTGCTCCTGTAGATTAGAGTTGGCATTTGGCTTCTGAACATCCCAGGTGTTGTAAGCACAAGTGCATGTCTCCAATTGTCCTTTGTCTTTTGACAGAGCGCAGCACTGAGATGTTCCCAAGTCGAGGCCAACATAAGGTTAACTGAATGAATGCAGACTTCAACCTAGCCACCAAGGAACTCTAAGCTAGCTTGGCTCGACACGCTAACACTCACATTTTTGCAAATCTAAATCTCTAAACCCCAGGTTTTGTCTTGCTTAGCAGAGCCAGACAAGGAGTTTTTGGAGGCTTTTCTTTTTTAGTTGAACATCGAGGGAAATGTGCTTTAATAGCCTGCAGCCTCTTTAGGTGTCTTTCCGCACTCAGGTTTTGATTGGCAGCCCAGGGGCTCAGGCAGTATTACCATAGTTATCTCACTACACCACATGCCTAACAGCACTCACAGCCACCAGAGCTGTCTGTCACGCCTCTTAACTTGCAACCTATAGAGTTCACTCATAAAAGGGATAAACATGCAAACAGGGGTTGTGTTGGTTCTACAAAAGTCACAAACTTTAAGCAGCAGGGTGATCTCCGTCAAAGCTGAGAAAGTAGCGGTTAAACTAAAGGTAATTCATGATTTATAAAAGGTACTAATACTGTCTCGTGTTTTCATAGTGAAAACATTTATTATCATGTCTCATTATGACTCCTTTAATAATATTTGCATCTCTTGCTTGCTTCTATGTCTGCTGTTTCCTCTTGCGACCCCAAAAGGGTGCAGATTCATTTTGAAATGTTGAGAGCGAGGGAAGAGGAGCTGTGTCTAAGATTCTGAGCGTGCAATTTTCTTGTCAAGTAATTTACTACAATGCTGGACAGCAACGATTGTAGGGAAGAAAAATATACTGTGTGCAACAATCTGGAGCTGCTTCTTTGATTGAATTGACTGCTCACCTAAATGAGGGGGGCACATTTGCAATTTTCAAAATGGGAGGGCGTGTGTCTTCCTGTTTTATTCCCGTTCCGAGTTGCATTGTTACAAATGCAAGTGCATAACATTTATTTGATGTTTATTTTTTAGAATATATTGACTAATGCCACCTACCATAGCATTTACAATTACATATAGCGGAACAGGAAAACACATACAGACACTATGAACCCCTAATGAAAGGTACCCGATAACCCATGACTATGTCAAATCCTTTTTAAAGAACAGTTTTAACTGGAGTTTAAATTGGTCCCATTCATGATCCATTCTGAGTGGGTAAGGAGTTCCACATATCGATAGAAGAAGAAGATGTTTAAAAACATATTGTAAATAAGCACAATGATGATTTCCGTCTCTCTCTGTGTCCTTCAGACTCTCATGGGATGGATCTGTTTGCCGTTGCAGTCCATGAGTTTGGTCATGCCATCGGCCTGGTCCACACCTCCGCCATCGAGTCCATCATGAGACCGTACTACCAGGGTCCTGTAGGAGACCCTCTGAAATACGACCTACCCTATGAAGACAAGGTCCGGGTCTGGCAGCTCTACGGTACGAGGGAACATCCATCCACTGTGTGTGTGTGTGTGTGTGTGTATGTGCGTAGGACAGAGAGAGAGAGAGCAATTGATGAGCTCTGTAGAGGAAGGTTATTGATTAATGAAAACATGGATTGAGTTAATTGGACGTCTTTATGGCATATGACCTTATCACACCATTCACTGATATAGAGAGTAGCAGTGTGCGGGGGAGAGACTAATGATCACGGAGACAAGAATGAAGTGCAGGAAAGAATAATTTAACTGAAGTGAAAAAGACCACAGACACTAAGACAAAACTATAGTAAGCATTTCATGTTGTATATCTCATGTTATATTGTGGTAAAATAAAATAAATGCGTAATAATGCAGAAGGGGATGAACTGAGCTAACAAATTTAAAATAAGCAGAATGTCTATTTCTTAGTTTTTTGCTTAATAGATTAATTGGACACAGAATACAGATTTATGTCTTTAAATTGCTTGTTTTGCCTGACAAACACTTGACAATGATATATAGAAGCTAGAATCAGACGTTGTCTTTTCTCGATAAATGAATGATGCTATGAATTGCCTTGTCTTTTGTGTGTTTATTTGATCTTTAATCACGTATCCTCCCTAGGTGTCAGAGACTCTGTGTCCCACACAAACCGACCAGGCAACCCCTCCCAGACGGCTGAACCTCCTGTCCTGCTGGACCTTCCTGAAAACAGATCCACTCTCCTGTAAGTAGCTGACTTTGTGTCCTTTTAGTGCAACACAAAGAACTCAACTATTCTGGTTGTCAAACACATGAAATAATCCACTTCAACCTCTTCAGCAATAATGCTTCATCCACTCCTTTTTTTCTTTCTCTGCTTTCCTGGCCCTCTTAAACACACACATGTGTGGTTAGTTCTTTTCCAACCTCCCAGAGGCTCATATTCTCTCTGGCCACTGCCTTGGTGAAGATGGTGGAGCAGAGGCTGTAATAAATGTCCCCTATAGATGAACACAAGGCAGTTAGTAAGACCCACTAACAGCCGCTAAATGCTCCTCTAGTTTAAAAAAAAAAAAAACGTATAAAGATTGGCTTAAACGTTCCACACACACAGCAGGCCAGTGGCTCTTCATCTCAGGAGGATGAGTGTGCTCAGTGTCATGGCAATGTGCTGGTGCTTAAGGCTGATGGATCACCAAAATAAGTAGGTTTCATCCTCCGGCCACCATTACCACAAATTTCATGACCATCTGGGCATTTACTGATCATTTGGCCTCAGGGGTGTTAAAAAGAGAGATAATGTAATAGTCAAAATTTGCGTACTTACTCTGTAAGTACAGGGTACTGACTCTGTCCTTACTCTGTAAGTATAGAGTACTTACTCTGTAAGTACTCTGTAAGTACCCTGTACTTACTCGTACTCTGTACTTACACAGCCTTGCAGCATGTCAGTCAAACTAAACAGCACATGAACCATAACTGAATTTTGAGTGATGATCTGGATTCAGGAGTCATTTGTCTGCTATTTCCCATGATTCCTCACAACAGTAGCCAGGCTGCCGTGCTACAGTATCTCTCCTCCCCACAAGGAAATGTCTTATTATCTTTATATTGCTGGGACTGTGGCTCGTATATGTCTGAATATTGTTATAATGTACATCAACTAGCAGGGGGGGAAATACTTATCCCTCCCTATTGAGCACAGTAGATTGTTGAACATTTATGCACTGAATAATAACACCTTTGTACTTTTGTCAACTTGCCATAGTACTAACCTTATAGATTTTGATATGTTAATTCTTATCGAACACAAACCAAGCCTGGTTGCTTTGCAAGTGAGTCAACTGTACTCCCATTGTCTCTTGAATTAATAGGATCAAGAGGGGGCAGCTTGCTTAGGGAGTGATCAAACTGTGTTTCAAACTACACTGACAAGAAAACCCAATGCTCACTGACCTCCATGCACTCACACTAACATACAAAGACAGTGCAGCAGTTATAAACCAAACAGGCATACAAAACCCTCTTTTCCTCACTACTATCAGCCTTTCACTGCCTTCATTACTCATTTTCCACCACCTCCGTCTGGTCATGATGCGTGGAAAAGCTGGATTATACTCGACAAGGGTCACAAATGCTGATCACTAGGCAGAAGTGTTGTGTTAATAGAGCTCTGAATGGAGATCTTTGTTGATAATACGAGGGCAGCCTCCCACTCACAGTGGCAGCCCTGTGGTGCTAATGGCTTCATCATTGGCAGGCCGACCACGTCAGTGCTTTAAATCACTTATTAGCCCCAGCGATAAATGCACTGGAGGACCTCATCATGTCAGCGTGATAGCATTTCACCTAATGTTTAGCCTGTTTAATTGAAGGAAACACATGCACATGCATGCACACAGTCAGACTCTCTCTGTAGGTGGCTGCAATTATCACATAGTTGGGTTTTGTATGTAAATGGCTTTAACTAGTTTGGATCTTTTTTTGTGAACTGTATACCTTACAATAAGTGAGGTTGTTTTATGTTTTATATAAAAATTAGGTATGTACTGTATGTATAGTCTCAAACACTCAATGTTCAGGATATGAATTTGAATAGTGTCTACCTTGTTTTTCAAACAAATAAAACTTTTCTATCCTCCAACTTTCCTCTCTCAGGCTGGCGCGAGATGCCCCAGACAGATGCACCAGTCACTTTGATGCTGTGGCCCAAATACGAGGGGAGGCCTTCTTTTTCAAAGGTATTCAAGCCTAAAAGGAGAAAGTGAACAAGAGAGACAGGCGGACAGACAGACAGAGAGATAGAGAGTGACAGTGAGAGAGAAGAGAGAAAAAGAGGTGACTGGAGAGGAGATAAAGTGAAAGAGTAAGGGACAGGGGCTGGGCACGGGACAGAGTGGTGGCTCCAGCGATCAATAGAAAGCCAAGTCATGTGTGTCATGTGTGGCCCAGGGCTCGTATCACAGGCTCACATACCGTCACATATTCTGCAGCCTAAACAAAATGGTCCCATAGGGCCCAGACTGTTTTGCTGTATACTTATTATCTACTGAGCTTGAAATGGATCTTTTTGGCTTAGTGGCCAATGCCAGTGGCTAGTATGTTTACAAAGCAAGAGAGCTTTCATAGCCAAAACATATTAAACAAAGTCATATTAAAAATAATTTCTTAAAATATAACAGTACATGATGTGTATTGGCTAAGGTTCCTCATCTTGCTAATTAGTTACACCTCTCCTCCTAAGCACAAGCCCAACTGCCTTATTCTCCAATGCTCTTTTTCACAGGTAGATGAAAGTAGCCAAACGAAGGTAACAAGATAACAAAATATTTATTTTTAAAGAGAAATTTAAAGTCACTTTAATGGTAATTCTTGGAGCTTTAGTTCGTCTATTAGCCCTGTTGACGTGAAGGAGAGGGGTAGGACCTGTAATATGATTACTGCAGAGACTGTGTCCTAACGAAACATGGCTTTTCTTGTAATTGTAACTCCTACAGGATATTTTGAAGATGTTCCAAGCTCTAACCTGTTCCTCTCTGTCACAGGGAAGTACTTTTGGCGACTAACTCGAGAGAAGCACCTGGTGTCTCTTCGTCCAGCTCAGATCCATCGCTTCTGGAGGGGCCTCCCACCCAATCTAGACAGTGTGGATGCGGTGTATGAGAGGCCGGGAGACCACAAAATAGTCTTTTTCAAAGGTAAATATATCATACATATCTGATTTCAAGCTTCTCTTACTGTAGCATCCATTTTGTATCTGTGTGGATTTCATTGGCCAGCTAGGCATATCTTTACCTTCTTTCTACTCCATATCAAGTACAATTGACATTGATGTATTTTTAAATGTTTCTGTAGCAATTGAGTGGATCCAAACTATAAACGTGTTATATCTCCCTTTAATTGTGACCTCTGTGTCCACCCTCTTCAGGTCTAAAGTACTGGGTATTTAAAGACAATAACGTGGAGGAGGGTTACCCTCGTTCAATCAGTGACTTTGGCCTACCCTTGGAAGGCGTAGATGCAGCCTTTGTTTGGCTGCACAACGACAAAACCTACTTCTTCAAGGACAACCACTACTGGCGCTACGATGACCACCTGAGGCGCATGGACCTGGGCTACCCTAAAGACAGCATGCTTTGGAAGGGACTGCCACCAAACCTGGACGACGCCATGAGGTGGTCTGATGGTGAGGGACCTTAAAAATCAATACTTTCTTTACTTGTCATTTTATTTCAGCTAACTGACTTAGTTGGTTATGTTGGGTGTACAATCCATGAGAAGTTTCTGTAAAAGAATGGCACTGAATGCCACTTTATGCTGTGTACCTATATAGTTACATAAGTTTTAAAATAAACCAAAATTTAAACACAACCACGAACAGAAATTCCCCATCAGTGGAAAACTACTCAAAATGTTAAGACAGATTTATAAAGCCTTATGTAGCTCTAAAGGGAGCTGTGAAAAGTCAAGGAAAATTGCGTCACCCGGGTAATCTTAACTTGGAATTGGAAATAACACATTTTATATGAAAAATACGCTTAAGCAAACTGCTGGTGTGGAAATTGGCAGAAGTGGACGTTATTTAGGCCTGCAGCAGTAGCAGGCAGCTCCACTTCTAAAGGCTACAAACAATTAGCTTAGCTTATCTGAGCATGAATCCAATCCATATTAACACCTGCAGCAACATTTTAGGAGGTTTTTTATTTTTTTAAGCTAATGATCATTTTTATCATTCTTAGCAAATAACAGCATCAGTGAAGTATTTCATCATGCAAGTAAACTCTAACTGCACACATACATATGTCCACACAAAACTCAGATAACAGATATAAAACAGATATTCAGGCACTTGGCAAGTAAGATGTGTACGTAAACAATAACAAATAATCAGTGACCCATAAAAAGCGAGCTGTGGTTATGGAAAACGAACTGTACAGCAGTATGTTTGCCTTTAGGGACCTTTTGGATGCAAGCTGCTCAAGTTTCCACACAACAAACTTTTTAGATTACAGACGCTGAGTCAGTCTACCAGAAAGAGGCTGTAAGACTGGAATCTCGGCTTGCCCACAACAGCCCTGACCTTTACACTGCAAACACAGTGGAGAGCCGTGTTGGGTGTTATGAATCCACAAGCCGGTCTCCCCTTATTAATCCATGCTGCCACTGTGAGCTCAGTGGAGTCGGTCAGATTCATGGGGGGGCACGCTTTTTTGAAAAACACTAAGATGGGATGACAAGATCACTAATGTTCCTCCTGCGTTAACCTCTACAGATCCATCTTCTGATACGACTCTGCTCCGAGGTGAAACTGAAGTTTGTCATTTGAACAGTTGAGCAGTCAGTCAGCTTGCAGTTGTCTTCTGTAAAAGACCCGAATGGCATCAGAGCAAGAAAAAAAAGCCAATGAAAGAAACTGCTGATTTTACCCCTTTTGGGCAGCCATGCATTTTACAGACTGCCCCCTGGCGTACAGCTTCAGTGCACCAGTCCTCACGCTATCTGCACCAGCATCAGTTACTGTCCTGCAGCTATCAACCTCCTCAGCCAGCCCTCACACACATGCACACGCAGACCAGTACACAAACCATAAACTGAACCATGCAAATATGCGATTGTGGACTAATTTGAGCTATTCTGAATTTCCTGAATCACATCTCAATCTACTGGCAGGTTGAGTCTGCAATAAGTGAGTATCAGAGAATATCACCAGACCCTGAGCTCTGCGGAGCATTTTAGCATCTTTCAGCTCGTTGTTTTGCAACTTTAACTTTTGGAACTGTTTGATTTACACTCTGAGCTCTCATAAAGCTCTTTTTCAGACATAGCAGGCACCTGTTTTTAGTGAAAAAGCTCCACAAATCCACTATACCTGCCTAGCACCAGATGACAGACGTGGTAGATATTTCTCCCAGGAGTTTGTGGAGAGTTGCATATTGATTATATGGGAAGTCATTCTCCAAGTTTGGCTTTGAATTTCAACATACAGAAATAAATATTGATCATATGTTGAAAATGAGGCCAACTACAGTCAGTAAATGACTTTGTAAACAAATCATTTCAGATTGGTACAGTAGATGTTTGTGCTGTTGTGTGTTAGTGTATGTCTGTGTTTGGTTGAACCACATGATTTCTCTGGCATAATTTGTCAGTGGGCAGGCTGTGACTGAAATATTTGATTAAGAAAACACTCCCACAATCAATAAAAGGTCCAGAAAACACTAGAAAGGTGCATTCAGGCACAGTTTAAATAATGCAAATCATGTGATCCTTTGTATTAAATGGAACACAAAAATTATTATTAAAAAGTATGCAATGATAATTAGAGTATACTGTATGTTCTGAGCATTAACATATGACAGTATTTCCAATCACTGTTTTAGTAGTTGTTTTAGCTGAACACTTTTCTCCTCACTATGCTGCCCTCAGCTTAGGCACTCACTCCGCAGCAGCCATGCTGGGAATAACAGGTTTTTTATCAGGATCCCAATTTGTCTCTGCTCATCTCCACTTTCAGCCTGAACTGTTTGTTAAACTTCGATGTGTGAGTACCATCCTCACACCGAGGATGCAGCCTGCAGTATTTTTAGCTGACTGCGCTCTCAGTGACCACAGCCTTTGAGCCCAAGACTTTGAGTGTGTCCATACTCATCTGTTGTCACTGAGTGGTCGCGCATGAGAAACGTTTCGTTGTGGCAGCATGGGCACTGCCTTCTGTTCATAGATAATTAAACTGGTCTGTGACATTTCTGAAACACATCAGGGAAGAAGTGTCAGTGCCAGATGGACAACACGAGTATTGTTCTCT
Source organism: Macquaria ambigua (assembly GCA_008360985.2). NCBI lineage: Eukaryota > Metazoa > Chordata > Actinopteri > Centrarchiformes > Percichthyidae > Macquaria > Macquaria ambigua. The sequence goes on from VMKM01000337.1 coordinate 143,357, forward strand.
GCTACATGCCAAAAACTGGCGTGTAGTTTTTTATGACATATGGTCAACCGCTGACCCAGCAATTGACAGTTACTTGAAAAAATCATCAACCATCACTGATTACCTTTTCCAAGCATAAATCAGCCAATTGTAATCTTTGATCAATCATTGTGGTTGTGCTTCCTAGTTAAAGTTCCCCTCCACTCAGAAATGTGTTTTTCTTCTTGTTCCTACAGTCGAATGTTTGAGCTTCGTTGTGCAGAACGATGTATGTGTAGAGTTTGGCACTAGAAGGATGTTTTCACATTCATCTGCTGAAAGTGGAACGTTTCTATGTGCTCATTGAAAATCCCCATTTTCAGGGGCGGGCCTACAAGCATGATCTGTGACATCACAAACAGTGTGGAAGCCAATCCTGGTCCAGTATTCAACTTGCAAAAGTGTGATGTGGAAACTTAAAGCCTCCAGTGCACATACACTGAGAATGGACCAGGAGACACCTGATGTCCAGCAGTTCAACTTATATTTGAAATGATCATTTCAAAGATTTTAACAAGATTATTGAACTATTATTCAAAGTAGAGCCATTTATATACAAGTTAAAACATGTCTGGAGGGGATCTTTAACTTTGAGTCAGAGGTGAAAGGAAAACATGTTCATATTATCTGGGGTTTGTTAGACACTGTGTGACATAAGCAATGCATTTGCAATACTGTTACAGATCAAGATAGATTCCCTATGATGTGTGTGACACACAGGGCAGATATTAATATCAGGTCTCAGAGCTATGACACATGTTTCACCTGCCTTTGTTGAATGTTCCTAATTAACAAGCTGAGGTGGTCGGAAGGAAGCAGTTTAATCGAGTACAAGAAACACTCATAGAATATTCCTGAATTTTAATATAATGATGATAATAACGAAACAAAACATTCACAGGAGCCGAGTTCTGAAGTACTGAGCATACACTCTTAAGATAGGAAATTTCCTCCATGTACAAATAATGCTATCAGGTATTTAGAGTGTCCAACTCAGGAAAATAGTTTTGTCAATATAAATTGGACCAATCATTAAAGAAAGCCCAATGTGATATTCACACACAACAATTTGAATTAACAACTGAAACACCAGTAAAACGCATTAGTTCAAATGCATCTTTAGTTTATATTATTCAATTAGTGTGCGCGTTGATGTGTGTGTGTGTTCCTCCCTTCCTACCTCTCTCCTTCACCTCCCCTTTTAACCTTCCCCCCCCGCCCTCTTTTTACTCCTCTTCGTTTAGCTTTATAGGAAGAGGAGGGGTAATGTGATCATTATTGGAGCATGTCACGCCTGAATCTGTCATGTCAGTAATCTTTACAGACTATGTGCATCTGTGCCTGTAAAACATTCTGGTCTTTTACCTCCTATAAAATGTCTAGTGCCTTCTATAAAACCCACGCGTATATGTGAGAGGGAAAATGTGTGTGTGTGTGTGTGTGTGTGTGTGAGCTCACAGCTGGCCCTGTGTAATTATGTGTGGCATTAGCATGACATTACCCATTATTATCATTATCATTATTAATGTGTACTGAAAAATGAATTGCAATGACAAGAAAAAATGATCAAAATGTACCACTCAGATACTGTATGATCACAGTTTTGCGCACAATAGTGTAGAAGTTGTTGACTTTCACTGAATAGTTCTGTTATGAAATGTGTGGCAGTTTGATGCTTCTTGTTTTCCTTTTAATATGTATGATTTGTTAGTGTACATAGCATGTACAATCTTTCTCTGCAGCTTATTTGTTTAAATGTTTCTCTCACAGTTAGAACTTGGAGAGTTAATTAATCAGCTCGCTGACATTTAGACTCCCTGGCTAAATAGGTTTATACTAAGAGCCACTTTCATAACGTGATTTAATCACTGTGCAGCATAAGAGGCTGTGGAGGATAATAGTATAAGACTTACTGAGTCACAAAATATGGAATAAATCATTAAGGCAGCTGTCATACTGTCAATGAAAGTCTTGAATAATATTCACAGTGATGAACACTAATGCCATTTTCACACCAAAGACATATTTTTTCATTGCTTTGAGGATATACATATAATAATTCAGCTTTATCATATGGGGATAAATTGATTTGTATGAACTGACCTTTTTAAACATTACAGGATTCTGTTAAAACCACTTTTTAATGTTCTTTGTAAAATCAGTTTAACCTTATCAGTCCCGGTAGAATGCCGCATTAGGTCCCCCTTTTTTTTTTAGTGAGACTTGCAAACGAACAGATTGGTGTCTCGCTCTCAATCAACATATCAACATATCACAGTTCTGATCCCAATGAGCAAAATGAGCCATCATGCTTGGTTGTAACCAGGCTCCTTGCATGTTGGTGTGGCGATTCAAGCAACATGTGCACATCCAAGTTTGCTTGTTTCCCATTCTAGTTAGTAAAGGAGAGAGTTGAAAAAGAAAAAAAAAGTAAAGATTACATTAAATAGATGCCGATGCTATTAGACTGGTTATGATGCTTTTGTAAACTATTCACATTCTAGCTGTTGAACTTAGAAAGGTTAGTAATGTGACACCTTTAGGATTTTCATAAATGCATTTTGTAACACATTATTTCGAGGCAAACTTAAATTCCATCATAAATTTTCAATGCAATAATCCATTTAATAATCAAATACGTCCTCATTTTCAAATAGACTGAAAGAGAAAAATGTGCTATGCATCCATATATGAAGCTAATAAGAGACATTGAGAGGCACATAAATGGAAAAATTACAAAAATACAGTTTTTGTCCTGGGTCTCAAAGGGGTAAAAAAAAAAAAGATATGTTGTGATATGTCCAAGTTTAAACGGCAATTGACTCCATTTTATGAGAGATAATTTTATCTAAGAAAAATTGAATTAATTAAAATTATTTTAACAGCTTGGCACTGACATTTCCTTGACATACAGGGGCCTTAGATCTGGAGTTGGTCCCCAGGTGCTGGAGAAAGGTTGCCTGCTGTTCCTAAGCAATTGCAATAGGTCAAATGCTGAGGACATATAACCTCCCCACAGGGATTAATAATGTTTGCTTTCACTTGCACTATTTTGGTAGCCTTTACCAAGCAAATCCCCTTTAAGGAGTGCCTCCACCAGTTGGCTGTACAGATTAGGCTTTGATAAAGCACTTGTAGGTGTTCAAAACTGGCACAAAAACAACTAATTAGCAGGAGGTGCTCAGTCCTTATTTCAGGCCACTCTCACCGGGTGCAAGCAGCACCACCTCTCTCCCCTGCAGCAACTCCCAGATGAATGTGTGGAAGCGCTTTTCCCTGTCAGGTGTTTAGAGGTCTGTGTTGTGTCTGAGCTTTCGCCAGGTCCTGCTCCAAGCTCTTTGATGTGTGTGTGTGTGTGTGTGTGTGTGTGTGTGTGTGTGAAGAGTGTGTGGAAACAAGCCAAATGCAAAAGAGGGGACAGTCCCAATGAAACCCCCAACTCTATGGAAAGACACATAAAAATGCTTGTATGTATATATACAAGAGCACAAAAAAACCACATATACACACACCTCTGGGTCAAGGAACTGGAGCCACATCAAAGCCTTTATGTGCCTTTAGGCTGAATCCGCAAGCCTAAGATAAAGAGCGAGCAATGAGATGGAGGAGAGGAGAGAAAAATGAAGATGTGGTGACAACGCATGGTGAACAGTGAGTGAGAAATCACAGGTTTAAGAGATTGATAAGAAATATGCTGAAAGGAGGAGAGAGATGGTATGATGAGAACAATGCTGGAGGGGAAGCAAAAACAAGTTATAAGAAGCAGCAAGAGAGCATCCATGTTGTTAGTTTGTATTTCTCAATAATCCTGGTAAGATATTTATGTTTGCTGTATTTTAATACTTAATTTGCATCCTTGTTGCACTTTCATCTGCCTTAAGGGCAAAGACTAAGTGAAGTTTATTTTATTCTGCTCTATGTTGCTCTGTTCTAGCATTTTACTGTATTTTAAAACACTAATATAACCCTGTGCCCTCTCTCTCTCCGAAGGCTCGTCCTATTTCTTCAAGGGGAAGGAGTACTGGCGAGTGCCTGGCAGTGATATGGAGGCGGAGGCAGGATACCCCCGCCTCATCGCTAAGGACTGGCTGCTGTGCACCGAAATGCAGTCGGACTCTCCGGACACAGAGCCCAAAAGCACGGAGACGAGAGGCAACGTGCACCATCACCCAGACCACGCAGAGAATGGATACGAGGTATGCTCCTGCACCTCTGACACTGCCTCGCCTTTAGGCGCCCGCCCCTCCCCATCTCCCATGTGGCTGCTGCCACCTCTCTGGACGCTCTCGCTGGCCCTCCGCTCTGAACTGCTATGATGCCAAAGCACGGGACAAAGTTCTCAAGTTGGGCGCAAGAAAGAGACTCTTTCGGTGGAGGGCCAGCGGACACTCAAATACAAACTGGAAAAATTTGTTTATATAGATATCAATTGGTATGTTTTTGCTATTATTTTGCTGTTATTTATTTCACATGCCATTTGATGGTCATCTAAAGCGCCTTGCAGTATGGGTAGTACATACATACATACATAATCATATTATCATACTAGGGTATATCTAGTAGGCATCAATCCAGAGGCAATGACAATGCTAGTACCGTGTTTACAAATTGAGTTACAGAGAACCACAAGTTTTATCTCTTAGTTTCTTCTTAAATGGCTAAACTGTCTCGTGTTTTCAAGGAAGCTAATTGAGTGGAACTGTTCAGAAATATGTTCACGTGAAATGTAACAGTATTTCAACACCATAAAAATTACTTTTTTTCATGTACAAGTTTACAGCAATAATGAATGGCATACTGGGATGTTGGCAGGTCAGTCGGTAAATTGCTCAGTACCACTCTCACGTCTGTCCGGTTAGGTTAGCTTAGCATAAAGACTGGAAACGAGGAAACAGCAAACTGGACAAGCTCTGTTCATGGTAACAGAAAACTGAAGTGTAAAAACGATACGTTGTTGTTTTACAGGCAGTTATGTGCTGGTAGGTGGATTTTGTTACCTTTGTACAGAGCCAGGCTAGCAGTTTCCCCCCGTTTACAGTCTTTATGCTAAGCTAGGCTAACCAGGTCCTGGCTGTAGTTTTATATTTAATGGTATGGTATCGATCCTCTCATCTAACTCTCGGCAAGGAAGCAAAAAAGCATATTTCCCAAAATGTCAATTTATTGCTTTAAATAGTACCTGGTAAGTAGAACTTCTGCCAGGCTGCTTACTGCCTCCCAGCATTCTCCACCAATCAAATGGTTATGTTTAAGTTTAGCTTGGTTACAGTTATGACCATGATTGAGGTTTGGCTGCACCAGAGACAAGACAGTATGTTAACTCAGCCTGACAAGTGCTGCCTGAAACACTCAAACCAGGGCAAAGAATGACATGCTCGGATATAGATACTGTAGTTAGACAGGTGACTGACACCCCGGCATGCATCTAGGCAGACAGGTGAAAAGTACCCTGGGATGTAGTGTAGATAGATAGTTAGGTTTACAGATGAATGGCCCCATGGGGTGTTGACAGGAAGACAAATGAATAGCATGCTGGGATGTCGACAGGTAGATGAATGGCATCCAGGGATGTAAACAGGTAGACAGGCGTATACCATCCAGTACATGAAGAAAAGGGCACCCTGGGCTGTGGGAAGTGAGACAAATTAATGGCTTCCTGTAAGACAGAAAGTTAGTTTCTCAATGTCGCCTAACACCATAATCCTAGCTTAAATCCCTCACCTGTACTCCCACACTCTTTGAGGAACTGCTGCTTATGTTTCTCCATGAACTCATCATTTTCAACCCTGGTACAGAAGCATTCCCTGCCATTATCAGAGGCACTATTGGTTTTGTTGTATTTTTGTAATAAATATGGATAGATTGTGATTCCATATTGCTTTGATCAGATTAAAGTTTACGGAGCCTTTTTTCTTCACCAATCCTTCATCAATCCAAGCTCCTTCTGGTGACGTCGTTAGCAGACTTCACAAGATAGCAACCAGATTTATTCTCGCTGATATATTTACCTACAATTTAAATATAGACACAGATATATTTGATTTGATATGTTCCATGGTTACTAAAACCACGCAGACTGTGTATATTTCAAGGTGTGTTTTCTAATGTAAAATATTTTTGTAGAAAAATAAAAGAATCTGAATTACTTTACTGGCTAACTGTGGTCACATTAATTTGTATCAAGACAGAATACTGCGAGTGTGTAATAGTGTCATTGAAAAGGAGCCCGGCCTTGAAGACAGATGAAGGTAACATGACAGCTTGCAGACACCAACTGGGAGCCGCTCTCCATCTCTCTGTTGTTCTTAAGCGTGATTTCTCTTGTAATGGTCACTGCTGTTCATCGGGAATGCAAGCCACGTCATGTCAATCACACACCACACACTCACTCTGAGTCTGCTTTATGAACAGATTTGCTGGCAGAGGATTATTATATGCCCGCACTATTTCAGGGAAGTACATCAGAGAAGTAGTGTCACATGATCCAAAAATATTCAGCAGCTCAGATACTGCTTAGTTGGGGATCAAAGTGAACTGTGGGTGGCAAATAACTAAGACAAGTGCTTAGGAACATTGCGTACCACAAGAACCCCATGTCAGTCACAGACTTAAACCTCACGTCAAAATCATTGCAATTAAATTAACCAAGAGGCTACAGATGACCTCTACAAGAATATGCACAACCAAACCTCATTCTGTTTTGAGGTAAAATAACTTTAAAAAGCATTAACCATTATTTCTGCTGTAATAACCCTCCTGCTTGATTGTTTGTTATTCTGTACACAATTCTGTTTTGTATTCTGCATCCTGAGATTATGTGCACAGACACACTTGCCATTGTGTTGTGTTTTGTTTGTTTTTTTGTAATAGGTTGTACTTCTGTTATGCTTTTCAATATATATTTTTCGAATTCTTGTAATTTATTATCATGTTAGTTTAAAATGAGTCCATTGTTATTCCCCCTGCATCTCCATTTTGTCACGCCTTGCAGGCCGGGGGTGTGAAACCACTAAGGGCAGCAATTTTTCTTCCTTCCTCTTGACACACTTGAGTGGTGTTAATTAACTGGTGTGGCTCGGCGGCCACCGGGAGAGCACCTGCTCCCAGGGGCGAATGCAGCAGGACGGGTCACTTTTCAGCAGTTTGTCTAACTGATCCTATTTAAGCTGCTACTTTAACCAAACCTAAATGATAAAATTAAAAGATTAACAGTTTGCAGGTATTCGTTAACAGCTTGATCAGGTAAGTGTAATGAGCACTATGTCAAATTGTATTTTTTTTAATAGAACTGAATATAAAGTCATTGCTTTTTCAAAATTATTTTCATTTTTTATCAGCAGTTCCACATTCACTTTATTTAATTAATACATCACAACCTGACTTGGACTTGATTGGCACTGCTGTCTAACAACTGTGAAATATTTCCAGCCGGGCAGGTTTGCGTCATTAAAATTGAGACTTCTCTGTCTCCTGAGGCCCTGAACTGTGACTGTTTCGTGTTGGAGGCCCTACAGCTTAATAAGTACTGATTACATTACAAATACACACACAAAATATACAAGTGATGTGTTACTTTTATCCTGGTACATTTCATAAGAACTGAAAAATGAGTCATAATCATCATGTTATGTAATGAACATCTGGATGGCAGCCTCAGTGAAACCACTGATACAGCTCTGATGATGAGATTTGGGTTTTAGCAAAGGGGCATATATAGAAACTAAAAAAACAGACAAAGAAACAAATGGGCACACAGACAGCATGATGAAAACATATTTGGACTGCCATGGCTAACATCTGGAGGAATTATAAAATAAATTAATTTTTTAATTACAAAAGAATCCACCATTAACAGAGAAAAGGTTTCTACAATGAACACTCAACAACAACTTTCGTCTGATTTCTGTGGCCCCTTGACAGGCAGATGCCAAACTCACAAACTTTGAGTACCACAGTAAGTTGAAATGCAATGCCAATAGCCTGTGCACAAGAACTGACCTGTGGAGTCCTTTAATAAACAGTGTGTATATGTAATTGTGTGTGTGCACGTACCAAAGTACAACTGCTCCCACAGTCACTGCACTGTGGAGAAGTGATGCTGTCAAGAGCCCAGCTCCGAGTTGATGCATGGCAGTGAGGTTGAGGGGACGGTCCGCAGAAGGAGCTGGTTCAAGCTTTCATGGTGAGAGAATCATTTGGCAGACTTGTCAGACCGGGCTCTGGCAGCCCTCTGCCGTCACATTCCTCAAAAGGTCACATTGAATTCAACTCTTGCCCACACAAGCCGGGGGATTCGACAGGAAAGGAAAGGTGCACCCATTCGTTTCTACTCGGCCCAAAGTTTGAGCAGAAGCATCGCCTCCACTCTTGACGTCTGGTGTGACAAAGTGACAGTGCTGGACACGAGGAGGTTCACCTTGATGGAACATGTGTGGACTAGTGTTGCGAAAATAGACACAGCAAGAAATGTCATGTGGGAACTCAAGTTAAAAATGTAAGTAAGTATATAAGCAAGACTGTCAGAATATACAGTATATTGTGCATTTTAGTTTTTCAAAACTTTGTTGGCTTACACCTAATGTCAGTAATTTCATCATTATTCTGCTATAGTCACGCTGAAGAGGAGAGCAGAGAGGACACTCAGGTTGATGTTATTATGACATACAGGCAAAGTGAGCAACTGAATTTTAAAAAAGTGAAACACAGGGCAGTTGATGAGAGCAGAGACACTCCTGAGTCCTCGCTGGACTGTCAGTCTGGCCTTTCTCTGGTGAACAACCTGACACATTTTATCAGGTGATGACTGTGAAATGCCCCTGAGGCCCTTAATCCAGTCCAGATAAAACAGCAACACACAACTTTCTAAGGCTTACTGTTCTCATTTATTATCGTGACTCATTACTCAATGCACTCAAAACAAACAGGGTATACTGCTTTGCATGTAAACACTTTAGAGGTGTGCAAGCATGAAAATACCAGTTGCTACAATTTGAGGTTGTAATAATTGGCAGCCATTTCAATTTGTTGTATCTCCAGGTCTTAAGAGGAACTCCACCGATTTTACACATCAAAGTCCATTTACAGGTCTTGGAGAGTACTACTGCACAAAAAGTTGTTCTAAGCCATGTTGTGGCTCCAGAGGGAGCTGCACAATATCTGAATAATTGCCTCAAGTGATGTCACTTGAGTCAGCGTCGGTCAAGGCTGAAGAGTAAAAGTTTGAAAATGAAAGAAAATCTGGGGGTGTGAAGTTAAAAAGATGTGAGGTTACCAGACCTCTGTAGCCCACTCCTCATCTCTGCTTGAGGTTAGCGGCTTGAGGCTACATTAGCCGCTACTAGCATAACACACCTGAATCTCTGACCAAACTGTCAGCGGTCGGGTTGTATTACGTAACGTAGGCACCAGGTTTTGACAAGGAAGAAGAATATGTATCCTCATTCATCATATATTCATCCTCAAGTAGCAGGATGCTGGTTAAAAGTTAGGACAAATAAAAATGAAAGGAGTCACCTGTTAGCTTCACAGTCATTGAGAATACTGAAGGTTAAGGTTACAGAAAATGATCAGCAGTTCTGAAAGCTTTCATCAGGGTGTTCACTCAGCTACTGTAATATTTCACTGATCTGTAATGTGACACCACCGAAGTCAACACGTTTAACGACTTGTGTTTCCAATGGGAGTTAGAGCTACTTGATGCTTTAGAAAAGCTTTATATCCAGTCTATGAATACCAAAGTGTCCCCAGAGTCCAAGCCTCTCTCACTTGTAATAGAGTGTATTGAATTTCCCTCAGCTTCTCAGTTTAATTATCTGGCATGACCTACTGGCGGAGATCACACGCTTGAGCATTACAATGCAGTATGCAGACAAAACTATTATGCTGATCAAGTCCTAAAAGTTCATTTCAGTGCGTAGATGGGTTTGAAAAAGCAGTGACCTTCATGGCAAGATTCGTAGCTATCCATCTACATGAAAAAGTTGGCTACCATTCAGCTGTGCAACTTTTTCACCTAGTGGGTAGTATAAGGCTTGATGCTAGGCTGAAGAGATGAGCAGGGCACAATGCCACAACACTTGATGTTAGCTAAGTGGAGAGAGGCCTTGGAAGAGGCGGCTGCCCTCTAGCCCTCGGTCAAGGAGGTAAAGTTCTTCATAATAAACGTGGCTTATAATGCCCAAGGTATGTTGCTTAAAGTGGTTTACAATGGGAAACAAAAACATTCAGCAATAAAGAGATAAGAAAATGTATAAAAAAAGACGTGCTTGCACATTCATTATTTGTGAATTTTTATATTGGTTCGCCTGCAGAAGAAAAAGTAAACTGACATTCTAATATGACAGCGTTTAGCCACGTCAAAAATGTTACTTGATTCAGAGATCAATTTAGGAGATATTTGAGATGGTAAATGTCAAAGTAGAAAATGAGATCAGATGGCTTAAAATGAAAGCTGCATGAAAAGACTAGATAAAGTAGGCCTAGTCTTTACAAAAATGCAAACACACACACATTTATACACACTTGTTTCTCTTAGTTGTGAGGAATTGCATTGACTGTCATTCTTTTTGTGAAAGCTTATCCTTACTGTACCATACCCTTGCCTCAGTGAAACCCTTACCCTAACCATATCCTATTCTAAATTGAAGTAAAAACAAATCTTAACACTAAATGGTTGACCTCACCTTGTGGGGACTGTGTTTTGTACCCTGAGGGAAGGTAAGTCCCCGTAATGTCACTGTGTGAACAGGTAAAATGTCCCACACAAAGCATGCACACACAAACACACACAATGGAACCTTATTCCAGATACAGAATGTATTGATACACTGCAAAATACAATACATTAAAGATCAATAAATATAGGTAGAATAAGGAGTCATTATTCCCTTGCATGGATGGATGTGTGTGTGGATGCATGTGTGTTAGTGTGCATGAATGATCCAGACGTTGTAGATCATGTGTTGTGTACTGTGTGTTATTATATTCCAAACTGTAATTTAACAGAGAAATGACATTACGTTTGTATGCAGCGTGCAAGTATACTGAGACACTGCTGGCCATGGAGTCTCTTCTCTAACCAGACTGAACACCTGAAGGCCTTGGCACCAACTGTCACCAGCAGAGACTTAATGTGGGCCAGGGAGAACCAATCAATCATTCTGAGGGAACCACAGAGCAGCTAAAATATTCAAAACCAAAGCAAACCCCTGCAGAGTGGACACCTGTGATGGTGGCTGGTGGGCTGCTTACAGCAAAATACACCAACTGTCCCGTATAGTAAAACTTTCTCACACGGTGAAACACACTGAAGAGTAGCGGGGTAAACACTGACTTAACATTTCTTTATATATATGAACACATCGCAGCATCACCCTAACTACAGCCTGTTGTCAGCAGTGCATCATTACGCAGACCTGCACAGAACTGGATCGTAGCCTGATTCTTGGCACAGGAAAACCACTATGACAAATTCATGATAGCTTGCGCCAGTGTTATACAATAACTGGCAGCCATCTCACTTGATGCCAGCTAAGATACAATACTCTTTGATATCAGATTGCCAGTGGGCTGAGAGTGGGACGTTTCAAGGTGATCTGGTCCTTCCACTGTGTGCCAAAACATCTGAAAATTTAATTCCTAAAAGGTCGTCTTCCTTTGAATCAGTGATTTTTGACAGTGTGGTAACAATGTTTCACTACAGCTCAACTTCTCAAAAGATTTTTTCTAACAACTTCAGACAATGTTTCCGTGTATACTTTATTTCATGATACTGTAACTGATGACATGACATTTCCTCAGTAAATATTGTCATGGATTATCCCATGTTTGAGGAAAATGTATATCCAAAGACTGAGATGAAATAAATAAATAAAATGACATATTGACTTAAAGTTTTTGCACTGTTTTTGTTTCCATGATATTTTCATACCAGTGCTTAAAAATTGTGAACAACGTGATCACAGCACCATCAACCTGCACTCTTTTGCAGTCCTCTACCGCCCCCTTCTGGTACTTTAATTTTTTTTTTTTTTTGTGAATTTTGTGTTATGAATTCATATCACAGTCTTTTTGCTATTGTTAAATTATCTGCACATTTATCATCTGCACCTGTCTGTGGAAAGACTTTCCTCTCAAGGACAATATATGATAATTAAGTCATCTGTATTTGTCAGATATGCATCAACTCATCCAAACAAACAGAAACAAATATACCTTACATTAGATTTAGCCTCTCTTTTGCACGTTAAATTCTTGAGAGACCCAAACAATAAATGGAGTGTTTCTGCATTTATAAATGGACTGAAGGACGCTGTGTTTTTAACAGATTATAGTGATCCCATTTTTAGACCCTCACCATTCTCCATGTGGGCTTGGGTGTCTCTTCCACAGCAGCCTCCTTCTTCTCCTCTGCCTTGCTTCAAAGGGCCTCTATCTCTTGCCTAGCCCTTGGAAAGTTGCCTGCACAGAAGAAGTAAAAGTGGATTAAACGGTCATTACACAGCTCACACAACGCTGGACAGAAATTGAGGTTACTGGAACAATTTGGATATATTTCACACATAAGTGTTGATTTTTGTCCATTTCTTTGTTGCTCTTCGATCTGCAACTGCTCCATATGTCTCTGTCTCACTTTTCTCCATTTAAAACATTCAGCAATCTTCACTCTTCTCATTCACTTTCACTTCCCTCCTCATTTGCACATAATTCAGCATGCTTGTCCTATTCCATTCCCCCCCCCCCCTTTGGATATGTGGATCTCTCTTTCCTCAGCTTTGTGTTTTAAGATGCAGTGCAATTTGTATTCTCTCCCCTTTTGTCCTCTCCTCTTCTATATTCTGCTGCTTTTTTCCCTCCAGCGAGACAAACTGTACAAATAATTATACAAAGATGACACTCCTACATATAACAAATAATGTTGATTACAACTGGTGTTGGAAGCTTCCCCTCCACATCCCATGATGATGTTAATGATGATGATGATGATGATGATGATAATGATGATGATGATGATGATAATGATGATGATAATAATGACGATGATGATGATAGTCCTTCTCTCTACCTAGTGACGAGTTTAATAAAAATAAATTTTGAGGTCACCAATTAAAACTTTGATCAAGGGAATATGGTATTATTCTCTCCTATTATAAAAGAAGTGATTCATTTGATTAATATTTTGGGACAAATTCCACGTACTTCAAACAATTTTTTAAACTTTTTACTTCAATTGCCTCATTACAAGGATTTCTAGAAAGCAGTAGCTAGTTAAAAATGTCAAGACGGTCTGAAACACACACATTTTCTGTCATGTTCTGTGGCATTTTGGTTATATTTATTTTGAATCTGACCCTGACACGCAATCCCCTTTCCTTTTACTCAGTCTGTGACACAGTGGTTTCATTAATAAGAGGGAAAAAAGAATGTGGCATTATATGCAAATCAAATGTCAAACCTTTCGAACATTTTGCAGCCTATTATACTGACATTTTTCTTCGTCTTTATCGTTCAGGTTTGTCTCATATTTATCCACCTTTCGTTATTTAGCCTACACACGCGCACGTATAGCCTACTTTTTCATGATGTTCCACACCGTTCATAATATTAATGTTATTATTATATTAATAATATCATTTTCTAAAGTCTAAACTAAACTAGTTTAACCAAGCCAAAACAAACGTCAAACACCTTCATTTTATGACCCCTCTGACGTCAAACCTACAGCTGTTGCTCTGCGCATGCGCTGTGTTGCAGAGGCTAGACGCCGTCTGCTTTGTTGGGACCATCGATGCTGTTACTTTCGGCGAGTCAGCTGCTAATTTTAATAGATTACGGGGAATATTAGCAGTCTTTGCTGGTTATTAGACATTGTTAACTTCTTTTAAGTTCACAGCCAGCGCTTGTTTGGTCGTTTGGACGCTTCAGACGACAGAAGTGAGGTTTCCCTGTATATAAACAAAACGCAGCGAGCTGCTTTTTAAGGTGGCACGTCAAGGATAGCTGCGACGACAAGACTTGTCCTAGTCCCGTTTGTTAACTTCGTGTTGGACGCGTTGTCAGCGATGGAAACCGCCATACAGCTTTGTTAGGAGTTAAACTCCAAAACGTTTGCGTGCGAACATGAGAGAAGAGGACAGTTTGTTGTCAGGAAGGCAGCCCATGGCAAGCGAAAGAGGGGGTGAACATCCCTGCTGCTGCCCCTACTTGACAGAGGAGAAAGGAGCACTTGCTATCAAGAAGGGTGACCTGAGGCCTCCAGGTCATTTGTCCGCGTCTAAGTAGTATAAAATCAGACTTTGGCACAATATGGAGACGGTGGGGAAATTTGAGTTCAGTCGGAAGGACCTGATAGGACATGGCGCATTTGCTGTCGTCTACAAAGGCAGACACCGAGAGGTGAGTATTGTCCTCTGTATTACTTTAAAATATATACTGTTGCAAACATTGACGAAATGAAAGGTCGCTTGAATGGTTTGCTTGTATTGTTTGGCATGAATCGCATTTTATTGGCCATCTGGTGTATTTGTTTTCGTTGTACGGCCTTAAGAGGCCCTGAGCACATACAGGATGTTGCCTAAAATAACAGGCAGTTAATGGATAAAATGGTGAAACAGTTTTTAAATACTTGCGACACCTTCCCTTAATTTAGGATAATCACTGTGCGAGGGTCTTTATTTTTCGGCGGGTTTATAATGCAGATGATGCACTATAATAACTATAATCGTGGAAAATTTGAATGTAGAGCAGCAGACATATTTTGTTCCATTTGAAAGCTCCTTACTGAGGCCATTAATGAACATGTTGAAACATGTCCTATACCTGGGATGAAATAATTTACAACGGCTTTACAGTAATTGCATTACACAGTGCAGGTAATATAATGTATCACATCAGCTGAGACAAATAAAACACTCAGGGGAAATGTAGGCCTGTAGCATCTTTGTTGCTGCATTAGTACATTGTCACACAGATAAATTCCATCCACAACAGAGGATAATGGCATTTAATAACACATATTGCAATGCATTCAAATAGGTCAGGTCAGAAAATGTACTGACAAGGACATTGCATTGGGTTGTAGGAAATGTAGTATATAAGTAGAGTCACTGGCTGCTCTGCAAAACCACCTTAGTAACCAGACCTCCTGGCTGATTACAGCCTCAGCAGGTGATTAGTAATCAGTACCAAATTCCATTAAGAATCCTTTCTAACCAACAGCATGTAGGAAGGAAGCATGTAGACCATCAGTCAACAATAGTCCACAATGATGTGCTTTAGTGTGACACTTAATTATCCAAGTATAATAAATGTGCAAGAATCTGTGATTTTGACAAATAGAGTATGGAGAGACGTGTTGAAAATGTAACTCATTTGCTGTACATACTGACACTGTCGTGCAAAGACAGTAGATCTTCATACACCATACAAAGGCGCAGTTTATCTCATGCTACACATACTGCATTGTATTTGTTTTATCCACCCAAAAAAACTATTTTGCATGTAATGTTTCTTCCTAGAAACATGACTGGGAGGTGGCGGTAAAGTGCATAAACAAGAAGAACCTGGCCAAATCTCAGACACTGTTGGGGAAAGAGATCAAAATACTCAAGGTAAGTCAGAACCTCTTTTTCCCAAGAGTTCATTGGTTTCCAGTTAATATGTTACTATATCTACTTAAAACATTATTATAAGGAACACATACGTAGTAATGTGTATAAACAAACATTCTTTTTGTTTGAGACCAAGTAAGAATGGCGACCTGGGCAAAAACAATACTTTCTGTCCACATCAGCAGTGGTGAATCTCAGAATTACTCTGCTCTTTCTCCTGTCAAATGTGCCACCTCGCTATTTCAAAGTGTTTATCAGATCATGCAGGCTAGTGGTGCGGTAATTCAGCATTTTGTTGTAGTGAATATTTCAGTATCTAGAGCTGGAGAGGTGGCATGTGCTAGAGTGAAATATGAGCAGTGATTATCTCAACATGATCATCTTGTTGAACATGGGAAAGCCACAGTGAAAGCATATGTTCTTAAGTTTCCGGCAGACTATGGGGGACCCTAAGTGGACTGTCTCTGTAAAGTTAAACATATAAAACATTAAGGATGTACCATCCAAACATTGCTTATCTCTGTCGTTTCTCCAGGAACTGAAACATGAGAACATTGTTGCATTACTGGACTTTCAGGTATGTAAAGCTACACTCACAAATGTCATCTAGATCATGTAAGGGACAGGGCCTTCTGTTTACATGCATAATTATCACACCTCTTATTGTCCCAGTTTTCCTGCCAGTCTATGCTCACAAAGTAGAACAGATGGGTTGTTGCTGGATGTGTCTGTTCCACATGACCCACTTCTGGCTCATGCAGCTTGAACTGTTTTGTTTTCCCTACTTGTTAAATGAGGCGTTGCTACATTTGTTTGCTCTAAAAAAAAAAGAGTTTCTGTTTCATCCTGTTCAGGCACGTTTTCCTCTGCTTTTCCACATACAGCAAATCCTTGTAAAGGTTCAGTACATACTTCTGCCTTTGTGTCCTGTTGAGCTCATTCATCATCTCCCGTGTTGACATTCGGTCTACAGTCACACGGGCTGTTCCTGCTGGTGTCCTTGATTAAGGCTTTCTGGGAAGTGTAGTGTCTTAACCTTTTACTTGCCTCAAGTATTTCTGCTCATTACAAGAGACATGGTTCCACCTTTTCCAGGCACAACACTTTTCCTCATTTCTCACTTACTTGCGCGATTTTCTTTTGTACATTTTTGTACGAGCACTGTTGGAAGGAGCCTGAGAACATGAATTCCATTGCCAACGCTGCTTCACTGTAATTGTTGTGCATATGACAAATAAAGAACTTAGACTTAGACTAGGTGTTATGCTCCCGTACAACCTGTGCATGTGCAAATATTGATACCAGTATTGACCTCTAAGCTTAGTGCCACACGAGACAGGTGTTGCATTGTAAGGTGATGAATAAGAATCTGCAGTCACAGCAATGTTCTTGCTTGTAGCCTAGTAACCAGTCTGAAGCTCACTGTGAAACACCTGCCAGGTAGTTTAGACAACACGACCACCTGCCCCAACACCAATACATATCTTAAACTCACCAGGTGTTTCTTTTGTTGTTTTGGTCCATGGCTAACACACCGCCATCTGGTTTGAAAACATCTAATGCACAGTTTATGCTAGTTGTAACATCTGACAAGACTGCAATATTGCAACATGACAGTAGTAATACTGGGCAAGGGGTGCTCTGCTGTGGAAGAAACTGGTATTACTCGTAAGGAACAAATATGTTGCAAAACATGTTACAGGAATGTTGACATGCATACTGTTGTATAACTGTCTTCTCCTCACAAATGTTTCTGGGCTCTTAGTTTTGATGCAGTGCTGAGCTATTTAGCTATTTTTTTTTTTTTTTTTTATCCCATATGAAATCTCATATTTGAAAACTTCATATTAAGTCTGGATGAGAGCAGATACTGCAGGCTTCACTACCAAACCAGGAAATTTGTTTTATTGATTTAAGTTGACCTTTCATCCTCTACCCATATCTTTTTATGTCAGTGGGGCTTAGTCATCATGCAAAGAAGGTTACAAAAAAGTAATGACCAGTGATGCATACATGCATATGCTGCTCAAACCCTCCAGCACAGTCACTTTGTTGTATTGATGGCAAATAGGGATTTAACTGCTTTGCCCAAGAGCTCTTCATCAAAAACTTAAAGAAAGGTTTTTGGTTCTAATGCCTCTGCCCATGCAGACATATTCGACTCTCTTATCTTTATACTGACTCACAGTGGCACCTCTCTCTGGGCATCTAAGATAGTCCGAGCCGGACTCTAAGATTACGGGTTTGTTGTTGCACAGCAGTAGACAGTGTCGATCCTCTGAGCAGTGGCTCCTACCATCCAGCTATCTAATTAGGTCCAGAGGAAACTGAAATCCAGATTGACTTAAAAATGAGTCTGAGAGTCGATTAATCGTCCTGAGGTTACAGGCAAACACTAGCGCGACAATCGCAGCACCAGCTTTTTTTAGCAATGCAACAAGTTCCTATTTCCTAACAGGTTTTGAGCAAGAGCAAATAGCAGATAGATAGATTGACCAGAGATGATAATTGATAAATCATTTAAGTAATTTTTCAAGCAAAAATACTAAACATTCTCTCGTTCCACCTTCTCAAATGTAAGGATTTGCTGCTTTTCTCTGTAAATTGAAACATTTGACATTTTATAGACCAAACGTTTCATTGAGAAAGTAATTGGCAGATAAAATGATAATAAATAATCATTAGTTGCAGCCCTAATGTAATGTTTTATTTAGATACACATTTTCACTCATAGAGGAACAGAGGCTGCCTGTGCTGTCTTCATCGAGGACACTCCACCTTGTGAAGCAGGAAATAGCCGCCACGACAAAAGTGACCTGGTGCTCTCAGTATTTTACAGCGAGCCATAGCACTATAAATCTGTTAATTATGATAAACCTTTGACGTAACGCCAAACTTTTTATCCAACAGAAGTTCGGTGCTGCAATATTGTTAGATGCATGCAACAGAGAGACAGCCCGTGGAAACCAGATGGTTGGCGACTGAAACTGACAGGCTGGCTGGTTGGTTGCCGTCCACCTTCAATAAAGCCAAAGACAACCAATTTCAAAAGGCCTGACTCAGCTGAACTATTGAAAACAGTCTGGCCTCTGACTGGTGGATTCAACAAGATACTGAGATGAGGTCAGAGTGAAAGACCGCAGTCATCTGTTGCCATGTGATAAGAAGGCTTTTTTCCAAGCAGGCTGCACTATGTTTTCTTTTTCAAAACGTGTGCCTCAGACAGAGAGAGGATGGTAGAGGAAAGTAGATAACAGATGTTAAAAAAGTTTCTGGAACTCTGAATCCCCCAAATGTGCAATATCAAAATGTATCCTAGTTGTTAGTAAATTAATAGCTATTTATCATTTGTTGGTGGTGTTGTGGGAGCTTATGAGATAGACCGTTAACTGCCTCTAACCGTCTCTCACTTGCACGCAACTTACCCGTTGTTTTGATCATGCTGTTGACAGCAGAGCCAACCATCTGATTCCCTAATTGTTTTTGGCTCAGTATTAATGTAGCACAGTAGCTTGTTTTCATAATTACTAACTGACACCAGGCGTGCTGTTACTTTTTAATTAGCTGTTATTCAAACGTATGCAATATTCACAGCAAAGATCAGGCCACATTTCTTTTATGGGTGTTCAGTGGTGCAGGAGTCTGGGATAGATCCAGTCTTTACAAAATTCATATTTTTATGTGGAGTACTACTGTGCAAAGCTTTGATATTTGTTGGCATCTGCCTTTCTCTTTTTTTTTTTCATATATCTCTGTGTCTTTCTTTCACAAGACTCAAACTGTTTTTTTGTCTAAGCATTTAATCCTTAATTTGTCTGTTGTATATTTCTCCAACCCGAATCACCAGCTTAGTTTGCTCGAACATGATCGGTAAGCACAAGCACCACCTGTTCCTTCTGTCTGTCACTCACATGTGTTTGTTTACCCCCGACTCTTATCTCCTCTCTCTTTAGGAAACTGCCAGCTCAGTGTACCTGGTAATGGAGGTAAGCTCGCTGTGATGTTTGGCTTTGTTTGCTCGGCGCTGTATTGTCTCAGCTCTGACAGGGCCTGGGGCTATAATTAGCCGTGTCCTCAGGCATCAAAGGGGGGTAAACATCCAAAGGCTGCTAGGTTTTTGCTGTGTCTTGATACGATTTACCTGATGAAGAGCCACAGGCAAAATAATGTTTGTGAATCTTCTACCTACCACTTTACTAATACTTTGGCCTTTGGGCTAAAGTTGTTTTTGTTTTGTTTGTTTTGTCGTCTCCATCCGGGTTCCAGGAAACAACACAGAACTCATGCAAGGCATGGCAAGAATTGTCTGCCATGCTAGCTCTTGTTGTTCTGACAACATAATTTGCCCATTTCAGTATTTAAATGCATCATGATATTTCTTTTTATTTTTTTCCCAGCCCATTTGTTCTATTAATGTATGTTGTAAAGACATATGCAATATTGCGTTAACATGTTCGCCAGCCAAGCAGAAAGGCTTGCTCAGACACAACTTCAACATACAGGTTAGCGTGCTAAAATGGCCGACATTGTTGTTGGCAAGTGAACACGGAGGTGTTTAGCTAGGCAGCATATAGCGCTCACCAGAGGCTTCAGAACTCAAAATGCAGGGTTCACATTTGCCACGAATACTGAGGACTGCATTGAAATCTGAAAATGAAATGTTTTTATTCTTTAGTTGCATCCCCTTTAGCTTCCCGTGGACTTCCAGGGGTCCACATAAAGTAATAAAACAACAATTAAACACCATACAGGATCAGTGAAAATGTTGTTGCCTCTTTCACACGGTTCATGTAACATTCCCATTTTTATATAATTTACGCAATAATGATGACACAATGTGCTCTAAAGGTCATATAATATGCAAACTTCAATAAAAACATCAAATTGATTAAAAACAGTATTACAGTAGCAGAACACAGATAAAATATATAATATATCTAACACATTCCAGTTATTATTCTCTTCATTGTTTTGTGCTTATCTCTGTGCCATAGAAAAGGAAATGACTTGTGAGGCAGCCTTTCAGATCTTCAACTGTCATAACACACCGTCCTTTCATGGGTTCATTCATATTGATGCTGGGAATGAGAGCATGGCTATAAATCTGTAAACACATCACTCTCCAGCAAATCTCTGCTCTGATCTCTTTTGCTTTCTAGTCCCTTCAGAGGCCGGATGATGTCAGACACTTATTCACTATAGTTACACATCAGCCCACCGTGTTACCTGTACGTCCTAATGTTATTCCTTTCCATCTCTCTCTCTCTCTCTCTCCCTTCTCCCTTCTTCTCCTTCAAATCCCAGTACTGCAATGGGGGCGACCTTGCTGACTACTTACACTGTAAGTGCAACAGTTGATCTGCTAAAAGCTCCAGGTGCTTCTAAGTAGAAAAATTGAACTAATTGATGGTGAAACGTCATCTTTGTTGTTGCTCAATGACAAGAAAGTGAGAGTCCTTGCTTGCTCCGTGAAAAACTCTGTGAATGCCTCTTTCAGTTGTCTAAAAGCCAAGATCATGAATGTTTCCAAGCAAAAGAAGGTGAAAATTAGACATTTGAAATATCATTCTATACATTTATTTATTGAGGGTGGAATCCATTTAAGCTAGATCCAAATTTTGCAAGAAACTGCTGTTTTATGATGTTGTTGTTTTTTTGTTTTGCTGATGAGAACTGACCAGAGTCCCAGTAAGGATAGATTTAGGGGTGACTGTAGGGTGACAGTCCGAGCAGTTTGCTTATTGGCTTTCAAATGCGCATCAGAGTTAGTTGCTCTTACATCTTCACATCGAGGTTCCAATTCTTGGACAGGATAAGAGCAATTCACAATGGACTCACAATGTCCAACAGTAGAATAATATTTAATTTCTAGACTGAAAATGCTGCAAGAATCCAGGCATTTAAATCACAAAACCAACCCTCAAAAATGTGACACATATTCTTGGGGTCGTACAATAATGATATTTGGATAGGAACTGCTAGTTAAGACATCAAGTAATAGAAGAGGAAAAATAATATTTCAGTTCTGTTAGACCTGCCGAGAAGATTGTTCAGAGTGCAAATAAAAGGGAACAACTTTACAGTAAAATATACGCCCCAAGGCTGAAGCAGCCTTTTATCTGGGGCCCTGAAGACAGAGACAGATTTGGTGCTTCAGTAACACCTTCAGGACCCGTGGAGGACCCAAGGCTGAAAATAGACTTTGACATACAGTGTAATAAAACCACAGAGAAACTCCCCTGCTGTGTTCTTCTGTTACACATACAATATGTGAGACATTCAGCACATACATACAATACACCACCTCTTGCAATATACTTTTGAGCCAACACTATGCTAACAAACTGGGAGAATCATGTCGTTAAAATATAGTCTACAATTCTGTCCAGATTTGCCACATCTTAATTTTTTTTTATTACAGGGCTCTCAATAGCCAGTACACTCAACTCTTCTGAGGTGGGACTGTGTCTGTCATTGTGGCCGGGGTGGGAAATAAGACATCAGCCGCTGGCCATTTGCAGACAAATTATAGCTGTACCTGCTAACTTTGTCTGTCAGGTACCCAGAGTCTAAATAGAGGACCTATTCCAATAATAGTCTCTGCCTGCCTGGTTAAAAAAAAAGTTTCCCAAGTGTTTTTGGATCCACTACCCACTGTGGTCAATGAGCAAAACTTTTTTTCCTAGCCCAAGTCAAGCCTGAGCCTGGCTTTAAAAATCTGTTGGAAGGGAGGTGGAGCCAGAGAGAAATTCAAGACAAGGGAGGGACTCTCACATAGAACCATACTGTACCACCGTGAGATGAGGGAGATGATTGGAGGGTAAGGAAGGGACAGGGATCAGGAGGTGGCAGTGGGGTGGTGTGAGAGAACAGAGAAAAAAAAATACATCTCACAGATATTTTTAGAGATAAAATGAGATGGTCTGTTTTGTGTAACATGGTCTGACAGGATT
The DNA here is from genome assembly GCA_008360985.2 of Macquaria ambigua. Taxonomy (NCBI): domain Eukaryota; kingdom Metazoa; phylum Chordata; class Actinopteri; order Centrarchiformes; family Percichthyidae; genus Macquaria; species Macquaria ambigua. The sequence goes on from VMKM01000337.1 coordinate 165,936, forward strand.
TGTTTGGAAAGCTAGTATGATTTGCAAAGATTTAAGAATCTAGGGTCATTCAGTCCCTATCTGTCTAGTATACCCCTACCCTGTGTCCTACATTAGTAGTTCACACGCACTGGAACGTATGAGACTCACTCTGTACACCCAGTATATTTGTAGTTCATTAACCTTATATTTATTTACCTCCTCTTCCTCTTTAGCCAAAGGCACGCTCAGTGAGGACACTATTCGGGTTTTCCTGCAGCAGATTGCAGGGGCCATGAGGGTCTTACAGTCCAAAGGCATAATCCACAGGGACCTTAAACCCCAGAACATTCTGCTCTCCTACCCACCAGGACGCAAGTCGCACTCCAACAACACCTGCATCAAGATCGGTAGGTGTGATGGTGTGAGAGCCTGCGAGCATGTACACATGGCGTGATGGCATGCACACGTTTCATCATGTGACTGGCAATAATTTTATTCCATAGTGACTCTTCTAGGAGGAATATGGATACATGCCATCAATAACAGAGAAACAAATGACATTTTAAAAAACAACTAAACCAAAAAACAAACAAACAAACAAATGGTTGATGATGGACATTATTATCTCCTGAAATCTTGCTAGATTTGTTGACTTGAGATTTTTAATATTAAAGAGATTTAAACATGTAAACATTCAATAGGAAAGCATTAGAACCCTCTACAGGAGCAAAAACTCTCACAAAGCAGCACATGAAAATCCCTACGCCTTAATAAAGCTCTTTACAGGCAGTTTTACTGCAACAAGGCCTAATAAGGATTTCCCCAAGGTAATCTATTACACTATGATTGTAAGACTAAACTCATCAGAGGAAATTGGTCAGATTATATATAGAATTGCACATTTCCCCTCAGCAGTGTTGGTAGTTTTCCCTCTGATAAAACACTGTTGGAAAAAAATATCAAGAAAGAGAAAACCTCCTCAGTTTCGAGTTTGACTGATTTGACCCAAAAGATGACAATGGCGTAACAAAAAATAATCACCATAATAAGTGTCATGACCAAGTACAGACAGCGAGTGTGTGTGTGTGTGTGTGTGTGTGTGTGTGTGTGTGTGTGTGTTGTTCAGCTGTTTGGAAACTCTGCTAATCCTTAAGCCTATTAATTCTTGTTCCTCTGGAGAGAATTGATTGCCCTGTGGGAGAGTGAAGTCTGAGGTGCGTGTCAGTCCCAGTCACTGCAGAATGTTATTAGCCTCACGACTCTGGGAATCACCTGCTCAGTCACACTAACAAACACACCGTTCACACACATACACTCATTGTACCTACATAGACGCAGGTACTGACACACAAGCACACCCATAGTGGCACTGGGAGTACTTAGAAATGATTGTGTTGACCTTTTTAAATAGGCTGTGTGCTTGTGCTTAAGGATATTAGGTCTTGAGCTGATGTTTTAAGATTTAATAAAATGAGAAAAATAATGAGTAGGATCAGCCAAATATTATGATTTTCTGCCTGTGCTGATAATTCCCGTATAATTCTACACAGCAGCAGTTGTTTAGACCATGTTTATTATCTTTTCGCTCTATTGTAGAGAAAACTCAACAGTACTTTTTCGTTGGCAAGTGTTTTCTTAAGCCATAACTCCCAAGTGGGTGAACTCCAGTGTGATAACGCTGCATTGTCGTCATACCTGTAATCACAGCGAAGATAAGATCTCCCTCTCAGCCATTACTGGTAGAGTATTATAATGTATAGGTTTAAAGCACTATGGATTTTCTTTTTCTTTCTTGTTTTTCTTTGGGACGTTCTTTTCTATTTTTCCCTTATTTCATGGATTTGTGATTGTCCTCAGCATCTGCACATTTTTACTAAACCCTTTTGGTTTCTCGTGTCCTTCATGCCCCCCACCTTACTTCCCTCCCTCACTTTCTGTCTCCACAGCGGACTTTGGCTTTGCCAGGTACCTTCAGAACAACATGATGGCGGCAACACTCTGTGGGTCCCCTATGTACATGGTAAGCACTTTTTGTAGGTTTTTATAGATATGAGGGGAAATAATTGCCAGCATATTTACATGTTTTAGCTGGTTGTTCAAACCAAGCAAACTCAGTTTTGATGACTTCTGTGTTTTCACTCAGACCAGATATTGACAGAGTCTGTCATGAGCAGAGAATGTTTCTTCATTTTTAGTTAATAATAAGGATGTTTTGTCATTTCTAACAAAGTATCATTTGAAACACACCATTTTTTGATCAGCATCTAGCTAAGTCTTTTAATTTTACAGTGTTAGCTGAACACAGTCTCTAAAACAATACAGTATGGGTAAGAGTTCCACCGAAGTGTCACGATCTCACTATTTATTTTTCCTCACCAGGCTCCCGAGGTCATTATGTCCCAAAACTATGATGCCAAGGCTGATTTGTGGAGTATAGGAACCATAGTGTTTCAGTGCCTGACTGGGAAGGCTCCTTTTCAGGTAAACACGCTCAATTCACAGATTGTATGCTGATTGATTCAGGCTACATTCTCGAGCATGCATGTTTCTTTGCAATATGACCTGTTTCACACATAGTATCTTACACTGTCGTTTAGGGATGGGCCAGCATCAAAACTCCACAGTTTTGATAAGACCAAATTAACAACAATCATTATGTTATATACGATTTGCTGTTATCACTGGCTTTTAAGTCAGTCATAAGCATATGTGTACAGAAAAGTGAAAAGTATCTATATATAGTATATACATTTTCTTCTGAATTTCTTATCTGAAAACTAGCAACTACAATTATCTCTTTCTCTTGACGTTTCTTAAACCACGCTACACACTTGTTTGTCAAATATGTGTTCAGATAGGCTTCAGGCTGAAGATAATGTAAATGTGTCTTTAGCTTTCATTTCTGTGAAAGACAGTTGGTTGTTGTATCTGTGACATTATTTTGGAGACTGGCTGCTTATCTGGAATCTTTAATGGCCTTTACATGATATCTGTTTTGCCAAGTTAAGAGCGTGTGAACAGTATGCACATAAGTGTGTTTGTCATTTTGCACAAGATAAGGAAATTGAAGCAAATATTTAAATGTGATTTAAAGTGATGGAAAAAGCACATGCAGTAATTTAAAATACTAACACAAAATGAAGTGCATTAACACAAAACCTTGCTGAATGTTCCTTTAACATGTTTTCATCCTTTCATCCAGAAACTGCAGCTCAGTCTGTTTGCTGAAAGTAGTCAAACAGGCTTTGTCTTCTCTTCAGATCATGTAAAAGATGAGCAGGAACTCAAAAACCCAGCAATTTGTCTCGGCTGACTTAAATTATGCTGTTTTATGATGAAACACAGAACTTTTACCTTATCGAAACTGGTCCAGCAGCATTTTTTAAACTACCCGAGTAGCTTCACTTTTGGCTTCATTGACAAGCAAAACATGGTGTGGTGTCATTAACAGTGCCTGGCTTGGGGTTCAGTCTTTGCAGTAGCAGCATACTGTGCTTTAAAAATGTATGCAACTATAGTATGAAAAGGTGGCATGACTTTGTGTACATACACACACTTACATTTGCAGACGTCTATATTTTAACAACTATCTCTCTGACCTTTTGCCATTTTTAGGCTAGCAGTCCCCAGGACCTCCGGCTGTTCTATGAAAAAAACAAGACTCTCAGCCCCAAGTAAGGAGTTACAGTGAGATGACAGCATGTTTAGTTTCCATGTGATTAACAGATGTTATGGTAAAAGACTGAAAAACATAGTGAAGTTCATCATTTTCTTTCTGCATTTGTTTTATAGATTTTGTACCTAGGAAATGAGAAACTGCTGCCATACATCTTCAGAATAGAATAACCAATGAAAAGTGATGCTCTGAACCAAACTCTTCAGAAATTATTATTATTATCTTTGTAAACGTGTTTGTGTTGCTACAGTGCTCACCAAGTCTCCTACAAAGATGCTGCCAATTTCGGCCATGCCAGCTGGGTCATTTTAACAGTTGAACAGCGGCTAACATTGATAGGGATGACAAGCCCCCAACAACCTAGTCTTTTACAGCACAATGTCTGTAAAGGTTTTACATTTCAGTTTATCACAGCTGCCTAATGAAGCCTACCTAAAACTCCTGTTTTAGGAGTGTTGACCACTTTAGTTGTAAAAGATACTATACTGTATACTTTGAAAAGGTTATGATTCATAACATTATTTGTAGGGAATATAGATAGATCATTTTTTGGTCCCATTAAAAACATAAAGAGTAAACCAAGTGTAGCTAAAAGTGGTTGTATCTGTAGTAACAGCTTTCTGTTGTGTGATTTGACCTTTAATCCAGTATTTTTCTGCACAGCAGCACACACTGATTGTGGTGTTATTTGTTTGCAGCATCCCCAGGGAGACCTCAAGCCATCTGAGGCACCTGCTGCTGGGTCTGCTGCAGCGCAACCACAAGGACCGCATGGACTTTGGTCAGTGAACACCAAGCACATTAATATGAATGAAGCAGCTGACTATATGGTGTTGATGCAGACCTACACTGATAACTTACTGATATAGCATTTTATAAATGCTTATCTAGTCACAGACAGCAGATGCAACTAATATTCCTGTGAATGTAGTGTTTCTCTTTGATAATAAAATGTTGCATAAAGGAGTAAGACCCACTGTGTACTGTAAGCACAATACTGTAGGTCATCATATTTGTATTTTGTACTGTTGCATAGATTCTAAATGTTGGAAATGTTGCTGCGCTTCGCTACCTCCTACTAATTCTATTTCTTCTTGTGTTGTTGGTAGATGAGTTTTTTTGTCATCCTTTCCTGGAGGCTAGCTCATCCATGAAAAAGAGTAAGTAAGATTAAACAATACATAAGTTCAGGACTAAATCTGTATTATACACTTATATACTTTATTCACAGTTTTCAATTTTACAATGACAAAATATATTGAAAGGACATACAAACCAATATGAAGAAAATACAACACCAAGTGGAACACAAACAGAACAAAACAAAAAGGCTGCCACACAGTTTACAAGATTACATAAAATAGTCTTTCAAAAATGTTGTCACAATAGTAACATCTCAGGAGCAAGGTAAAGTAACATGAATGAATTAATCGCGTTAAACACCACACTCCCTCATGTAGCCAGGCAGGTCAGAGTCCCTGTGGATGCGAGGTAATATGACACTGTGGCAAAAAAGGTCCCCATATTCTCTCAAATCTATTCTGTGTATTGGGTTTATGCAGACGCACTCTTTCCATTTGTATAATAAACATCTTGAGCCAATGCGCAAAGCAGGGTGGGAGTGGTAGACTTCCAGGTCAGGAGAATACGTTTCTTAGCAACCACCATTCCTGGGTGCAGAACAATCTGCATGTCGTACGGCAGCTCAAAAGTCTCTGCAGAGCGTCCAAAGATGGCCAGGTCGTGGTCGGGCTGAATGTCTCTGGAATAGGTTTTTGAGTGCCACTCAAAAATTGCAGTCCAAAAGTTGTATAATGAAAGGCAAAACCATAAAAGACGTGCTAGTGATCCTTCAGCAGAGCCACACCTGTCGCATTCAGGAGACACTGATGGGAAGATGCAGTTCGGTTTTGTTTCTGAATACTGCAATTTATGCATCACCTTGTACTGGATTAACCTGTAGTGCGAGTTAATAGAACAGCAATGAACCCGGGACATGGACTCTTCTCAGAACTCTGCTGATATGTCTCTGTCAGTCTCTCAGTCTCTCTCAGTCTCTGCACCTCTGCATTTCCAGTAGGTAAGAGCCCTGGAGTTAGCCGTCCAGTAGTAGTGTTGCAAAATTGGCGGACAAAAGGCCACCCTGCTTAAGGTCACCTCATATAAAGGGCAATATGATAGACTCAGTATGATAGAATCAAGCTTCTTAAGCGCATTTAAGTATTTGGGCAGGTTTTGAAAAATGATATAGAAACCTGGGTGGGCTCACCATTTTGATGGCATTTACCCGTTCAATCATGGATAAGGGCAGTATCCTCCAGGACTCGATATACGCTTAAGTTTAGCCCCAGATAGGTGAAACAGTCCTTCACTACACTACAAGTATTGTACAATTTTTAATGTGTATATATATATACATCAAAATGTCTTGCACCTATAATGTCTTGCACCTTGAGTGCACACATAAGTAGATAAACATTCCACATTTTCTTAAAACAGTGAGTGCAAAACTTCACATCTCTTCCAAAATGAAATGTAACCCTCAAAAAAATGCAAGAATGAAATTATGTCAAGATGGATCCAAATGTCATATCATGTCAGTATCATCCAAATTATATGTGTTTATTTGAAATGTTTTATTCCATCTAGCAGCAGAGCCTGCCACATAGTATTTCTTGTCAGCAAAACAACATAGATTTATGATGTGAAAGGTGCCCTGAGGACTTTTCTTGTAAACAGACAAAGTTTCTGTTTACATTCAGTGTTTTTCACCAAACCGCATTGTGTGTATCCTTGAGTTGTCTAATGAATGTGTTGCATTTTGTTGCAGCAACTCCTACTGTGTCCATGACCTGCTTCCCGAGCTCTGCATCAGCCAGCTCTTGCAGCAGCTCTTCCACCTCTCACCTCGCCTCACCACCGGTTTGTGTTTATAATTCCCCTGTTATGTCCTCGTTTCTCTTTGTTTCTCTGTCTATACCTGAGTAATGAGGCTGTGTTTTTATGTGCGGCCATAGAAGCCGACCAAGTCAACACCTATATATGGCCTTCTCTCACGGTTTGCTCTTTTATTATTTATTTTGCGCTTCCTTTCTTTGTTTATGTGTTACTTTCTGTCTCCCTGTGTCTGCAGCAGTCTCTTGCTGAGGTTCAGCATTTGCGTGCCAAAGCTCTGGCCTCTCCTACCCAGGAGGCCACTGGTTTTCTCCTCAAGGACTCGTCCGGGGGGGGCGGCAGCAGCAAGAACTCCTCCTCCTGTGACACAGATGACTTTGTCATGGTGCCTGCTCACTTCACCAGTAAGAACTTTTTTTGTTTTTTTGCGTGGGATCCCTACCTAAATGTCAAATGCAGCTGTACATAGTCCTAGCCTTGGCTCCAGCTCTATGGAATCACTGCCAAAGTATTTTAAAGTCATCTTTTATTTATTTTTTCACAGACTAGCTTTTATGTGGCATTTACAGCATTTCATAAGCTGGAGCTCTACTCTATCTAGACATCCATTCTGTCATTTCTTTCAGTCTCTGTTCTTAGTGTTTATTATTCATGTAATAGAATGTACAATAGGGGAAATGCTCTTCTTTGATTTTGGTGTTCTTTTGATCTCCCTGGTTTTCCAGCGGGTGAGCTGACATGTGAGAGTAAAGTGCTGCCGGACAGCCTTTTGAACAGCGGGTAAGAAGCAAAGATTGATTATTTATAGATTGCCGTCGCCTGTATTACACTAATTTCATGTAGTTGTGTGACAGTGTTACAGAATTCAGCAGATAAAGGAGGATAATTGACTATCTGCTGTAATTAAATTCACAGTAAAACTGAGAACATATGCTGTATTCCTTTTCAAAAATGGCACCTTAATGAAGTCCTGATGTCTCCTGTGTCCCTTCTCCTCTTTAACCAGCTCTCTTCTGGCTTCTGCTGGTCTGTGTAGCCAAGCCAAAACACCACCACACTCACCTTCCTACAGCGGGTCTCCAAGTCCTGTCAGGTAACAGCACAAAGCTGAATGTTTGGTTGTGGTGATACATGTGTAGCTCAGAGGGCACGACACTGATAGAAAGATACAAAAATGATTAATGGTAGAGGAAGAAGCAGCAATGGCCAAAGTAGCTGGTGAAGTAGATTCAATTCCCTAATATCTGGTAAATTAATTAATGTCATGCTCTAGAGTTGACTAAAGCAGTGTAACATGTAAGGAACAAAATTACGTAAAAAATAAATTATCAAATTATTTATATTAATGGGCTAGTTATGTGTGAATCATGTTACTCTTTTGAGTTCTTTGAGTGGAATTGTATGTTGAGAGCTCAATAGCCCCAATGTTCAAGTAAGAGGAGATCACAGTGTTTGATTAGAAATACTGATAAATACTTGCAGAATTTTTAGTATCAGGTCAGTTAAATAAATAATTAAACATAGCCTTTAATTTACCTCCGATCACGTCCTGTTATCCTAAAGCACAATGTCATGTTTGTTTCTGCATTACAAACCTTGTACAAGTTTGGCAGGATTGCCAGTAACAGAATATCTCCTCTCCAAAATATTTGGTGTTCCTGTTGAAAGTGTTAAATTTGACTGTGTCCACACACACACACACCCACACACACAAACCCTCTCCTCTTGTATAACTGTTTCCCTCGGCACTCTCTTTCTTTCTCACTGTTGTTGGCAGGCCCAGTGAGTTCTCGGGAGGTAACTATGGTGGTAACTATGGAAACCATGGTCAGTCATTGCCTATCCCAGTCCCCACTCAGCTCCAGAACTACCAGCGCATGGAGCAGAACCTCCATTCTACCAAACAGGATGGCTCACCACGGTCTGTATCCACAAACACACATACACAAGTCCCACTGTTGCAAATATAAATTTGTATTTACATTTTTTAAATTGACTGCAGCGACTCATGGACTTTATATTATCAGGCTGTCGACACCAGTGCGTCGTTGCAGCAGTGGAAGCTCGTTGGGCTTTGCTCGGACCGGGCCTTCACCACCCTACGGGCAGGGAGCGGTCCCCACCAATCGCAGGCTTTCCCTGGGAGGCGCCAGACCTTTCCAGCTCTCCCCTCAAGGTAGCTCAGAGGCTAGTCCTCACATTGTAAACCACTTTCACTGATGCAGATCACAACTTTCTCTACACTGTATCTACATCTTGAATGAAAGTTAGGACAATGTTAGCAGGATCAGAGGCCAATTTGGAGCGAACTGGTTGTTGGCCTTATTGTAGTGCAGCTGTGTGAAAGGTTTAGTGTTGAAACAATTGACATGAGTTGTGAGCAGTTCAACCACAGAGGGATTTTTCTATCTCATATATTTCATTTGAATAATTTTTAGAGGCCTGAAGAGCTGAAAGTATTCAGTATTTGAAAAAAGAGAAAAAAACAGCCCGACCACTGGATTAAAAGATTGACTGATTACATTGATTCATTCTTTAAGTCATATCTGAAGTGGAAATACTTTTTAAGTCCTTGTAAATTGAATGTCTTTGCGTTTTGGACTTTTGGTCAGTCAAATCAAGAAATTTGAAGACATAATTTTGGGCTTCTTTTAGAGACTAAATGGTAAATTTATTAATAAAAACAATAATCTCACAGAGCAATTAATTATGATATAATTATTAGGTTCAGCCCTAGAAAGGTGATTGCCTTGTTCAAATTCAACTGACAAAGAGGGAAATGTGGTTGTGGTTAGCATTAGGCAATGTTTCTCGGAGTCTCACTGATCAGTAGTTTTGAAAGTTAATGGTTGAGAAAATGAACCAACCTCCTACGTACACAAACACTCTTCTTCTCGCCACCAGTTGCTCTCTACTCCTCTGTTCCTCATGCTGGCACAGTCCCTTAGCTGTCTGGACATGTACGCCAGCAGGGCAGCGGGGGAGTCAGGCAGGACTTGTCCATCTCTGCTGTCTCTTAGCAGATCTGTCGTCTCGTCTGACATTTCATTTTGCGATGCCACCTGCTGTCTAAAAGCAGAAATATTCTGGCCGTCTTCTGTCCTGCAGCTCCTCAGCACACTGAACCCCGGCCGCCTTCTCATCAACACCCACAGACGACAGGACTGGGCACACGGCTCCACAGTGCCCCCTGTTTGTTGGAGTGTGCCAGTGGTGGTGGCCGGCAGAAGATCAGGAAGCAGCACTCGGACCCGGTGGTGGTCCCCTCGGCAGGCCTGATGACTGTCCGCCCTCTGCACTCCTCCCCCAGGCTCAGTGAGCTGATGCAGCGTAGCCCCCTCCCCACCATCCTGGGCTCCCCTTCCAGGGTGAGTCCGCTCTGTGTGTGTGTGTGTGTGTGTGTGTGTGTTAGACAGAAAGAGAGAAGAATGTATGTGTGTTTAATTCTCTTGAGATAGACAGAACAAGAAAAGACTACCAAGCAGTTTAAACAAACCTCCGGTGCCTCTCTCCTCTCCCTCCTGTCTCTCCCCAGACCATCCCTCCATTTGAATTCCCCAAGCCGCCCAGCTCTCCGAACCTTGTGACCTTCCTGACACAACAGGGTTTGGTCATCGGCTCCCCTTGCAGCAGGACTGCCCCAACAGAGCCCAGAGACCCAGGACAACAATCACCAACACAGGTTGCCCAGCCTGCCCACTGCATCCACAGACTGAACGATGATACCAAGGGCTTTGGAAGGTTAGATTGGTGTTTTTGCTGTTGTTTTCTATGTGTTATGTTTACCATGCTGATGCTGCATATCCAGGAGGAATTGTTTGCCTACAGATGCAGGATAGACAGCAGTGCTTGTGCAATGGCAAACTGTTTGGACTCAAAACAAACTATTTTCGAGTTGAAGATGCAGCTTCTTCCCTGTTAAACCGTGCATTGCTGGGTTAAAATGTTTGTTTAGTAGCGTTTTGTTTTGTTATATGTGAAGCTTTTTTACATTAAATAAAGGACATTAGCTTGTAGAAGCTGGAGATCGGTATTATTTGGATAGCCCCTTTCATTCATTCCTCTCATGTATGAAGAAAAAAGGTCAAGACAGGGATTATGAAGGACTGTTAGCAGTTATAGCTAGCAGGGAAAAAGTAAATAAATTAACGAAGGAAACAGGCATCTAGTAAAAATATATATTAAACATGGATTGCCTAATCACTGTCTTTCCTTCCATGTTCTCTGCTCTGTGTCTCCTGTCTCTTTGGTGCAGGTCTCAGAGTGCAGGTCGTCTGTCTGACATGCTGCTGATGGCTGCATTTGGACCAGGCGGACTTGTGGGTGACCGAGGCAGCACAGAGAACCTGACCTCTGAAAAAGCCATAGACATAACAGGTAGGCACCTTTGTCGATGGACGTATAGTATGTAATTTGGGATTTTAGTGTATTTACGTGGCTCATTCCAACATGTGACAGGCAAACTGACATAACAACGAGTTAAGCAACAGTTAGTTTTAAAATAAAAACTATTTCTAATGTTTGTGATTCCAGCTATCAGTGTGTCAATAACATATTGCAAGAGAATAGAATGTGATACATTGCTATTTCAATAATTCTTTTAATTCTGTAATTTAAAGATTGGTGTTTATTGAAAAATGAAAATGGTCTATGAATATATACAGCCCCTATCTTCAATCATTGCTCTTTTCTACTTTTTCTAGCGCCCCCCGGTGGTGGGGGAGGCCTTGCAACTGGCTCCAGCAGCCCAGCACAGGTGGTGTTCACTGTGGGCTCTCCTCCCAGTGGCAGCACCCCACCTCATTCCTCCAGACAGAGGAAATACTCAGGTAGCACATTAAGTAATTTGTCTCCACATCCCTTCTGCAGAAAGTGGGAATCAAATTCCACTAACACTGCAGCATTAGTATTATGCTCTGCACATCATACAACACAGAGCACTGAGTGGCTATTACTTTCATTTTCCATGATGTGGAAACTTAATTAAATGTCATGGAAGTAAGCATAAACGGTTGATTTTCTATTGGCCAAGATTTAAATGAAGCCAAACTGTAGAAAGATGTAGACTTACATTAAGGGAGTAATAACCCAAATGACCGGTTTTCCAAACACATAGTTTTCCAATTGGTAATTTGGAATCCATGTAGCTGCTGGCAGATGTTGATCATTAACTGGAACGCATCTCCACACAACACAGTGGTTAACAACAAGTGTGAATGCCAAAAACAACAAGCAGCATAGTTAGAAAGCAACCAAAACACTGTTATTTCACTGTGTTTTGCACTTGTTGTTTGTCTAGATTTAGCTATTATTGTACAGCAATGGAAATGTATGGCATTTGATAAAAAACATGTTTATGTATTCAATAAATATTAAATATTTTTTTTTGCCATCTCTTTTTCTGACTCCTGCAGGCTCGTTCACTACAATCAGCCCCGCAGGCTCCTTCACAAGTCGCTACCCCCAGATAGGCACCTATCTGGATGGCTTTGAGGCTCCTTCTAGTCCACGCTACAGTTTCACTGATCCTATCACAGCCAACATGGGCGGTCATGTAACCTTCGAGGCTCCTGAGCTGCCAGAGGAGACGCTGATGGAGGTGAGAAGCAGCTCCAGCAAAAGTAGTGAAAAAAGGAGTCATCCCTTAGATCCTGGGTATTCTATTTATGTATGCAGCAATGACTTCTTGTGTTGTCTGCATCAATCAGGGGTTCATTCTCACAAAATCTTGAAATGGAGAATCCCTCTAGAGAGTGGCGACTGTGAGAAAAATAGAAGAAAGCATAGTGTAGTTGAAGTGTCTTTAGCTCGTGGCAAAATAGCCCAAGGTGGAATCTGAGAATGGAATGATGAAATGCATTGAATGACCTGTCTCCTGTTAATGCTTGTGTTCTTTTCACCAATGCGCACCAATGTGTCCTCTGTTTAACATTCTATTACTAAAGCGTCTCCCTTTCCCTCTTTCTCTGTCTGTCTCTGTCGGAGTGCAGCAGGAGCATACAGACACTGTGCAAAGTCTGCGTTTCACGTTGGATTTCGCCCGCTGTCTGATGGAGGTGGCTGGAGCCCGTGGGGCCTCGGTGATGGGGGAGCTGGGTGACATTTCTCATCCCTCCCTCCTTCAGCAGCAGAGCCTGGTAGCAGATCAGATAAGCTCGCTGAGCCGAGAGTGGAGGTAAGGCCAAATCAACCAGGGCTGTGAGGCTTTGTTGATACCGTTTCTCCAGATTGGATAGAAAATTATTTCAATGTGGATCTCCTGCCTGTGCACCATGTTTGGTGAAAAATTAAAAATAATAACCTTAGGGACAAAACTGTTTTTTTTAATTGGGCGAATTACCAAAAAGATATGTCAAGTTAGACTTTCATGTTGCAGTTAGCAGATTTGTAGAGCCTACTCAGGAGTACTGACGGAAATATGTCCAAAATTCTGCTGCTTGGTTTAACACAAGCTTGAATGCATTTTTGCACCAGAGCACACAAAGACACGCTGACATAAATACAATAAACAAAAAAAATAAAATGGGTTGTAGAGTTGGAGTGCAGAGAAAAATGAGGATGAGATTTTGCGCCTTCTTTACTGTGGCATTCTGGAAAACAAACTGCAGATGAGTTTGATAATGGGGAGTGTGGTGTTTAATGGGAGAGACTTTGGTCAGAGATGGTGTCTGCACCCTGCATTACACAATCCAGTTGCCGCTAGCCAGTGGTTGCATTCATGTTTTCTCACTTGTGATTGTCTGTGACTGTTGCTATCATTTCAGTAACTTTCATAATTGAATGCCATTGTTTGTATTTCATGCCCCATTTGTCAATTTATAATTGAGTTTTAAGTACTGTATGTGTGTGACTCTCTCCTCAGTCATGCAGAACAGCTGGTTCTCTATCTTAAGACTGCAGAACTCTTGTCCACTGCCTTACACACAGCCATGGAGCGAGTCAAACAGGGCAAACTCTACCCATCCGCTACAGTTAAACAAGGTATGAGCCATTTCATTTTGTAGGGGGGGGGTCTTGTTAAGGTCTGTTAATATGTATATTAAAACAAAATTTAAAAGAAAATTTGATTGTAACAGAATGCGCAATGATTGTCTTGGTAGCATATTAAATTACATTGCTTCTTTCAAATGTTCTGTCCATATACAGTAGTGAGGAGGCTGAATGAGCTGTACAAGTCCAGTGTGGCATCCTGTCGCTCACTCAGCACCCGTCTGGAGTGCTTCTTTTCCAGAAAGCACCGTCTAATGGACCAAATCACCTCCATCACAGCCGAGCGGCTGCTGTTCAGCCACACCGTGCAGATGGTAAGCCAGAGGAAACATCAGACAGTTGGCATAGAAGCAGATTATTATTATTATTATTATTATTATTATTATTATTATTGACCAACAGGCCACAATGTAATCATTCAGATACTGTATCTGTGTGCATCCAGTAAATAATTAGCCCTAGCATTTGTTACCAACTTAAGTGCATGTATGGCGAAAATATCCCTCCTATCCCTTAAACCTAGGATCCAAGAATTTGCTCTCAAATTATTGCTTTATGGTCAAAGGAATATTGTAAACCCACTAAAGTAATTGGATGCTAAGTAGAGTGTTATATGAATGGCTAAAAGGTGATGGCATATGTATATGTTTGTATTTGTATATTCGCTCAGGAAAGATTAACACATAAAGCAAGAAAAACAAATGTTGGTAAATGACAGCATGCCTGTTTTGTGGAGCAGTAAGTGTTATTTTTCACAGAACTGAGGCTCATCGCATGTCCCAGCAGCATTATATTGATATTTTAATCAAGACTAGAATCAAACATATATTACCTTGAGCATCCTGGTGTCGTCCCTCAGGTTCAGGCTGCTGCGCTGGACGAGATGTTCCACCAAGGGGAAGCATCAGTCCTGCGCTACCATAAAGCTCTCCTGCTGATGGAGGGCCTGTCTCTGCTGCTCACCGAACAGGACGACATCCTCAGTGTTAGCAAATGTAAGTATGTCTGTCAGGTGTTCTCACAAAAAGAAGGGGTGTCTCCACTCAGCACCAGCACCTGCCATAGTTTGGTGTGCAATGTCCCTGCAGCTAAAAATCATCTTTTATGATTATATTTTTAAAACAATTTGCTATTTAAATTTCCCCTTAATTCATAATGTTCCATCTATACAATAATGTTAGAATTAATATTTCAGCCTGGGCAGGTAGCCAGTTCAACATAGAGCTGATGCATATAGACAAAACAAACCTGACCCGCATGTCTTTGGACTGGAAACCATAGCATCTGGAGGAAACCCATGCTAACACAGCGTGGACATGACTTGTTGTGCTGACCCGCCCACTGTCTTTTTTTTTTTCTTTTCTCTTTCCCTTTCTCTTTGTGTCTGCAGGTAAGGAGTGCATTGAACGCCGCCTCACAGCTTTGCAGTCGGGACTCTGTGTCTGAGAGTCCTACGCTGCTTCTTGGAGTGTGGATATGATGTCATTTGCACCCTGCACATTACCAAGGAACCAAATATCCACCCACTTCTTGTGGTTTTCATTTAGAAATGCTTTAGTTTTCACAAGAACACCACAAGGCTTCAGTTTTCACTGAACCTTCAGGGTTTGCGCTCTCTAAATGACTTATTGATCTCAAGATTTGGACAGCGGCAGTGACTTCTTGTACCAGTGTCGGACATGAAGCGCTGTGAAAGAATGTCTGCGCTCTCGTCTATGTGAGAGGACTTTGCTTGTGGCATTGAACGTGGTATTTTTTGCCAAGAACAAGATTCCCCTCACTAGGTATAACACATGCAGGTGCAATTATTGCCAAGTAGTCACATACCCACATACAGAACTTATCTAAACATGAACAGACAGCGTTTTAAGATGGACAAATATTCATGCTGATAATTTGCAATAGGCAACTCTATAGACAAAATGTTATATTTTACCAAGATCAGTAGCTGGAGGGAAAGTATGGGATCTGCTGTACACCTACATACTGTACAGTAAGGACGTGCGCTGATGAAGACCGTGAATGGCCAAGTATCATTCTCATCAAATGTATGTTTGTCTTATACCCCTTGTTTGCTTTCCTGCATTTATTTTTTCTGTTTTTTTTGTTAATTCTTACTTGCTTGCTGAAGGGAAGTATATTTAGCAATGCTACAGTTGGTGGCTGGAAGTGCATACAAGTACTATTAGAAAACAGTTGCCAAAATGACTTTTAAAAAATGTGGTTTTGTTTTTGTGTTACGTTTTATTTTAGATTCACTGTAGGTAATGATGCTGGTTTGGAGAGAAAGAAAATCCCTGTGTTTGACACTTTACTGATTCTATACTTGCTTAATGTCAAAGGCCACATCCCATCATTGAAACAATGATGTAATAGAGATTTTGGTCTTTAAATGGTGGCAACAAGGAGAAAATGGGTCCAGAAAACACTCACTACCCCACTGCTACATGCAGAATATAGCTTTTAATTCAAGAGGGACTGGAACTGGTCTGTTAGCATCCCTGATCACAATCATGTTAAAGATGCTGCAATGACTTGGGATGTATTCAGGTATACAGAAGCTTAGGTGCTGCTGTTGCTGGTAATCTCTTCACACAATTCCATATTCTGTCTGTTTATATGTTATCAATCAATCATGTTGGAGTTAAGCAAGTATAAACAAATCTGAATGTAAGGCTGACAGGAGAGAGACAGCATTAATATTAGCCAAGTGTTAGATAACTAAAACTTAGGTCTATCTAACACTCTTAATGTGTTTGCACTGTTGAAGTACTGTATAGAACGATCTCGAGTGGAACATGCTAAACATGTCAAGTTTTTGTAGATACCTAGACAGGTTTGCTTATTTAGAGATTTCTACTTCCATACTTTTCTTGCAGTTTTAGTTGTATTGTAGTTACTGTCAAAAGGTAATGTATGTTAGATGTGAGGATGTTGACTAAGATGGTATAAGCTACGAAACCTTAGAAAGATTTCTTTAAGAAGAAAAATTGCTTTACACTGAAAAATGATTTGCATCGATTGTGTTGTTTTCTATTTCAGAGTAGCCAGTGTGTGACGATTGTGTTTGATTTTGAAACGTATCCTGTTGATTTGGAGTGCTAGTTGAAAATGCGTATTTTACCTGAAATATTTGTGTATTGTTGATATTGACTTTAGCCATACATCCCAACAGGATACCTTTACTCCCCTAAATTGTGGGCCAATGGGAAGGGTCAACTTCTGCTTGGGTTGCTTTCAAAGAGAAGTTTGAGTGTGTGCATGCATGCATGCGTGTGTGAAGTGATGTTGTTCGATGAATTGAATCAGTGGTGAGATTTGCTCTGTACAGAACTAACGGTATTGCTCTGTAACAAGATGCAAATAATTTGATTTTGACTCCCGCTGACTTGCGTGGATGTAGTTGACTCTGGATAGGATCCCATTTCGCCATATGAAACAAAAACATCCACTGAAACCAAGGCTTCTCCTGGTGTAACCCAATGCCAGGCCCAGTACTACTTTCTTTTCCCCTGAGGTGTATTTTCCTCTGCCTTTTTAAGTTAATTAAGATGGTGACTAAGTGCATATTTTAGAATAAGGTGTTTATGAATGGTCAGGGCTGAAGATAGTTTACTCTAAGATTACGAAGCCAATATAGTAGCACTGTTAGCAGAACAGAATGGAGGAAAGGTTTTTCTCATTGAATATTCCTCTAAATATACATTATGTGTATTTGCTTTGTGGCCTTTTGTATTTTGTCAGAGAACTTTCTCTGAATTTCATTCATCGTGTTTATAATGTTTGTTTGAGTGTACATTCCTTATATCAGCTCACCCACAGGCTCTCTCTAACACATGCTGTTCTTTTCAGTCAGTACATTGTGGCGATGTCTCAATAGATACAGGTTGCAGAAAGTGATGACATCTTAACTTTATAAAACCAATGCATGTGTCACTTTTTATTGTTCCCTATACAATCATTGCTATCGGCCATCTTAATGATGATTATCTTGGGTAGGAGTCAGGAGCACCATAAAGGTCATCTGTGAAGCAGTTGAAATAATAAGAGTATAGTGGTAGCAGGCTGGTGCAGGAAGTGCAGACTCAGTGCTGTGTGTCAAGCACGTATCCACTCTGCTGAAGTGTCCTTGAGCGAGATACTGACTCCCTAAAAGCTCCAGGGCTTTTATTCAAAGTATCACATAAAGATAAAATGAAGTGTAACCTTCATGAAGATTCTGCTATGTGCACTCCCATGATAGACTGATTTGGATTATTATTTTTGTATGTTTGCTAAGAACATACCTGAATGTTTTCATTTTGTGTTTTTACTTTACTAATTCTCTATTATCTGTAAATATTGTAAATTAAGTTATTGTTGTTACTGTGTAGCTATATGATGCTGCAGGCATGGAGAGGACAGTACCATACCACCTATACATTTCCAAAGAATAGGCCTTCTGCTGATCTTCCATATTGTCTCTTACTGTTGCAAAATCATTTTAATGTTGTCATATCTATGACAGACACACTATCTCAATGTTCCTGTGTGTGGTGTAACCTTTACTGTTTGAGAGTTGCAACATGAATAAAGTGAAAGGAAAGGTAATTTGTGTTAAGATAATGTGAGTTTCCTCTGCTGTCATGTCACTTCAGCTGTGGGAATTCAAGTTTTATTAGAACAGAAGCTTCTTTTAGAAATCCATAGCTCCTTCAGAACCTTGACAAATGTTATGATCCCAACACCTGAACCTGAACCTACTCGATCATAAATCTCCCCATGCACAGCTTGGCCTTGGAAGAATCCAGATTACAATTTAACAACTACTAATAAATGTTTCCCTCATTAGTCCCCATAGCTGGGCAGGTATAGAGCTACTTTCCTGCTGCTGACCTATTAAACACGCTGCTAAGACCAATTAAACTGGATATCAGGGACTTTACATTAAGTCTATATAAAGGAACATACCAGTGTTTTGGTATGGTAATCTTCCAAAACATACTGTTGTGTTTTAGATATTTTGAAATGTTTCCTCATATTCCATGAAGCCACTGGTTTCCATTAATTTCAGTTTGTCAGTGAACAAATGCTATATATATATATATATATATATATATATATATATATATTCTTTGTTTAGCTGTGAAACATATACATTCTTGAAAATAACGTAACAAATAATTTGCAGCCTCTCCAACGAATACTAAATCATGCCTTGGTCCCAGCCATATGGTTACAGCCTGTCAGGCAGCGGTTCCAAGGCTGGGTGCCCGCCCCTAACAAGCTCCACCAATCAAACGGTTATGTTCAAATGCTCGACGCCTACCACTGCCAATCCTAACCAAGGAGGCGGGACTTTATGCAGCTTGCCTGACAGATTAAACTCGGGGCAAAAATAGGACCGTAAACTGTTAGTTGCCAGGGCAACGTTGTGTATGAGAGAAGCGCATGTCAAATGAGTGCAAGAGTAATTCAGGATAGCCTACTTGAGCTGTTTACAAGCAACAGACTTTTGTTAACTAGTTAGTTGGCTGTTGTCGGATAGCAATATAGGCTTAACTCTTGACACTGCAATATAATGGTAAGAGAAAACACAGTCAGCTAATAGTGCTAGTTTGTTCGCCACTTAACTCCGTGCGGAGATAAGTCGTCGCCGCCTTGCTAGGAAGTAAGGCTAGAATGGTTCGTTAGCTAGTTGACTGAACCAAAGCAATGTCAAGCTATAACCTTCCGCCGGTGAGGCATTTGCCACAATGGAACCGAGTTGGGCGCCTCGGGAAGCCTTGCTCTCCACGGCGTTTACCGGTGAACCAACTGCAGCCGCTGCCTGTTGTCCCGCCAGTGGACAGAGGAATGGGGAGAGCAGCAGCAGAGGTGTCCTGTCACAGCGACATGGACCCCCGCGTCGCATCAATGCAGAGGAATATCCAGTTCCTTCAGCAGCAACACAAGGAAACTCTGGAGAAGCTCCATGCAGAGATAGATTATCTCAGAAGGGAAAATAAAGGTGAAGAAACCAGTGTGAGGTGGAAAAATGTCATTAATGTCAGCGAGTGAACGTCGAATGAACGTGTTTGTAGGCGTTCACTTGAACATGTAAACAAATAATTTGGGATAATCATAAATTATTAATATTTGTTTATAATTGAATTAGAGACCAGCAAAATAGTTGATGCTACTTTGCAGGGTTAGCCACAAAATTAAGCTATGTCATGCTAATATCAGAGGAGTAAGTAAGTAGACTTGTTTAATTGTATAGGCTAACACTTTTCAAAACTGTAGTTGCAAAGTGGTTTACAGAAGGGAGGAAGGGGAGAAAAAAAACAACAACATATAACGTTATAAGATCAATAAAAAGCCAAAGAAATTAAGTGAGTTTTGAGTTTAAGTGAGGCGCTTTTAAACAATATTCTCTGATTTGGCCTGTATGAGAAAACTTGAGAAGCAAAACAGCAAAGAATGCTTAATGATCAATCTTCTGTTTCATAGATAGGTAGTACTTTATTGTTCCCAGTAGGAAATTGCAGTGTTATGGCGTTCATCAAGGAATCGGCTACTTTATGGACAACACATCTGGTGCCCAGAAGGGGCATTTACAAGGGGTGAACTCAGTAACCTGTTGTGGTATTCACACCCTTTATGTAATGAATTTAATGACAAAGACCTGACTGTCTCCTGATGAGGTGCTGATGGAGAGACATTTGATCTAGGTACGGTGGTCGCATAGCAACTCCAGGGTTTTGATGGTCTCTCAGTGGGAGGTGGACAGAGATCCGGTGTCACTTTACTGAACAGGTCACATGCTGTTCCATATACCTGCATCTCAGCACCCATCAGGAGACTCCCCAGTCGTCTGTCTTCGCGCCATCACAGCGGTCAGGCCCCCCTGGAAACATGGGCTGTTCGCCGGGACTGTGTTACAAGATTGTGCCTCTTATGTGCCTCCCTACAGTATATCGCACACTAAAATTCTCTTAATATGGATGTTGCAGAGTTGCAGTACAAGATGATAATGGAGCCTCCCAAGTCAAGTAGAAAAGGTAAGAATTATCCTGATTCACTGTTGATTTTGTTTCACCCTGCTATGCACAGCCAATGTTCCTGCAGGATTGGATAGTTTAAAGTAGTGGGCAATATGGATAAAATATTCTATCACGGTATATATAATTTTATATCGTGATATTGCTATATACTGATATATATATATAAAACAACCAGTTATTAAAGGGATACTACCTTGGTAGAAACAGTATTGCAGCTGACAAATGTTTGTTATCTCACAGTGTATATCATCATAACTGTCTTCGTCTTGGTTCCTCTCTAGGAACGACACACAGTCGACGAGGCATTAGACCTCCCACTCAGGGAAGTGAAGCCTGTACGGGACTCTACCTGGAGGAGCCGCTGCAGGACATGCGACCCCCACAGGACCAAGTACTAAGGTGAATTCCCATCCAGCTACATCTGGTACTTCAACCTACCTGCCTACCTCAATACTGATGTAGTGTGATTAGATTTTAGGGATGATTTTTTAAATGTTTTTTATAGATATTCACACACAAACAAAATGTGTTAGGCAAAATCATTAGTAACATGGATATGATGACAAAACAAGTAGCAGCATTCATTGTTAATTTCACACAGCTAGGACAGTAGTATCATGATTTTACAAAAAAAAAAAATCTGACAGTATCTCATCTCACAATGTTACTGTCCAGCTCTGGATGTATTGTCCTGCTCTAAATGAAATGATAGCAAAACACTGATAAGAAATGACATGTTGGTTAAGAAATGTTGATGATACTGAGAGCATGTACTTGAGATGAGACAAAATTAAGCAGCATTTTAGGTGAAACATACTGTACAATACTGAATGATATTATACTCTAGCACACAAAGCAAGTGGGATGTACGTGTAAAATAACATTAACAGCAACAATCACACTAAGAAGATGTGAAACAAAGAACATATTGATCACCACATGCAGTGGTATACCACAGTTACAGCGTGTGAAGAAGCAAAAGACAGGTTCACAAACTGGTGTTAGTATCAGCAGCAGAGAGCATATGCTGTTAATGCTGACAGATTTCACTGTTTTAAAAGTCATATCTAAAGTAAATGGCCAGTATGTGTTTAATTCTTTGTCAGTCCAGTCTGCAGTCCAATCTTGTAGCTCCTCTGATTATATGGTCTTACACTACAAAAGGGGGATATGAAAGGGCCCATACCATTTAATATTTTATAAAACAAAAGATACTGTATATTATTATTTGAATGCTTAATCAGGTGTTCCCAGCTCACTAAGTTATATCTGTTTAAAACATTTTTATATAGGGTTTTTAGTGTGTGCTAAATTCAAAGACTGGTTTTACTACAGTGAAATTAGCCTGCAGCCACCTTGTGAAACAGTCATGCAAAGAGATGCTGGTATAACCACATTAGATTTGCTACCAGCAACATTTCCTCCTGTGGCTTAAAGAAAATCTGAAATTTCATAGTCACAATCAAATTTTTTCGGTGCAAAATATACATTCTTTTTTTTGTAGAGCTGTTTAAGCCACACATGAAAGTTTTGTCGTAGGTTGATCAGGATTACATTGCAAGCTCTTAAACTTACCAGAGCTCACAACCCCCTGGAGCCCGGTCCATAAAAGACATAATGTACATCTGGTCTTGTCGTACAAACAAGGCCAATAAATCACTTTGAGCCTAGGTCCTTACCTGTAGGTGTAGCAACTTGGCGTTTACAACCAAAACTGCCTTTAACAGTTTGTATGTTACTTTTAATTGATATTATCTCCAAGCAATGGAGAGGCCAGCGAAATTCTGGGATCTGCCAGGCAGGACCATGTCCCAGAGGCGAAGGGGGGCCTCATCACCTCATTACAGCCTCTGCGAATTCACAGCAGTCCCTCCCATCCACCGCGCGCTCCCACACTACAGGAGTGTGAGGTCATCATTCGGCAGCTCTACAATGCTAACAGTTTACAGTCTCAGGAAGTAAGTTCCCATCATCACACAATTGCTTTCTAGTGTTGCAGAATTTAAACATACAGTATTTATTATTTTGTATTATTTTTTATAAATATTTCTGTGGAAATGTTTCATGAATTTATGACTCTGTGTCATTTAGATTATACGTGTGAAGGCATTGCTGAGAGATATTGTTTTGAGCAAGAAAATCACCCCAGAAAACTACATTCTGACTAAGGCCTACCTTGTTGATGGTACCCGGTAAAGTGATAGAGAATATTATCGTTTATCTTCACCAACATACAGTATTCCTTCAAAATAAAATAGCACAGTTGTGATAAGGGTTTCTCTTTTTTGTACTTCTCAGCAAATCTTCAGAAGAAAAGAAATTTCCGAAACTTGGTCTTCAGACATTTCCGGAAAAAGCGTAAGTAAATCTGTCTCTCCCTTTGCCTCTGTGCAAGAGATTGCTCAAACCTCCATAATACCGCATTTACTGCAGAGGCTTTTCAGGATGCTACTCGTGTCAAAAAGCCATTTGGGCCCTCTCAGTTAAAACTACGTATGTTTCCTTTCCCAGGTCTGGACCCTCTCACGCTGGGGTGGTCCTCCCAGCCCTCAAACAGAGCCTCAGCTCCACCATTGCAGAGAGACAGAGAAGGACCCGCGCTGTGCAGAGAGACCGTTTCAAAAGGACGGTGCAGTGACAGGATCAATGGAATAAATTCTCAGTTATGGATTTCCATATGAAGTATTTATGTCCTATGATTTAATATCTTTTTTAAAGATGGCTATAATGGGAACAGAAATGTACTCATGAAGGACAGGTAATATGAAAAGAAAACAAAAAAACAAAACAAAATGAAGGTCTATAGACTTAAAAGCTTTTAATTTTGCACACAAAAAGAAGAGGAAAGAATGTCTCAAATCTAGCTTTGTACTGGGAATGGTACATTTATTTATTTATTTTTTACCATTTTAGGGCATTTGACATTTCTTACTTAACACTGGCTGCTTATTGTAGTTTTAGTTTAGCTTTCACTGCACATTTGTTGTAATTCTGCCAAAATGATGGCGGAATTGTTGTATTTCATATAACTATATATAGAACTAATTATCTGTCCCTTTTTGAACAGCTAAGTATTCAAAACATTTATCAGTGCAAACAACCAAAGTCAAGCCTCTAAAAGCACATGCAATTAATGATACAGAAGACACTACCAGGCTTATTTCTCAGGCATGTTTTGTATTGGTTTGTATTTACATTGTATGGAGAAGTGACATACTTCAACTGGCCAGGTGTTACAGCCATGCACCTACAGTACAACTAAGCACAATATGCTAAACTCTATTAAATTGTCTTAACAAAAAACAGCACTTTCCTCATGTCTTTTCCTCCCAGACTGGTGCCTCTTCTTGCTCTTTTCCCAGAATATGTTTCTTCTAGAAAACAAGGGATGTGCACAATTTACTATTTAGTGTATGGGATGCTATGTTTTATATACCAGATTATGACACAAAATAAGCAAGAGGGGTTACCCTGCCTAAAGTAATTATGTCGGTGCTGGTTTCCATGGGCATACACTAATGTAAGTCATGAGTTTAATTGTAATAATGTACAGTCATGTTATTGAGGATGAGATAAGTGAAAACAGCTTTTATTAGTTGTTTCAACATTACAGACTTGCCAGACAATGCAATGTATAACAGATTATTGGTGCAGATTTTCCTGCATTAAGAAATGTGAGGTGTTCATTTTATTTCAACATAGTCAATAGGAATTTAGTATTGGTTTAATGAAAAAAAGGAAGTCAAAAGGACAGTAAAGTGAATTGGCCACTCTGTGGTTCACAGCCTTTGCTACACTGACTTGCAACATTGCCAGTCCCACTATAGTTCTGTATTAACTCTCCACTAGCAATGAGTATGAAAATAATTAGTGACAATAATCTCTTAGAATGTTATAAGTGTGGTGAAGTAATTGTAGGCTGGTTCCAGTCCTCTGAACACACACATGCTGCAGAGAATTTGCAAAGTTTAAACTTGTGTTGTGTAGAGTTTTGGCTAAAACTATGAGGAAGTGTTTACTTAAGAAATTGTATAATTCACACAAACTGAAATATGAGGAAGAAATGAAGTGGGTGTTTGCTTCTGTCTGTGAAGTACTTTTTTAACTTCTGTTCTGATAAGTGCTATACATAACATTTTTTATAATATGTTTGCCTACGAGAAGCGTACTATTCAGATCTCACACAACTTTCTTTTAATGTTATCTTCTGCAAGAAGAAATGAAATGAACAATCATAAAATACTCGTGTGTTCCAAAGATTTTGAGGAATTTGTGCGCTTCATACATACAAGTGTCAAAAACAGGATTAAGATCCAGTTGAACTGTTCTCTTATTAGCTTTCCTCGATGATTTTGAACACATTATATGTTCATTGTTAGTAAATATATAAACCAAAAGGAATAAATTACCTGTCATTCCATGTTTTAATGGTAAATTCAACTCCCTCAGCAATGAAACTATGTTCTTCAGCTCTGGAAATCGTGTAAACATTTATCAGCGAGATGGTACACAGCTGTGCAAAAATCAACAAATTTAAAAGCACCTGGCCTAATATCATAACATGAATCAAAACTTAGCTTGTAGTTGTGCAACAGCGTCGGGCAAGTTAAGAACTGCACGCAGCCAGGCGCGGCAGACAATTCCAGGAATTAACCTGTTTTAGCATACTCCACTTCTAGAACCTTTAAGAAGAAATATCCATTCATAATCAAATGATTATACATTAATGTGGTGCGTTAAACTTGGCATACAACTTAATACTCACGTCCATTCACCAGAGGCAAATAAAAGGACTACGATGAAGTTACTGAATTCACTTCTGGTGAAGGCTCAACAGTAAATCACATCTCAAACCACACCTCTCAATGCCAGCTCTCTCTATATTCATCGACACAATGCCCACTCTACTCTGAAATTACATCTACACTTTGTCAGTAACATCTCATGCACTAACTCTTATTTTACCATTAGTCTTAACAACAATAGATTAAGGCAATGGCTGACCGAGCAGGCTTAAAATGACCACTCAGCAACTCAGTTCAAAGCTCAACAAGCCTCCACAAGGTGCACCTCTATAGCTTTACTGTATTGCTTTGGCTACCTTTCTAATGACGTTCTTCAACTCTCATGTGCCTTGTACAATGTACATGCTTTTAATGCCATGGTGTTTCATTTAGTGGGAAACAAAATGTTATGGCTGTAAGTTAAAAGAAGCAACCTTTGTCATGATCAAGGCCATTCATTTTCCCTCTGAAAAATACAGAATAACTTCTAAAGGAAGCCTAACATAATGTTCTTTGCCAACATTGATGTGTTAAGTAGCCACATTTCTAAATAATATCTTAATTAAAAGTAATCCAAATGGACAAATATTTAACACTGACGTATAACATTGCAAGAAAATGGTTTTACATGCAGATAATAATCATAATTTCAATTCCTGAGAGGTCATGTATTTTCTATCCGTGATTTGAACCTATCACAATGCAGCTCCCTCATATAGCCCAGCCCATGAGGCACATTCTTAACACAGCAGTCATAGCCAGGGGGTAACAGTTAGAAAAGCAATCCTGTGCCTGAAGGGCACTGATTTTGCTCCTATAAGTTTCTGTAAAATCAGAGGAGGAGTGAGCATAAGGGTTTATGTCTCTTGGCAGGAATTGTCAGTACCATTGTATGCATTTGTGCTCAGGCAGATGTGCTCAAGGCTACAGTTGTGCTTGACAGCTCAGTGTCTGTCGACTTCTATAACATTTTATCTCCCTGCAACAGTCTAAACAGTCTGAAATGAAAAAATAATGTATAAAACTTTACTGTTATGTTTAAATATAAGACAGATATTGTCTCTTGCATGCACCCACTAGATGGTGGTGTTTCTGAAGAAACTCCTCAGTGAGCAGGCATTTAATCAAGGCCTACAAATGTTTAACAGCAGGTTACACACAGGTATGTCATAACATACCTTAGCTTCACTTCCAAAATCTCACAGAAATGTTTTCATTTTATTTTATTCCTATTCAGCATGGATTTTGTGTATTTAAGATAGTCACAAAAATTCAATTATTTATATGTCTAAATTATGACCTCCCCAAAAAACCCATCTTAATGAATGGCTGTCATTACCTTATTCCTACCAGAATATGTGGATAAAACAAAGGTTTAAACCAATAAGTTAAACAATACATGTCCCTAAATATAAGCCTTTTCTTTTTACTTATACTTCTGAGGAGGAAGAAGCCTTGTTTGCTTTTTTCTTTCCAATTTGTTGCATCACTGCGTCTTTGTGGAAATGTGGGAATTGGCAAGCATTAGTCATTAAGACCCAGTGGGTGCAAATCTATTAACATTCAGACAGTGCTGCAGTGATGAGAGCTGCTCTGTGCCAGCTGCAGCCTCATGAGGCATGGCCACTGAAACCTCAATAACCAGAGGAACAGAGCTACCTCTTTATATATTTTACTTTCATCAATGAGCAGAAGTTGTCCCGCCACATTGGACAGCTTGCCATGCTCAGTCAGTGTTTTCTTACACATTCTTTCGTTTGTATTACTCTTTATTAAGGCGTCTTTTGAGGCACTGCCCCCTGCATTTGAATTCACTCTCTCCCTTTCAGCATATTGTGTTGTGGGTTGGGTAGGTTGGGGAGCTCCAAATCGATGTGACATAGTTCTGTGCCAGATAATACTTATTATGAGATTGAATGGAGGGGAAGTTGGAGAACAACAGGAAATGAAAATAGGGAAATATGTCAAACGTTTTACTGGTGACATGAAATAACTGTTGACTGAGCAAATATACTGTACTTCGTAGTAGCTAACATATAAGCTACTCATGAAGTCACAGTAACCTACAGACATACAATATAATAGGCTACAAAGAAAATCCATAAATACATGGCATTCATTTTTCGATGTCTATAGACCTATACACTGGTGGAAACTAACTAAGTACATTTACTTGTACTTACATACAGTTTTGGCATCCATTTTATGCTACTGTATACGCTATATCTAGTTGACAGCTATAGTTACTACTTACTTTGCAGATCAAGATTTTACATATAGAAAACATGATTAGCTTATTAAATATGATGTATTGTTGTAGACTAAGTATACAGTAGTTAAATTGGCTACAAATTAGCTAGCAACTACAACAGCAAAATGCTACTTGCACATAATGCCTCAATATCAACAATCCAATAATATAATGAAAATGCAACACTCACAGGAGGAGCCATTTGTCTGCATACCCAGTACTTTTAATGTTGATACTCATAAATTATTTATTTTGCTGATAATAGCCTACTTATTGTGTGTACTTTTTACCTAAATGCAGGTCTTTTACAACTGGATCCAAATCACTTATGTACAAGATCATTAGAGACTTACCCATCTTTTATGTTTTTGTTTTTTATGTTGTAAGTTTTATCATGATAATGCTAGTTATATAATAAGTACATAAAATAATATACCTTTTGCACATTTTAAAACTGCACTTACACATCACTTCAAAAAAGGAAAATAGGACTAAACAGAACACAGCAGAAAAACAACATAGGGTCGTGCTGCTGTTTTCAATAGGCCATTTTGACTTATATTTCCCTGTGAAGATGACATCACTGCTTTATCGTTTGTCAGACAAACTGTTCTGTAGCTGTCACGGAAACATGATTGACACCTTGCTCTCTTCATGGGGGTGGGGGTGGGGGGGCTGTCCGTGTCCTCGTCACCCGCCCACCCCCTTCCTCTCCCCACCTCCCCCTCCAGGCGTCAGTGACGTGTAGATAGAAAGCGGGACCTGCCCTCCCGTCGCCATTTTTCGGTCTCGTACTCGTACTTCTGGTGGCTCGGGTGAGGGGGGGGACGAGCAGAAATAAGGGAAAGTATAAAATATAGAATCGTTAAGCCGGGATCCCTCGTGAGCAGTCTGGAATGCACGCGAGAGCTACAGTATAACGTACTAGCTCCTGAGATGCACGCGCAGGAGACAAGACGGTGCTGTGAAATAATTTTTTGTGTGAAGACGTGTTGCGGGCCGCCATTTTTTTTGCTGTGCTGCCTCAAAAGTCTGCTCCGTCTCGAGAAAGAGGATTCAAAAACGCATTTCCATGACGTGTGCCTTACCGTAAGATCAAGAAGATACAAACTAATTATTTCGTTTCCGAACCGCGGCCACTGGCAACCTTTAGCAGACATGAGGATTAAACAGATGAAAAACTGAGGCCACCTTTTCCGTTCTTATAACTGACACTGACTGGAGGAGATAAATTAGAAGAGAAGCCTGGTGTTTTCTCGGAAGGCGGAACGAAAAAGGGAAGCTTCATTGATCATTTGTTGCTTCGGTCTCCGTCGATGTTTGTCTGTCGTATGTTTATTTTTTTTCTATTTTGGCCGCTCAAACAATCACTCAGCCATTGACCGCTGAACACATGAACCACATTATGCTCCAAAGTTGGATCAAGCCAGTCGCAGCCTGTCTCTGAAAACGCCAGGTTGTTTATGTGTTTTGTTTATTTGCTTTTTTAAATCCGAGGTCTCCGGAGCCTGCAGCGTTTGGGCAGAAATCACTCGAAAACCTCACAGGGCGACCCTGCCCTGCATCTTCCAAATCCTCCAATTTGCTGTGGTTGGCCAATTCCAACCAGGCATACACCTTTTAACTTATTGTCTAGTCTGTTTTGTAATATTCTTTTTCTTATTTGTACACCGATATTAACTTATTTTTAAACAGAAATGTCAACTGCTCGGTTTGATTCATCTGATCGGTCCGCCTGGTATTTTGGACCCGTGTCACGACAAGAGGCACAGAATAGGTTACAAGGACAGAGACATGGCATGTTTCTTGTTCGAGACTCGTCGACCTGCCCTGGCGACTACGTGCTGTCAGTATCTGAAAACTCCAAAGTGTCTCACTATATCATCAACTCTTTGCCCAGCAAGAGGTTTAAGATAGGCGACCAAGAGTTTGAGCACCTCCCTGCTCTCCTGGAGTTCTACAAAATCCACTACCTGGATACGACCACGCTGATAGAGCCAGCCCCCAGGTAGGAAATTCACCCAGTAACTTACCTCTCCACTAACTACCATGATTGTAGAGATGTACACCATGATAAGACACCCTAACACCTGGGCCTCCCTAGATATGTCAGACTGGCTAATGTAGGTTAACTAGGGTGTCTATTTTTATCAAAACTAGCCCACTTTCAGTCAGACTGCAGTACCCTGCAGATATGCCATGAAGCATCCAGTTTGCTGGGTTTGATCGAAACTGGTGGACACACCAGCACTATCACCACACATCCAGTTTATTGTTTTTAGTAAGGCTGTGGGGTTTCCCAAGACACCAGGTTGGAAAAATAAACAATCACCAGCCAAGATGCTGGTAAAGTTTGTGGTTTGTATGTTTATGTAACTTACTCTTTTAGCAATGTTTGCTTACATTCAGCCATAACTGACTAGATATTACATTTTGCTACTTTGGCACTGGTGACCGTGTTTTTGTGTCATTCAAAATGGCATTTTTTCATATCTTGCTCCAAGACATTGGATATTAAGACTGTTTTTTATTTAAGCCTTTTTGCCAACTCTTTTTATACACTACATTAGTAAACATTCATGTGCAAGTGTTCCTTGGAGAGGCACATGTAAATCCCATTTTCACAAATGTAAAATGGGCCCTTAGACCTAACGTCAACTTTTATTTAATGCCATTCAACAAAAGTGTTTTGTGATGTGATGCTTGAGGGAAACCTGTCCCTGATTTCATTAGTCCCATCATGTTCATTTTCATTATCAACTTGACAGTGGCTTTCTTTTTATGGTAACCACATTATGCCTCCTTCCTTTGCCTCATTATTATAATCTCTCAAGGTACCCAAGCACAGTGAGTTGTCCCATCCAGCCCATGGGTGGCCCAGATGAGAACCTGGAGTATGTGCGGACTCTATACGACTTCACTGGCAGCGACGCAGAGGACCTTCCCTTCAAGAAGGGGGAGATCCTTATCATCCTGGAGAAGCCAGAGGAGCAGTGGTGGAGCGCCAAGAGTAAAGAGGGACGTGTCGGGATGATCCCTGTGCCCTATGTGGAGAAATTGGTACGACCTTCGCCTCACCCTGGCCAGCCTTCCCATGGATCTCGTAACTCCAACAGCTATGGGATTCCTGAGCCCTCCCATGCCCTCGTCCACGCCTATGCCCAGCCCCAGACACCTTCGCCATTGCCCCCTGGAACACCCGGAGCAGTTATCAACCCTAT
Organism: Macquaria ambigua; assembly: GCA_008360985.2. Taxonomy (NCBI): domain Eukaryota; kingdom Metazoa; phylum Chordata; class Actinopteri; order Centrarchiformes; family Percichthyidae; genus Macquaria; species Macquaria ambigua. The sequence continues at coordinate 196,739 of VMKM01000337.1, forward strand.
ACCGTCCATGCAGAATGGCCCCGTCATGGCAAAGGCCATCCAGAAACGAGTGCCATGCGCCTATGACAAAACAGCTCTTGCTCTAGAGGTATTGTAAAATGGGATTTCACTTTATCCCCCTATTTATCCAAAAATGTCTTTTGTCCTTTCTCTTTCCCTCTCTTCCTTTCTAGGAGATCACATTGACTTCACTTGCTGTTTAAAATTACGCTTTAATGGATTGCAAGTATTGTAGTTGACATTGAACTATTTGGTCTTAATGAAGTGGGTCAAATATTTGTGAATTCTGGGGTCAAGTTAATTTAGGGATTTGAACTAACTTACTTTTGGTTCAAATTAGGTAACATTACTAAGCCAAAAATGATTTTTCAACATTTTCAGAATACAGGTCTTGTAAGGAATCCAGCTTTTTGTTTGTCACAAAGCCAGTATATCACGTTTTTGTTCAGCTGTACCTTTTGATTTGTAATGCTACATCATGCAGTAAATCTCCATATCAAGTAAGTGGCAGGGTCAAAACTTGTAGTAGGCTACTCAGCTTAAAGGGTCTCTTAACAGCACACTGAAAAGTGCCCTGCTGCCCTCTCTGGTTAAAAGCTTCAAGCCTATTATACCCCTGACCTCTGTGGTTGGGTGTGGTCAAAAGGGTGCTCCGTTGTGTTGAGTGATGTCACAGGGTCCACCTGTACACCACTGCAGTAAGGTGAGAAGTTACTCCACTGGAGGTTAGAAAAAACAAGATTTACAGAGGGTGTAGAAGTCTCAGTGTAGAAATATTTCATTTTATTAAGAACATCTGCTGCAGATGACAATAGTTCAAAGGTTGACAAAAGATTTAAGTTTTTTTGCTCCTCAAATCATCACATCCTGACAGGGATCTCTAGTAGGAGAAGCTCTAAGATTCCCACCAGGTCAAGCATGTAAATGTTGTTGACAGTCTTAAGCAGTATGCTTTTGGACAAAGCTTACCAATCACAAGAGATAATGGGGCGACAGAATTTATTTTCACTCTGTAACTTCTTTTATTTTTGGAAATGTCTCAAATTTGGAAAGTCCATAAAGAACCCTTGTCAAAAAATCCATTACATGTTAAAAAATTAAAGGATGGAGCATTTCACGCCTAAAGCGGAATATTTCTAGCACTGCACCGTTTCTTGTAAGGTTTGATTGCATTAGCACAGTACCTAGTAATGAGAAAAGGGGAAAACACCAGTGCTGCCTACAGAGTTACCACAGCCGAGCAGTCTTGCTGGTGCTATGTGTGAAAGTGTCTTAAGATAACTTGCAGCTCTTCCTCAGTCCTCTAACATTTAGGACTATGCTTTCGCTTTGTGGTCACACCAAAACATTCATAACCAAACAGCAGCCGCTTTGGTCACTTGCTGCCCGTTGTTGCCAGGGGATAGGGGGGTGACACAGTGCTTCAGATAAAGTCTGGTTGTACCCAGCTATTTAGTTTACCTTTAGTTTATTAGGTCAGGAGAAATCAGACCTTATCTGCAAGTGTTTCTGGTTAATTTGCATAAAGTGGACTTCTGGTTAACTTCTATTTGTTGCTCTGGGCACTGGCATCACGCTGATACCATGGTGTGGGGATGCTACTTGTTGCCAGCATTAATTAAAAATGAATGAATGGCAGCCATGTTTATTGTTTGATTAGTTAGATAGCTAGACACTGATTCTCTGGCTTCTGATTGGACGAGAAGTCATGGTGGGTGAGGGAGCATGTGTTGCCGATCTGTAGTAGTGGTGTTTCTTTCTTGGAATGATTAATGACATGCAAAATACACTTTGGCAGTTATAAATTGAGGGTGGGCGGGGACTCTGTGGTGAGACTGATAACAGTATTGTGACTCAATTTCCACTGATGGGCGAGTGGAGCCCCAATTCTACCAGTTGTCTTCCTGCTAGCCAGCTAGCTGCTAAACAGGTTGCAACTCTGTCAGCGCCACTGTTGCATTTCACAGTTCCATTGCATTTCTCTGCGGTGCACTCTGGGTAGTACAAATCTGCTTTGACTGTGGTAACATGTTGAAGCATGTGATGTGCACTTCACCTATATACCAGCGCTCCAAAACGCTCCACTCTGATAGCAGACTGAGCTGTATTGATGCCCCCAGGGGAGGGATGAAAATGAAAGGTTTCTTGGCCCATCTCTGCTGCCATTCACTGACATCAGAGTGTGTCAGTGGAAATAGGAAGTAAACTAGGCCTCTACAGCTGGGTACATGGGTTCATGTCATCCCTATGACTCTTTTATACAGAAATGAGGGTGTAAATTTGGATCATGAGCAAACCCGGTGAATGGTATTCATGCTAAAGATTAGACAGCTCCTTCTAAAAACATTAGTCCGGTCTTTTCTGCTCTCTACCCTGTGTCCCTTTTTTTTACAATAACAAAAATCACCTCAGGTAATGTGTAATACCTCATTCAGACTGACGCTGTGACACGAGTTGAATGGGTCAACAAGACACGTCAGCTGGCCTGGGTCTGCGCCCTCCGCTGCCCGTCACTGCCCATCTTTTGTCACCAGCGGCGTTGAGTTGAGGTGGAAACTTCGATTACACTGAATGTTCATTTAACCAGCTCCACAAAGAGAAACACAGACAGGACTATAGAGAGAGAGAGAGGGAGCATGCACAAATGGTCAGGCAAAGCAAGAATGTGAGAACTGAAACTGAAACATGACTTTATTTAGCACTTAAGTTATGCAATTCTGTGTATCTTAATCATATGGTGTAGCAGTGAAGTGTAAGGAGCGACAATTGCAGACTGGAGTCTGTTAACTGCAAATAAAGATTAACCCGTGACTGCGGTCTCATCCTGTATGAATGGGTCAAGCGCATGTTGAATGTATGCTCAGTAGACACATGTCAAAAATGTGTCGCCTTGTAATAAAGAGGCACATGTCTTCTATTCCAGAGCACCGTTGATTCACCAAAGAATATCCCAAATACTGTTACACATTTACATTCATAATTGTAGCAACAAAGATGTATTTAAACCCTTTTTGATCAATCCTGATGGTTGCTCCAGTTATTAGTTGTGTTCCAAGCTCCCATCTAGCTTATAAAGATATTTTGTACTTAATCACTATTATTCATAGTAAAGCCAGTTAATTTAAAATATGTTTTAGACATTACACCCTGGCTTAGCCAAGCTGCCAAAAAGGCCCACTGTTCTCCTTTTTAAAACACTAGAATCTGTTCTTAACATGTGAGCAAAGTGCAGAATGACAATGAAGATCCCACCCTGTCAGTGTGCATCAGCGACCAGAGCTGCTGTGAGATAAAGTATTCACGTTGCCTCTCTTTCAGCAACATTTTCCAGGCCAACATTACCACACCTCAAATGTGCTGCTTTTGTGAAAACTGAATGTTAACTTCCATACGTTGCTAATCCTGGGGATTAAGAGAAGCTGTTCAAATGTGTGCTTCCACAACAGTTTCAGACTGCTCCTGCTTCATCCACAGACACAAAACAAAAGACTATAGGAAGGAAAAACTGTGATGCAAACTTAGTCTTATAGTAATCTGTCCCTGCACGTTGTTGATAAGGTATAGAAGGGTTGATTTTTAATTATTGTCCATTTTGATCCTCAAATATTTTCTTGTAAAAGAAGAAAACTATATATTTTTTGTAGTACAGTTCAAGAAAACTATGTATGCTACAAGTTAGTCTCTTTGTTGGTGTTCTTCTCTGCTCATACCAATCAACCCACCTAGTTGTCAGGACTGACTGTGTGTCCAGTGTGATATGTCTTGGTTTTGTGCACCTCAAACTTCAGACTTGCTGTGTGTTGCTCTGGTTTGTCTTAGTATTCATCCTGTCACCCTGGGTTTTAGGAATTGCTGTAAATTGTGGTAGCGGCAAGCTTGGACCTAACACAGTTCAGCTGTCACTTTGTTTTCACTGGGCGCAAGTAACAAGTTACAATGGGCACAGAAGCTGTGTCTCTCTACACATTGTCCATGTTAAGGCTGCAGGTCTTTTTTTTGGGGGGGACACTGTCCCCCATATCCAGCAGGAGCTATGCTGGCTCTAATTACTGTGCAGCCAAAGAGGGGCAGAACTTAAAGGGTTCAGTTAGTTGAGAGGAATTCATGCTGCAAAAGCTTATTTTAGATGAGTAAAACGTTTTGCTTGAGAATATCTTCTCACCTTTTGTCTTTCACTAGCTACAACTGAGAAATAAAGATGCTATTGTCGTTGCAATTGCAAGGTGTGTGTGTGTGTGTGTGTGTGTGTGTGTGTGTGTGTGTGTGTGTGTGTGTGTGTGTGTGTGTGTGTGTGGTCTCCTGAAAACTAGGAAATGGATAAGAGAGACATTCGTAGGGTTCTAAATGCATATGTACTGAATTGCAATGCAGGTACAATTGCTGCTCTTCCGGGTTGCCTTTGTCATGCCTTTCCCCACTTCCCTTCACACCCACCCTGGCCTAAAACAGGAGGACAAGGAAAGCCCTTACTAAGTTACATCTGCTCTGGATTAAAATTAGTCCATTGTCTGTCTGCAACAATTCTACATTTTAATGCACTGATTTCTTCACAAAATGTTTACTAATCTTACAGTATCTTGGCATTTGTCTTTCAGTATTGTGTATTATTAAAACTTTGTGACCACGGATTTGTCAGAAGTCTGCGCTCCTGAAATATTCTGTGTTTATCTATTTTGAAAGTTTTGGCCTAAGTATATTGTTCAGAGATTGAGCACTTAAGTATTGAGTAGTCAGTGTCGTAATTAATTGAGAGAAGGAAACCTCAGAAACCCTAGAAACCAGTCACTAGAAAGAAACTTGCTGAAACTCTAGTATTTCCTGTGGTATTTTTCATTAACTGGTTTTAAACTTGCTTTGCACTGAAAACGCATACCTTACCTCGTCTCATCATGTCTCTTCTGTCTCTGTCTTTGGCTCAGAATAGACCATGGCTTACGGCAAAAACCCTTCTAGTTTGTACTGTGGCTGTTGTGCAGCCTCTGGGGTTCAAGAAGCAGAAGCTCTGAGTCATTATTTATTCACTTCAGAGGCAGACAGTCCACAACAAATGAGATCAGGTTATTGATATTTAGCCTGTTTTTTCATTACTCCTTTCTTAATAGTTAGATCGATTCTTTTAAGTTACTATGCTATCATTTTTTACCTTGAGCTTTTGCATGATCACAGTAAATTTGTGATATTAGGATTTGTTGTGATTCTAGTTGCAAAATACTTCAAAGTACTAGGTTAACAAGACTTATTAAACGTATGTAAGAATTTTAGTCAAAGTCTGCATTCATAACAGCCAACCTCTTCTGAATGAAGATTCACACCCGTTAACCCGTGAAATATAGCGAGATATAATTAAATGCTTAGATTGAAACTTTATGGAAATGTAAAGGAAAGTTGTGAGTTATTTTTTCCACCTTAAGTCTTTCTTTCACTATAAGTGATGGCAATCTAATTTCCCTACGTCATGATTCATTCAAACACTGATTCACGTTTTTTTAATCTTTCTTTGACCAGCGGGTTTCAGCTTTTTATGACTAAGTAGCATTCTTGTCATTCCAGGGCGGCGTAAAGGATTATTGTTGCAGATCATGTCTAGGACTAGATGTCCTTGAAGCCTCATTCTGAAGTTAAAGCTACAGATAGTGTGCCCTCGCATTCACGTTTCAATCATGGTTTTGATGATGGAGACTTTTCCCTTCTAATCCTGATAAAGAACATATGGCTTTAACAGATTGGGGTCACATTCTGTGTCACAAACCCATCTGAGCGTCAGCTCTGTTTTCCTGTCGGCTGTTTAAACCACAGTGTAATGCGGATGTGGAGATCGAACAAACTGCTTTTATATATAAAAAAAAAGTGTGTATTAATAAATCAGTTGTACTGGATGTTGTGTGAGCTCACACGTACATTGTAAGTGTAGTCGGGAGCAGGTTTTAAAATAAACATTGGCCACTTGCCAAACGCATTTTTCTTCTTCCTTGGGCTATGAAAAATGTTGACTCTTAACTCTGCTCTATTTTTCTTGTCTCATTTTGTATGCGTCTTTACAACAGAGTCTGGTGCAGCAGTTAATCATCATCTTAAAATTCAAATGAACCCTTTGACTTGTGTCATTTTATCTGCAGGTGCATTGTATGAAAACTACACTTACAAACTATGATACACTGTTAAGTCATATAACTTCTTTGCACCACTGATTATGTCATAGCAAATGGTGTAGTGCAGCCGCCCGCAGTTACATGTTCATCTTTAAGTAGAAATGATGATACCTGACTGGTGGTTATGATGTGGAATTGACTTGTTTGGTTAAAGCGTTCTAAAATCACTGTGTCCTGGGTTGTCATGACGTTTTTAGTGAGCTGCTGTGCTACAGAACTTAAACTGTTGGCTGGTTGAGTTACATTCACATCATGGTTACCTAAACAAAAAGTGTATGCACTCATTATACTGTAAGGGACTTTAGTTAAATGTGGCCCATAAATGTTGCAATGTCATTGTAGTGTGCAAAACTCAACTCTAAAACTACAGTTTTTCAGAAAATGAAACAAATGCGTTTTTAGTTTGACCACACTGCATTTAAAAATTTTCTAGACATGGTTTTTATCATTTTAGTTCTTTTTTATGTATGTGTCTAATATGCATACAAAAAAACATCATACTGAAAGCCTTGTATGTAATGTATGGACTTCACTCACATTTACTGCAAACACACCCTGCTCCTCCTGTAACTTAGCCTCCTGTCTCTCTTTCCTCAGGTTGGTGACATCGTCAAGGTTACACGGATGAACATCAGCGGTCAGTGGGAGGGGGAGGTGAACGGGCGGAGGGGTCTCTTCCCATTCACCCACGTCAAAATCATAGACCCCCAGAATCCAGATGAGAGTGACTGACCTAAGAGTTCGACTGGACCCTCTCGCCAGTATCGACCTGTACCTGAATGTGCTGGCTCTCTCCACCTTTCCCGCCAGTGTCACCACGGTCACGTGCTTGCCTGCTTGGGGCTGTACAATGATAGCCCCCTCTGTTGTTGCCAACCGTTGCAAGGCTTTCTGACTGTTTACAGCTTTGGACATTGGCTCCAAATTAAAACCTGACCCCACTTCTCCCAGTTCCCTTTCCCATGTCTTGGTTCCAGGCTGGGCAGTGTTTTTGCATTAGTGTCCTTTTCATTTCCAGAACACTGGGCATCAGTGTGAGTGTGTATGTGTGTGCGTATGTATAAGTGCATGTGTGTGTGTATGTGTGTGCGTATGTATAAGTGCATGTGTGTGTGTGTGTGTGTGTGTGTTTGTGTGTGTGTTCACAATAGATAGTAACCACATTACGTCACAACATGTCTGTTTTTTATTTGATTTATCTGAATATTTGTTATGTTTGAAGTCTTGGAGACTTTGGAACGTGTTGGTGTGTGTTTGTTTTGTTGACGTGAGGATATTTGTACGAAGTAGGGAAAAGCAATATCCCTATGGACTTGGGAGAGCACTGAGGTAATGAGGAGCTAACCAGCCAGTCAAATGTTATTTCTCCAAACAATCAAGTCACTGTTGTACCTTAACCATCACACAAGTGCATGTGTACTTGATGTGTGACTGGAGTCGGGAGGAAGCAGGAGAGATATCCAAGAGGATCTAGCTTGTAACGTGACATAGATCCCATGATCCCATCCACTTTTCAACCTGGCACAAGTCTGGCTGACAAGACTTATTTGACATGACACAGCCATATGTGATTTCATCTTATTTGTGCCACATGATCAACAATAGTTATTTTTTGTTTGTTTTGTTGTTTTTTTATTTTTTTTATTTGTGTCATTGAGAAGATGTATGGAAGAGGGGTAACTTTGCATGTCCACTTGGTACCTCTCTTTACTGTCCTTCACATTATTTTGAACTTAAAGGACATTGCTTAGAGATTAGCAGGTTTTTTTTTTTGTGCCAACAGCGCCAAGCACTAGAAGATATATTTCAACTTTCTGCATAGGAGTGCAAAGCTTTGAACAGGTTATGTCATACAAGTCATAGCAACAGCAGTAGCCCTGGCCAGCACTTCCCACAAGCATCTGACTACGAGGCTAGCTAAAAACGCAGTGTGGGCACGAGGACTGAAGGCTATTCACTGAGGTGAGAAACCCCACTCTCAGTGGCATAGGTCACAAGGAGGAAATGTCTCAGCAAGCCAATGAGATCCCATCAATGCCTTTTTCAGAGAGTAAGATAAATGCATCTTTTAGCGCATGCAATCCCCTCTCGAACCGTATGTTTTTAATGTGATGCTACTCCTGTCAATTTCAACCAGCTTTATTCCTTAAATATTTGGTCCGTGCACAGTTGTTGTCTCTCTTTATGCAAACACTCTATCGGAGTAGTGGAAAGCATCTTTGTTCATACTGTGCTGCAACCAATTCTATTTGATCAGTAGGAGCCAAGGATTAAACAGTTGTGCAAACAGATTTCTGCTGTAAAAATGAACTATTTCACCCCCGCCTCTCCTAGTGCTTTTTGTTACAATCATTGTTCAGCTGTTCACTCAGAGTAATATTGTGCAGCTTTTAGTTCTATCCCAATTTTGTTTTATTTTTATTTGTTTGTAAGTTTATAGTCTGCTATTAAATCAAGCATTTTTGTTCAAATGAGTGATGCTATTAAACAAAAGTACCTACGGTGACATTTACAAAAGGGAAAAATGCCTGCTGGTTGCCTCTGTGCATGACCTCTTGGCCGGGAAGATGGTCCTACCCGGCCAAATGCTGCTTAATGTCATTTATGTCCTTATTAAATAGGTTTCTGTTATTTTAATTCCTCCTGGTCTGTGCAAACAAACCAGTGTGGGTTTCCTCATCAAACTTAATGAAATCTACTAATTAAGCAATACACCCTGATTATTTCCTTTCTTGATGTGAACTTGCTTTTCTCATGCTTCTGAGTTTTGTAATGGCATTAACAGTATTACTGTGCTCTCTTCTCGTATTCTAGGAAAGCCTGTCTTTTACTTAAGAATTGAAAATTGTGCCTTTTATTTTCTTATACCATTTACATGTGTTAATATTTCCCATGGTTAACACCTGTGCTGGTATTGACCCTTTATGTACAGAACAAGTAAATAAAATTTACGTCTACTTCTTTAAGTTGCTCCGTCTGGTTTTCTCTATCCTCTATATGCATGTTGTCTTTATGACACGGATGGGTGGGTGGGGATGTGTTTGCAGCAGCTACACAGGTTGTGTATCTGGAGCACAGGACAGTTGCTCTTGCTCTAATTTTTGACAGTTCCAGTTTTGATTCTGGCTGCGCCCAGGAGAAAGGAAGCAATTAATGAATTTTAATGAAGTGCTAATAAAAGAAAGTCAGCTGACCTACAGATGGGGAATGGAAAACTTTTCAAGGGCAAGGTTTCAGATGGGCATGTTCTGTGACTGTTTGTTCAGCACTTTTCAACAAGCCAATAGGACCTAAAAATGTTATGGTGTTACGTATGTGGGAAACGATTGCATACGCGAGAATTAACATACTTACAATTACTTTTACCGCTTTGAACTTTATTATAGGAAATGCATGCCATTATTGCCCCACTGTCATGCTTTTAGAGGTACGGTTCTCATTAAAACAAAACTACTCTGACCGTACTGCAAGGCGTAACTGTGAACTCCAGATCAGATGCTTCTGGTGATGCAAAGGTGACGTGTAAGCAGGTGCTTATGGGAAACGGGGCTTTAGCTGATTGTAAGAGGATTCCAACCATTCACAGTGACCTTCCAGTGGGACTTTATTGAAGCATATATGAATATGCCAGGTTATGCAACTGTTCCCATCTGTAGTTGTAGCCATGGGCATACATGCATCTATAGTAAATTTATAATGACTAGAATGCTACCACTCTATACAGATATCAGTGGTCCTCATGCCATGAAGCATGTCTTCATACACAATGTCTTGAGACTGCTCACTCATTGATAATGTAGCAGCCTAGAAATGCTTGCTTATCCATCACCATAAATTATTGATAAAGTATGGGAAGTCACAGGACCAGACTTCATAAAGTTTACATCACAGCTAATTCTCAGGGGAAAAAATGAAGATGTTGTAGTCTAGGGGGAAAAAATGAACACTAACAGATGAAACTTAAACATAGTGTATCAGAGGATTTATATAACTCCCTCAGTTTTCTTCTTCCTAAACCTCTCTTATTTGTCTCATAAGCTTAACACCCAACACCCCATTCACTAGAAGTCAAAAGACTATGATAAGATTTAGATAACGTTAACACGTGTTTGGACTTATGTGTCAATAGTTAGATGTTTTACGTTTCGTAATTTCAGTAAAAGGTTTTCAAATTATGCCTTTTACAATTATTCCATAAGTAGGAAGACTGTATTTAGTTCACTGTCTGGCCTTTGCCTCTGGATGCCTTGTGCTTTGTGTGTACATGTGCCAGGTTAAACTGCCATTAAAGCCAATCGATGTATTCTACTGGACTGTGATAGGCGCTGGCTGCAGTGAGAATGAACATAATGAATCAAACTTAGCTGAGTCTGACCTCTCCTCAGGGCACACAGTATGTCTGTGTGTGTGTGTGTGTAAATGGATGTGTGGCACGGTCGATGAAGGCCTTCCTACAGTCCATTACCACCACCGGCCTCAAACTAGCTGTGATGGCAGCTGCCATGCTGTAGAGGGTTTGACCCACAGAGGGAAATGCACAGAGAATCTTTGCTGTCTAAAAACATGAAGATAAATGATTTATATAAAAAAAGAGAACTATTATTTATTTTTTCATGGTAAAGAAAAAACATTTAGTCACTGATGACTAATGTAATTGATTTAAATGCATACAAATTATTAAATGTGCTGAATATGGTCTAGTGGTAAAAACCATGGCCTCTGGACATGTGAACATGCAAGTTTCTTGTTTTTTAGTTGGGCTTTGAACCCACCATCTCTCTGTTTAAGCCCCCTGTTTTCTGAACCTGCTTTCTGAACTGTGCTAATTAACATAAAGTCTAGCATTATTGCTTTATGTTAGTCTGCATGCTGCCTTTTTTTTAGGTTTACATCAATTTTGTCATTGAACCAGTGTGAATGTGTTCCAGAGCCCCCAGTGTTTAATCCATAAACTGTTAGTAAGTAGTCATGATGGACAAGATGTAAGCCCATGAATTAATCAGCATTGTAACTGACACAGTCAGGCTTGGGATAGCTTGTATGTCATCCCCTCACCCCCCTCTAGGAGCTGCCAGTCAGTTATCTCAGTCCCTCTAATTTTCTAAGCATTTTGTGCCTATAGATATTAACTTTGTCCAGCAGATTGTTCCAGCTACCCCCAAAATTAGAGACATTGTTTGCTTAAACTTTTTGTGTTTAAGTGAAACCATATCTGCTCCAGGTTTGGCACCATTCAAGACTTTGCCTCTCGGTATGTAGTTTCTTTTTTACAGTGATGTTAAAAAAGTGTGTTACACAAAAACACGTCAGTTGATGTGCTCTAGAAAATTTCTTTGCAGTGTGTGCTCCCTGAAGCTTTATAAATGTCCCAGATATGGCTTCCCTCTCTCTCTCTCTCTCTCTCGTAAAACATTTACAGCACAGACGTTCCTGCCTTCTGCCGGGGAAACTATGCCAGACTATGATGGTAATTCCACACTAGCTGTCTGTCATCACTGTATCAGGTCAGACTCACTGCTCTAGGACAGTCTCTCATTGCTTCATCATTCCAGCTCTTCCTGCAGTTGATGAAGACATATTTGGTGTTCTTGTTACTTTTGACAGCTGAACTCTCAGTTAGTTTTAGTATAGCAACGGATTACTAGAGCAGCAGGGTCATGATCCCACAGAGAGTGTAGTTTCCAGGACATTGCAGCCTTGTTTGGAGTCATTTGAAAGTGTGCTGGAGTGTAGCGAGCTGCATGTTCATGTGTTGTTGGTGGTAAGTGGAACTATGGTTGCAGCTTGGCAGGTCAATAGGATTTGATTATCCTTTTTTTGCCACACTAGCAGCAAGGCTCTATAGATGGCAATTGATTGGTCAATCCACCACTTTCCAGACTGAAATATCTTAACAACTACTGGATAGATTGCCATGAAATTTTGTTCAAACATTCATAATCCCCCGAGGATTAATCCTAATGACACTGGTGATCCCTTGAGATTTCTTATATCTCAACCAGCAGGTCAAAGTTTTCACTTATCCAGTGGAATATCTCAACATATACGGGATGGATTACCACAAAATGTGGACAGAGTTTCATGGTTCCCAGAAAATGTACCCTAATGAATAATTACTTTTCCTCTAGTGCCACCAGGAGGCTGACATTTGTGGTTTTGAGTCAAATGTCTCAACAACTATTGGATGGATTGCCATGAAATTTGGCACAGTCAGGTTCCCCTCAGGATGAAATCTAACAACTCAGGTGACCCCATAGCTTTTTGTCTAGCACCATTGTCTGATCTAATTTTGTTCAATCCATTAGCTTGGGCAAATATTTGTCATGCTAACATGCAAGATGGTGAACATAATAAACATTATACCAGCTAAACACCAGCATGTTAGTATTGTCACTGCAAGCATGTTAGCATGCTTGTGTTAGCATTTTGCTCAAAGCACAGCTGTGCCTCAATACAGCCTCACAGAAATGCTAATGTGGCTGCAGACTCTTAGTCCTGTTTATGGATTTGTAGCTCTCATTCAAATTTATTCAGCACAGTCTACCTCATTAAGAATCAGATTAGCTGTATGTCCTTAATTCTAATCAAAATACCTAAAAGTATTCCTGAATTCCACACAGGTTTACTCACTGTTGTTCATCTCATTATTACCTTTTGATGCAGATACTGATTCTGACATAATATGACTTCTCTGATATGACTCAAAAACAATGTGTTTTTTCACACAGTTTGGTGTTGAATAAAAGTACATTTTGTTATGCATTCAATTCTGTTTAGTCATTTTGTCATTTACATACTACATTGCGTCAGCCATTGATGAGCACAAAATCAATATAAGAGGAAAACCTTTGGAGGCTTTTCAAAAAACCTTTGATTCCCCAATATGATACCGTAACAGTCTTATTAAAGCTATGTTACAGTGCGGATGGGTATCTTTTCATCACACCTGCAGATTCAATTTCACACGTATTTCCCAGTTGACTGGATACAGCACTATACAGTATATATATATACTGTGTCTCAAAACACATATTGTATCTGCTTTAACATAGATAACCGTGCATGCTGAAACTGAACTAGCATGTGTGTGATCAGGAATATAAAAAGACATGAAAACATGAATCTGCACTTCATATGAATTCAATTTTTGTCCAGTGAAACTGACAGGAATTAAAGTGACACCCACTTACAATACAAGCTCTTGGAAATACATGAAACTTTATACACATTTATACACCTTTAACACAAACTACTGGAGTGGCCTGTCAGTAGCTGGTCCACTCATATTAACAGCATTCCTTCAAGGCTTTAGTGGTTTTAGCCTCCATCAACAATGTCACCATTGCAAAGGGTCAAAGTTCACCAACAGGAGTAGGAGAAGAGCGGGTGCTGGCTCCAGTCTGCTGCATGGCTGTGGTGGTGAGGGTGGTGGTAGTAGCCATGTTGTTGGGCGTTGTGTTCAGCTGTGGCAAGTGGATGAGGTGGAGGGTGGACGGGGGCGTGCGCTGCATCTATGTCATTGGAAGGCAATGGAAATCTGCCGTACTCCGCAGATCTGGAGAAATGAAAATATCATTGTCATCATCATGCTTACTGCCCATGCATCTTTAAGCAGTCAATGAGTCTCTGAGGTCATAAAGGTGTGAAGTGCATTGAATTATTATACTCATTCCTGCTTGCTATTGTTACATTCTGACTTTTCAATGTTATGAATGTTTATACTTTATTTGCCTGTGCTGGGTCTCATTGGATTTGATCTCACCCTGGATATCTCAAATCATACCTGTAGGGCTGGTATGCCATGGATGCAGGCACCATCTGCTCCTCACAGCTGTAGTCGTACTCGTGCAGCTCCAGGGGCTCAGCGTGTAGACTCTCAGATGGGTCCGGCTTCAGAGCCCCTGCCGAAAGGTCACCCCCCTTCAATGACTGCTGTGTGGAGGCCTGATTCTTCATTGCCAGCACTGACTGAGAGGTGGAGGGCATCCTCTGCAGGCCTGAGAGGGAAATACAGTGTTTAATAGGATCTCATAGAAGTGTAAAGGCATTGGCACATTGATTTAAAGGAATACTTTTTCATGCTACCAGGATTTGAATCTGTTGGTATAGTATGATTTCATACAAGCTGCATGAGAAAATAACTTACCTGGAGGACTGTCGCAAAGAGCTTTCTTGTCCAGTGCAGCTCTTTTTGCAGGAGGGCTTCTATTTAAACGACACCTATGAAAAAATAGAACGTATAAAGCCTTTTTTACACCTCTCTGTCCAGCCACATTTAAGTTTCCGTCGTTGTTTATGTTTATATTGGCATAAAATAATAGTAAAAAAGCATAACACAGACAATGTTTTAGCAACATATGGTAATTACAAATTTCAACAAAAACAAGCCATTTCACATTAACAAATATAACTTTAAGATGCGATCCCTATTAAAAATGTAATTCCTACCTTTTACTGTGGGAATGGGTGCCTCCCTCCCTGAATCCCTTTGCGAATGGGTTGTGGTCAATCTTCAATTTGGTGATCTTAAAAAAAAAGCGAGAAAGATAGTTGTCAAACTGTTGCTGGTGCAGTGCTTTGTTTCAGTCAAACAGAAATATAATTGCTTCTCTGTCGGGTTAATGTTTCATAAAACTGCTGTCCGAGTTCATACCTTTGGGTTTTGGTAAGCGGTCACTGCAGTGAAGGTCGTCTCTGGGAAGGAGAAGGTCTGAAATGGGCCCCAGCGGACAGTGTAAGGACTGTCTGCCTGAGTGACATGGAACCTGGGGTAGTAGCGATGCATGGAGTGCAGGATGATCTGATGGGTAAAAAGAGCAGAGTGAGCAAAACACACATGGAGTAAAGTAGAAAATAAACATAGCATGGTATAATCATTTTAACTCTGTATTTAAGATGCTGTCTTACATGGCCGTGCTGGTCCAAGGTGTTGTTGGTGAGCTTCATCTTGAGAAAAGACAACGACTGCTTCATCCAGTGACTTCCTGGGGCAGGGGAGTCCGGGTGCATGTATGTCCGACACGGGGGCTGGGGCTCTGCCTTCCCGGCGACCTCCCACTGCTCCTTTTTCCACTACAGAGAAAGCGGGGAGGGGAGGGATGAAAGGTTACCAAGTGTGAGACCTGAGAACATGTCTGATTAATCAGAAGTCTCCATGAAGCATGAAGCATCAGCTTTTTTTTCACCTCATAATGACTGATGCAATGCAAGAGAGCTGTGGTGCGTTAAAACTTATTTGTTGGCAGGATTTATTGCAGGGCTATTCTTCACATTGTGTTACAGTATACAGGGGGTTTCTATCTTTCTGGTCACTTATAACTTAATGAAAACCCTAAAAATTCCTGTTTCTACAAATTCACCACCACCAAGAAACTCTCTCAACGCTCTCCTACAGTACTTTCCCTTTATTATGCACTTCATTGCCTTCAAGTGTGTGCTAAAAGCAATATCTGTGAGCAAATGGGCCACAGCAGTTGATGTAAGAGCCGTTGAATGTATGGGTGGCTGACTGCTCCTCATTCACCGATTGTGAATAAGGAGGGATGCTAATTGATTGGGCCTCCAGCCGAGGGTGCACAAACAGGAAGCAATGAAAGGCTTTCATATGCAGCGGCGAACAGCCCAGAGTGGGCAGGCCAATGTCTGGCTGCAGATTGCTGCGTTTTACATCCTGCAATCTGTTGCTCTTAGTCCCCAGCAAATCAAACAAAATGTGTAAAACAGTGACAATCAAGAAGCTTCTTACTAAATTAACATGTTGTGTCTACACCCCAAAGGAGTGCAACATTGCATACAGTACCCAGTGTATGTTGCATTATGCATTTACCTTGTATTTGAAGCTGTCTACAGGAACCATGTCCACCATGATGACATAATTGGCAAAAGGTTGGAGCCCAGATAGACTGATGCTGCAATGTGGAAACATTCTCCTGAAACAACAACAAGTCATAAGTCAGTGAGTGGTTTATATATTTTTGCAAAAGGATGAAATCAAATCCTGTGATCCTTGAAACAAAATGTGTGCAGTCAAAGTCTCTGCTCTGCAACCTCAGCACATACAATTTCTTATAGGTTTTGGTGATAAATTATACAAAGCACTACTGGTCTTTTCAGAAAGCAGAGAAATACCCTGGAAACAAGAATGCATATTAAGTCTTAATTCAGTAGCCGACCAACTGTGCCAGCATTGTTACCTTCCATGCTTTGTTATAACCATCTCTGTTCCGATGCTGTGGAAGGACTTCCAGAGATCGGCGTTCTCCAGGGTCATCCTGATGCAGCCCTGCTGGTATGAGTCAGCTGCCGGAGGGCACCGGGGCATGCTTAGATTCGATTTGGAGTCTGTGGAGAAACACACATATAAACAGTTAAGCAAAATCAGACGTATTTATATAACATATGCCTAGTTTATTGCAGTATGGAGTTTCTAGGAGTATTAAAAACAGGAAAGATATATTCTCACAAAGCATGCAGAACTTGAGACGTGATATCTGTCTGTGAACAGTCCCACTTGAAATGTTTAACACTGAGATAAAATTTTAGGATAGTTTTACACATCCTAATTTTATTCTCAATACTCCTCTTCAAATCAATAAAATATTAATGACAACTTAATTGCACCATTTCTAATGCACTGGTATCAGAAATAAAGAAAGTAATCACAAATAAAGCAAATTAAACTACTCTTTAATACTTCATGGCCAAATGCAACTTGCATTTGTGATGATTTACCTAAAACCCCAAATGAACAAATCATTACAGTACACCTCTCCCTCTTTTGCCATTAACAAATCCAATGTCACATCGCACATGCATGCTCATACAGAATAGTTAGACCTAATATAAAACTTACCAGAGATGTGTTGCATGTTGCTGTGTCCTCCTGTTGTCACCAGCAATGCAGAAGTTTTGAGACAAAGTGCTGCTTTCAGGTGTTCTAACTCTGAAGTCAAAACACATCAGGGGTCTCTATCCTTGAAAAGTCCGAGCCTTGAACTTGATTGGTCATCACAGACAGGGTGGGGTTTAAACAGCCAAGGGGGTGTAGTCAGAGCAGAGTGAGTGGGCAGGTGAGAATATTACCTGATGTTGAGCTGCCATACTGTGGGACTGTGTGTAGATGTTGGTGTCTTTTTGTTTATTGACATGTACATGAGCCATTTCAATACTGGTATGTTGGGGTGAAAGTCCCTTTTTATACATACAGACCTTCAAAGTCATTCATTGTTACCATTTTGGGTTTTTTTTCATCACAGAGAGACAACTGTGTAAAAGCTTCCATGAAAGCCATGTTCAGATTTTATTCTGAGACTATCTTTAAAGACATATGAATGATAATACACTAAACTGGAACATAAATGTATCTAATATATCACGGTGTCCATTCTTGATTTGCTCTACTTACTCTGTTTTGCCTGGTTGTTGTTAATGAGTGACCTTTGAACAAACTTTTAGGGACTCAGAAACAATCACAACAATGGCTTCTATGATTTTGATTTATTACCTGAAGACATATTAATCTACCTGATACATGATCGTGATGAATCTAGTAGCGCTCACCTATATGCCAGTGATACGTATATGTATGTATTAGGCCTGAAATGCATAAAAGATTCACTCTCCTTCAGTCCAAGTTGAAGGACAGTGAGCAGAAATTCAAAGTGCCCAAGGGGGTGGGGGTGGGGGGGAGGTGGAGGAGCAGACTAACAGGTCCCTTCCTGGCTGCTTTGGTTGTGTATTGAGAACAAGTCGGGAGATTACAGAGGTGATTGGAGTTGGGGTGTAGCTTTGACAATGGCGGACAATGCTACTAATCCTATGAGGCCATTTGGCCATGCCCCCCCCCATCCCCCAGCCCCCCACACCCTCCAGTACCCTGGGAGGAGATTGGGCCATCTGATGGAGCCAGCAGTTAGCAGCCCGTTCACATGAAAGACTGATGGGAGGAAGGGAACTGCAGCAGTCTGGACTTTAGAGGACAACGTTCAAAGTTTATAGCCCCAATGAATTTAATCCTTCATGAATTTCATCCGGGAAAATGTCTTTGTTCAAACTCAAACAGAACTTAATTTTAAATTCTAGTGGAGATCTCCAAGTTTCCAAAGATATCAAAATGTGTATAAAATGATACAAAAAGAGAAAAGAAGAGTTCAAACAAGCGCATACAGAATATATATCAAATACTGTCAGACAGAGTGGAATTTTGCAACCTTAAAGCTGCTTTAGGAAAAAAAGGAACAAAAACTAGATGAGGGGTTAAGACAAATGGAAGTATCTGCAAAAGGGTTATGATTGTTTACTTACTTCAAGAAGTTAAGAGTATCAAGAGTAAAAAAAACCATAAGATAGTTAATCATTTAGCAGATTTAAATCATTCTTAAAACAAGTTATATGGTGGTGGGACAAAGGTTAACTAAACTAAACCCCTATTAAACAAACTAATAACTGAGTAAATATGCTTTTAAGACAGAATTCAAGATTCAATCATGTGTGCATACAGTATTTTCATTTTAAAGTCATACAGACATCAAACCAGATGCCCAAATTCTATTTATATGGAGAGCAGAGGTTGGGGCAAAAAAAAATATCTGCCCTAAGGTTACAACAGAGCGGCATTTTAGCAAACCAGAGTGGCACTTAGGATGAGCCAAAATGTCATATAAAGGAGAAAAGAGTCTTCAAATCAAAATGTTCAGCTGGATTGTTCTGAGCACTTAGATTCACAGGATCATGCATGAAAACTGTGTTTATCTGAGGTCAGACATGGAGATTTGTTTGACCTTAATGCTCCCTTTGCTGCTATGTAATGCACTCTCTGTCAAAGGGAAACTAAAATCCTCTTATCCATCAGAATGACCAGAAAACTCAAAGAGATGAATGATTTGCAATATTGTTATCGTTCTTTAATTCGTTTTTAGATTGTTTTACCAAATTCTTTTTTTACTTGTAAAGTAAATATAGTGCTTTCTTTACATTTTTGGCATTTGACAGGATATTGAACCAGTGTTTCAAAAGTTCCATAGTGCGTATGTTGGGAAAGTTGTGTCTGAGGATGTCCATACTGTACAGTATTATTATATTATTTACCCGAGCAGAACAATCCACCTCTCCTGATTTTACAGCACTCTTAGAAAGAGCGGCTCGCTGCCTTTATGAGGCCGTTTCCGTTTCATCTGCAGGCGTGTTGAAACATTTCTCCTCTGCTCAAATCAACTTCAGGCTTGAAGATGGAATTCAGTCTGTTCCTGCCTGCGGCATGTGTCACCTCTGCAACTATGCTACAAAGTCAAGTCCATGTAGAAAAAGATATCGCTAACATCTGCTTCTGCTAATGGTGTTTTAGCATGATTGGACAGTGCTGTAATGGAAATGCAAATGAACTACTGTCAATGTTTTACATTGGATTTTAGGTCATTTGCTTCACAGTTTTAACACCAATGCAAAGGTTAAAGCGACAGCTCTCTGTGTCAGTAGAATTTCTCCTGCATTGCATTTGATCTGTGTCGTGTTCCTGTGATGCATCAGTTCTGCTGCAGTAAAAATATCTGATGGCACAGGAAATGCTGTGGTTTCAACAGTTTCGAAAAAGTTAGTCTGAGCTGCAGCTGGAAGATGCAGCGCATGACCTCGGTGGTGGTGGTAGTGGTAGTGCGGAGACGTGGCTCTGTGATCTGTTCGCCGCTTGGATGAAGTGGGTGACTGAGTGGGTGGGTTAAATAATTCTTTTTTCGAAAAAGGTATTTCCAAAGCAAGGCATTTCATTTCTAGGGAAAGAGAGGTGTTTGTGTTTGTGTGGGGAGGTGGGAATTCATGACATTTTCATTTCTTCAAAAACAACTTCCTCCAGCATCTCGCAAACAGCACCCAGAACCACAGTGTCAACCTAACATGCAAAACTGATAATGGATCTAAGTAGGGCAAAGATCAAGAGAGAATCAAGTAGCTGCATTCAAAGCTGTTCAATGCTTTGACTCCTACAATAGATACAGCATGTAGGATAAGATTATACTAGTGTTTACCATAGCTTTACAATAAATTTACACACATATATGGTATATTCACCATTGTCCCACACTGTAGAGATAAGAGGAAATGTTTAGACTAAATAAATAAATAAAATAAATAATAAATAAATAAAGTTTCACTAAATCTCTTATTTGCCAATACTGCCACCTACTGGATCTCTCCTGTGGAAATATCTTACTCACATTTTTTAGTATAGATATATCTGTATCATTGTGTAGCTGTCTCGTCTTGTACAAAAATTGGCAAATGTGTCCTCGTCATCAATAATACCCACAATGCAATTCAGCCTCAGCAGCTGTCCATGAACAGTGCCCTTGAAAGATCAAATTGAACCCTTTACCAGGGAAATTTAGCATTTGGTATTACAGCAGCACAAGAAGGAGGCTGGAGAGGTACTGTATCAGGAACAGGATGCAGATAAGTAGATAATATATATATATATATATATATATATATATATACATATACAGATAACAAAAACATCAAAGTTAGACAGCTAAGTATACTTTACCCTCAACCAGTGAGTATAAATGAATGTGCGAAACCAGTAGCCTAATGCAGTTTTCTGATAATCCAGATCAAAGTGGCATAGTAAATATGTACAAATAATAAATATAATCAAGCATAATGTGAAAAATGAACATGTATAAATTATATGCATGTTTATATAACACATAAATATGTAATATATATAATAAATACGAGATAACACAATACAGTGGAATACAGTAGCAACTGCAAACTAACATGATGATTCAGTTGAAAAGCAACTGTCAGCATATGCATACTTAATCTTGAACAATATAAACATATGCAAACAAAATGCAGAGGGATCTTTAAAATGCCTTTAGGAGAAACAGCACTTTCTGCAGAGCATAATCCCCTGGTCTGCTGAGCACGCTGACACATGCAGTCGGGGAAATGAGCTTTTCTTCACCTAATATAATAACGCAATGTACTCTTCGTGAAGGAGCACCAACGGCGCATAATGCTATCTTACTGGAGCAAAAATAATATTAGGAGGAAGGTAATGCAATTGCCAAAGAAGTCCTCAATTATCATAAAGGATTATCATAATTTAGTCAGTTACCCTGCATATTTTAGTGTAGAGAGGTGTTTTGTCAGGGGCATGATGAATGAAGTTCATTCCAGCACTGATCATCTACAATAGCATGAAGGTTGCAAATGACATGAGTCATTCTCACTGATGTTTGAGTTTACTGAGATTGACTTGAGAGTCATTTTCTAAGTTCTCTAACAGGTTAAATGTCATGTTTCTAAACACAAATTTACAGACAAACAATATTCAGGATGTCCCTTGTGATGGTGTTGTACTTTAATGATTACACTGTAATGTACGCCTCATACTTTGTCTGTTTATAATATTCCTGAAACCTACACTGAAATGTGGAAGATTTAATGAGTTTGTAAAGATTCAGGAGGACAAAGTAATATTTCAAAATAGAAATACAATGAGCGAGGAAAATAAATATACCGTAAGTGCAGTAAAGGGCTAATCAAGGACATCTTAACACTCAAAGAGGGAGGGAATGATTTTCATGCAAAGGATAGAATGACTCTTTGACTTTTAGCGTGAAAAGCGTGACAAATGAAAGGAAATTGAAAAGGAATTGATGAAAAGAGAGGAAAGAGAGAAATTAATGAAATGATTAAACTGAAAAATTAGAGGAGGGAGGAAGACAGGAAAAAAAGGCAAGACAAAGAGAAGGGCAAAGAGAAAGTGAAGGCAGAAGAGCAAGGGATGAAAGATGAGGAAGAAGCCCTTGAGAGTGCAGAAGAGAAGAAAAGAAAAAACATCCTGAGACCAGCAGGGGCAGCTAAAGATAAAAAGGTAGAAGGAAATTGAAAGAACATTTCTTCGTCTGGGAAAAGGACACTAATAGAGAGAGGAGGCACTCAAAGTAAGGATACAGAGCTTAGAGCTTTATACAGAAATAAGTTTGTTTCAGAAGTTCTAAAGTAAAATATATTCATCAGTAATAAAACGTTTTGACTGGTCAGAAACTCAAGCAGTTGTAGATCTAGTAAAAACTGACAGAAGGCCTAAGGAAGTCCCAGGGGGGCAGACTTTTAGCCAAAGCCTCTGAACAGAAACCCAGAGAAATATTCAACGAGACGCCTGAAGAGATCAGAGCTGAGACCCCTGCAGACCCTTTGCCTCAGGTGAAATCTGAAGGGATGTATGAGAGAAACACTGAAAGCTGCTCTCTAATCAATCACTAGAGAGGGCTAAGTTGAGACAATTCTGACAATGCATGTTTTCAGTAATAATAAGTAATTTGATTTTTAAAAAATGACACTGTATTTCTTCCTTTAATTGAATTAGATTAGTAGGTTCATGCTTGCTCTGACCTCACAGACATCCTGCTGGTTTGATAACTCACGTCAAAATGTTATATTTTCTCGCCAGCAGAGGGCAGCACAGCACCAACAAGATGAGTACACTACAGTAGGTTTGACTTTTCTGCAGTTGGTCATCTTTTGCAATGGTTTTAAGAATTGTCTCAGTTAAGAATTACAGTAAAAGCTAAAGCCACACTTTGCTTTCACCCATGATGATGGTTTCCTCCTGTGGGCAATTTTAGAGTCTGTAGTTCACCTGCATGTGTTTGTACTGAGGGGAAAGTACAGCAACCCTGAAGGAAACCCACACAAAAACAACCACAAAGAACAGTTCAAACCCGGTACCTCCCTGCTGCGAGCACTTGAAATGTATTCCTTTATTTTACATTATCTGAATAAGTCACGGAGAAAACAGTTGCTGAAAATTCAGCTACATGTTTAGGAGGCAGTGTTAAGCCATTTGCCACCGCAACAGATGGTGCATCTCACAGTTAACATCCTACCACATCCTCTCAAACCATCCCATGACACATTCCACATTTTGTAGGAAATTTCTTCGGCAGTGAATATTTCAGCTTCAGCGTGGTTCACCTCAGACTGACTGATTGGCTCTGCTCAGCCCACAGGAGCCCTGCCATTGATAATTGGTGCAAAAGCCTTCAAGTGTCATTTCCTGTTAAAGAAACGGGTCCATGCCTGGACCAGCAGTATCTCACATATTTAAATATATTTACATATTTGTTATGCACATTTGACTGAGTCATGCTTGCAGAGGGCGTAAAGGAGTTAGATAGTGAGATAGTCCATGTGCATTTATACCTGAATTTTATGTGAAATCCAAAGAGGTTTCACATTTACAACATACTGTATTTCCTGTAATTGGGCTGCTGCAACTACTCTGGCATCCCCTCTCCTTGCAGCAGTGTCTCCCACGGCTCAAACGCTGTTCCTTGTCAGGTGTTTAGAGATCTGCGTTGTGTATTCTGCACCTGTGCCAGCTTCAGGGGTCCCGCTCCGAGCTCTTTGATGTGCGCGTGAGGACAGGCGAAATGCAAAATGGACAGCCACAACAACAGCTGCTCCTCTCCCCCCATGCCCACCACCTCCCGGTCTATATGGAGGGCCATCCTGAAAGTCAAAAACCCACCCACACACACACACACACACACACACACACACACTACACACAGACACAGAAATAATCATATGCATGTGTCTGCATGGGGTTAGCCAAGCTACCAGCGGTACAAAGAGAGTGTGAGAGTGTCTGATAGAGAGCATGGTTCAGAATTCATATCACTGCAGAGCACTAACCTCCCCTGTCTGAGGCAAGCTCTCTCTCTCTCTCTCTCTCTCTCTCTCTCACACACACACACACAAACCAAACTCATATACAGAGTTGATTGATTTTATGTCGCCCTTTTCTGGTAGTAGCATCTTGTCGTAGGTCTGACAACTGGCATCCGTTTGAACAGGAGGACCTTTGGTTTTGAAACACAGTGCTCTCTGCCAGGCTTTTGTTTAGAAATTGCTATTTTAAAGCACAATTCAGTTTAATACAACTTGGGTCTTATTTTCATAGGTAATATTTATCATGTTTGCCAGAGATCTGTGAACGTGGGAGCATCACTGAAAAGAAGAAAGACGGGGTAAGAAACGTGTGCAGTCAGATGATGAGACAAATTTGGATTTAGAGGAGCAAACGAAGGCGAATGGTTAAAGTTTCACCCAAAGTGTCCGTTGTAAACATCCATCACAGTTTACAGACCAACTTCCTGCTTCAACTTTGACTTTCAGACTCACCATAGTTGCAATGAGAGACATTTTGGACTCACTTCAGGTTTCACCTCCAAATGAAGTGGTTTAGATAATCTGGCTAAACGGCTTGTCTGATCATCTTGTCGGCTCTTAATGTACCCAGATCTGAGCAGTTACTTTGGTGAGTATATCATTATCATCATAAACGATAGAAATGATGGTCAAAATGATTAACATATGACCCACAGAACTGTCCTTTAACAGACCGTATGAACAGCTACTGTGTGGAAACTGTTTCTCCTCTGTGGATTATGTACTTACTGCTAAATTGCTTCTTTATCTCTGCCACTGTCTCTGTGGAGATGACATTTCATTTTGTTTTTGTTTTTTAAATCTCTACATCTCTTTGTCTTTTTCGTTGGTGGTTTTGTTATCTAGCTGCCAGTTTTCAGTTTGCCCGTTTCTAACTCTGTATCTGTCTATTAATCTGTCACTTTCTGTCCATTTGTTTCCCCTCTCACTGTACGCCCGGTGCCTGTAAACCATCCCACTGCAACTTCTCAGCTTTGCAAGCGGCTCCTCCACTCTTGAATATTTTAGTTACAGAGTGATTGATTAGTTCTGCCTGGCCCATCTGGAGACTCGAGCAGTGAGAGTGCCACGTGTCAACTATAGAGGAAGCTCCATGGATGATGACATTATTTTAGCATATTCAGTGAAATTGTCTTTTTAAAATGATATCTTTCTATTTTCAATAACAGCCCAATATTACTAAATTAAACACATCTAATTGTATCTTGCCAAAGAGGACACACATGCTAGAAAGTCACCCATCTCTGCTGCATTTGCCTGTGGGTGCAGGTGCTCTCCTGGTGGCTGCTGAGCCACACCAGTTAATTAATACCGCTCGAGTGTGTCAAGAGGAGGGAAGGAAAACTGCTGCTGTTGGCAGAAATATTGCGATTGAGTGACTTTTTAAACTTTTAAACTTCATTTTACCTCAAAACAGAAAGAAGTTTTTTGGGTCTGCATTATTTGGGTGGGGGTTCATCCGCAGCCTTTGGGTAGAATAAGCCAACAAACATCCACACAAACACAGACACCTGCATAGACACACACATACAGTACAGTATTTGTGCATGTGCATGATTAGGATTTTGTTTAATGTAACTGTAAAGTATACCATAGTTGTTTACTCCCCTGGTTCCTTTGTTTGACACCCCCTAGGTTTCCTATTCGCTATTTATCATTTCTGCTTATTATATTTCTGTTTAGACAGAGGTAGCAAAAAACAGTTCAACCACACACACAACGCAACGCTGTACCCGAATGGAAATAAGTGGACCTTATCTTTTGAAATGGATTTTCGTTATGGACTTTGGCGTTGAAATAATAACCCCTATGTTGGTAAGTGGCTCTGCAAAGATTTTAACACACTACAATGTCAATTTCTGGTGTTCATTGTGTGTTTGCAAGAAATTACACCCTTGCGAAAAACAAATTGCAGTAAAGGACAGTGCTGTTTTTAGTGAAGATGCACGCACAGGATTTATCATATCATCATATCATAAAGTAGGAGGGCTCTACCAACAAAAACTATATGTGATTGTAAGTACGTTTGTAATGCAGCAATGTACACAGCATTTCTATTTTTCATTAGACTGCGAATCATTCATTCAGAAAGCTCGATGTGACAAATTTCATAGTAATGTGTTATTTTCTAGATTGGAATAAATATGTAAAATGCCAAAAATAGCATTCTCAATTCACATAGTATATTTTTTACCTTTTTTTTGTAGAACTCCTAACTTATTGTGCCTCCCTTGTGTGTTTACTTGTGTGTGTGTGTGAGTCTACCAAGACTAGACAGGCCTGACATCCTGTTCACTTTGATGTCTGAATTAGCAGTATCTGAGCTGCTGAATATTTTTGGATTAGGTGACATTACTTTTCTGATTCTCATTCCTTAAGAAACATGGGTATACTGTATAATCCTCTGCCAGCCAATCTGTTCACAAAGCAGTGTGTGGTGTGTGATTGACATGACGTGGCTTGCATTCCCGATGAACAGCAGTGACCATTACAAGAGAAAACACGCTTAAGAGCAACAGAGAGATGGAGAGCGGCTCCCAGTCGGTGTCTGCAAGCTGTCATGTTACCTTCATCTGTCTTCAAGGCCGGGCTCCTTTTTAATGACACTAAATAATTACACACTCACACAGCCGCAACACAGAGTGCTCCAGATCTTCTGTCAATAAAGTCATTCAGATTTGTTTTTTATTTTTCTACAAAAATATTTTACATTAAAAAACAGCTTAAAATATACACAGTCCACTCGGCTATGCAATAACTGCAGAACCTTTCAACTCAAATATATCAGTCTATAGGTAAATATATCTTTACAGCAAGAATAAATCCAGGGGCCAAGTTGTGACTCTTGTCTTTAGAAGGAGCTAGGGGCCATTATGGAAATTGCCCAACAGTCACAAAAAGGCTCTATAAACTCTATGACCTGATCAAAACAATGTCAAATAAACAGGAAGATTATTCATCATCTGAATTTGATACAAAAGATACAACTAAACCAAGAGCGGGGAATGCTTCGGTAACCAGAGGTGAAAATGATGGACCCGTGGAAATACGCACATGAGCAGTGGTTCCTCGCTTCAGAGTACAATCAAGGAAACTGGTGCTGATCTGCCACCATCCACCTACTCATCCGTCCACCCTTATGGCTCTCACAGTGAGGAGTTTGCACACTGTCTGCAAGAGTAGGAGTAGGAGCCCAAACATTCATGCTTATCACGAGCACGTTACTAAACATGGATGGTTATGTGTGTGTATTTTTCTCAATTATCTCTGGTGCTATCCTGCCATGTAGATAGTTTTGGGTTTATTTTCCCAGTTTCTGAGACATCCAATACAATGGAGGGAAACTGAAAGTGTTAGCGGTGAAAAATTACTTTTAATCATTTATTATTTAAAATAAACTTTTAAAACAAATTCAACAGCAACGTGTCTTTTCAGAAACAGCGTCCCTGTTACTCTGGATTATCTACAGACCTTGCTGTAAACTGTTTTCACCGGAACTACTTGTAACAGAGCAAATATTCCCAGTCCAGTCCAATCCAGTTCTGTGGATTATCCAGAGTAACACGGACATTGTTTTTGCAAGAACAGTGGAGACAGATGCTATTAAATAAAAATCAAACCATCTACATGGCTAGATACCACTAGAAGTGTGAAAATATGTTTTTTGGTAATTCTGAACTAATTTTGAGCTCATTTTAGTGAACCCACCCTGTAATAAAGCATCTGCTGTGATTTCATAAAATAGGCAACAAGTGTGTGTGTTGGCATGCTGTTCACCTTTGCACCTGCCTACATCCCATGATGCCTGTATAACTTGTCTGTATGTGAGGCATTGCTCTTGGAATACATTTCTGTTCAATAACCTTTTTTCCTTGCAGAGATGAGGCAGTTTGACCATTCAATAAAAATCGTTGTAAAGCATTGTGAGTGGGTTGATGCCTATAAGGATGACTACTTTAGTTGGCAGTGCCCACCACATGACATGTAAAATAAATAACAGCAAAATTAGCACAAAAGGATACCAAATGATATAATAAGAACAACATTTTCCAGTTGTTGCTTCCACTGAGTGTCCACTGGCCCTCCACCAATCAGCTCAGGAACGTTGTCCTGTGCTTTGGCATCATAGCAGTTCAGAGCGGAGGGCCAGCGAGAGCGTCCAGAGAGGTGGCAGCAGCCACATGGGAGATGGGGAGGGGCGGGCGCCTAAAGGCGAGGCAGTGTCAGAGGTGCAGGAGCATACCTCGTATCCATTCTCTGCGTGGTCTGGGTGATGGTGCACGTTGCCTCTCGTCTCCGTGCTTTTGGGCTCTGTGTCCGGAGAGTCCGACTGCATCTCGGTGCACAGCAGCCAGTCCTTAGCGATGAGGCGGGGGTATCCTGCCTCCGCCTCCATGTCACTGCCAGGCACTCGCCAGTACTCCTTCCCCTTGAAGAAATAGGACGAGCCTACGGAGAGAGAGAGGGCACAGGGTTATATTAGTGTGCGTGTATGACATAGAACAGAATACAATACAAGACTATGTACTTTACTATTCACACAAGGTACAGAGTTGTCTTTGCTCTCATCTGTAATACACAACAAGCACAGAACACATAAAACATCAAGGGCCTTAAGTTCATGAATCCCTGATCCCTGGTGCAGAGTGTTCATGCTAGGTACTTTCACACTGTTATTGCCAAACCCCACAGTACACCTGTTCCAGACGGAGTGGGAACAATTTGAAAAAGGGTGGGATTACAAAAGATACATAATGATATTTTATTCACTATGACAGCAGTGCAATTACACTAGTGAGTTTACCCACTAGTGAGTCTTGGGGAGGAGAGTCCAGATCAGCTCACAAACTAGCATGGATGATTTCCAAAGCATATCATTTTTAGATTTTGGATAATGGATGTTTTTTCCTTCCCAAATCCATCAGATTGCACCATCTATTTCAGCAAGTAGTTTTCAAATCAGACCCTGCTCTTAGATGTAAGAAAGCTACCATGAAAAACACAAGACATGTTCATTCTTACTCTGCAAAAAATAGCTTACATTTGGTATTGTTTCCTGTTGACGTTTATACCTGTGTAACCTCCTTACTGGATAAAAAAAACTCTTGTTTCTCAAGAAAATACCATTTCACCAACTCAAACCGGCACTTTGCACAATGCACTCACATAACAACAGAGCCCTCATCTATTGACACAAGACTGGTCTTGTAAAACTAAAACCAACAACCTGATAAACAGTTCAGATAGTATGATCCATTCCCTCCATATGAAAATAATAACTAAGCTGGCACACACCAGTACTGTCACCATGTGGTGTCACAAGCTTTTATTTTCTGATTGCTGTTAGTTGTCGTGGGACGGCGATGATTCAACTTGGCTGACTCTGATGGATGATCTGAACCAAATCTAAGGTGGCAAACGTGTCCCGTATATGCTTGCATGTTGTGCAGAATAGCTGAGTTGTAGCCAGTAACTTTGCTAGCTGCAAGATTGAGCACCCACACTGGAAGAGACTGATATAATTGAGCACCAGTAGGAACATGCACAACACAATCCTTAAGTGAAGAGTCTTCGGAGAGAAGGTGCATTTTGTTTTTCTGATTAGAGGAAGAATCAGCAACAGATTCTGCCTTACTGGTATTATTGCTTTTGTTACATTCAAATAATACTCTTAATGTGCATTTACACATATGTCCTATTTGGAGAATGAAGTAAAACTGGCCAGGATTTCATACATAAAAGGGGTTTATGTCATTTTGTAGGGTATCTGTGGGTGTGCTGGCCAGCACAGAACCCAGCAACGCCTTGTGGGCATTCTAGACACCATAATTACACTGTGCCACTTGATAGTTACTGACACACCACCTACTGCGCCTGTCCTTTCACTTCAGGGTACTTAAGTTAATTAGTCACCAAAATACCAAATGGGCACTGGCAGAATAAAAGAAAAAACTAAACGCTGTGTGCTTCTGATGAAATTACCACTTTGTTGGAACAAAGCCTCCAAAATGCGTCATGTGCCATTATGAAAAATAGGTTCAGTGTTCATCAGAAGTGAGAATGTGAATGATAACGACACATGAAGATTGAGGCCAATATTTCTGCCACACACACTTTTTTGCCCTTTTAGCATGTCAAAACTGATATCTGATTTGAATATAATTGTATAGTGTGAACATTGTTTGATTTGGTTTCCAAACTCAAATTCAGTTTATTGAAACTCAGAACTCTCAGAAACTGAATTTGTTAACTGGAGGGCAACCTCCTCCTACAAGGCTATTCACCTAACCAACCACAATATAGGGGCTATTGATTCTTATTCATTTTCTTCATTTACTGGTGACTGAGACAAACAAGAGGAGAGAAGTAAATGTGTGATAGTATTGTGGCTCAGCTAGCGACTGAAATGAATAAGAGGCCAGAGATAAATGAATGAGGGAGCTCCAGCGAAGTGAGGAATGTTCTCTCGTTGTCAATGGCCTTGGAGCTCGCCTTTAACTGTGGATTAAATATTCTTTGTGTTTAAATGCTTGTCACAAAATCACACAAAATGCACGAAATCTATAGAAAATAAATTAATCACATTCTGTCATATCATAGCATGAGCCTTGTATTCATCCAAGTGTTGGAGGAAGTAAGACAGGACAGAGAACAATTAAAGCATTCACTTTACTTCTGAGTGTTTTCCTGCAGTCAAGGACATGTACCCTGAGTGGAATATCTACCAAAGAATATTTGTGAGCAATATACTGTATGTTCGAGCATCACTTAAATAATGCAGCAAGGATGTTGCTGCAATGTGTTGCTGCGTGGCACTTTGCTGCTTTAAGACAAGATAAGATACTTTATTGCCATGTCAACACAGTTGATAGGAATTTGCCTCAGTGCAGCTCTTAAAAACAGACAAAAAACAGTTATCACATTTATGTATTCAGAAACACATACAAGTCCTAGAGTGCTTTGTGCTGCTACATTCGTTTTTCTCTACTACTACAAGTGCTTGTTCGTTAGAGTTCAAGTATCGAACAGCCTCAGGATATGTGCTGTTCCTGAGGCGAGATGTCCAGCACTTAAGACTCTGGAATCTTCTTCCTGAGGGGAGGGGTTTGAAGAGGGAGTTAGCAGTGTGAGAGGGGTCGGCAATCATCTTCTGCGCCTTGCGTCTGATACGTGTGGCATATATGGAGGAGACAGAGGGAAGGTCACTGCCAATGATCTTAGACGCTGTGCGTACCACTCTTTCTAACTGTCCCCTCTCAAGGGCAGCTGTGTTGCCGTACCACACTGTGACTGAGAAGGCGAGGACACTCTTCACAGCAGCCCTGTACAAGTGCAGCATCGCCTCCCAAGTCACAACGAACTTTTTAGGCTGGTGCAGAAAGTGAAGCCTCTGGTGGGCCTAACCCACTCCATTATCCAGTCATTGATGACCAATGGAGGGAGGACCTCTTTACCCCTCCTGAAGTCAGTGATAATTTCTATTGTCTTAGTGATGTTTAAAACCAGGTTGGTTGCCTTACATCACTCCACTAGGGCCTCTACCTCAGCCCTGTAGGCAGATTCATCACCGTTCCTTATCATGCACAGATTCAGAATGGGATACACAATCATTGGTGTATAAGTACAGTAGAGGTGAGAGAACACAACCCTGAGGGGCCCCAGTGTTAAGGGCCATAGGCCTGGAGAACATGTTACCTATCTTGACTACCTGCTTCCTATCTGACAGAAAATCTAAAATCCAGTTGCATAGACTGATTAATTCTCAACACCTGAGGTTTATCAAACAGTTTAAGGGGCACAGTAGTGTTAAATGCTGAACTAAAATCCATAAACAAAACCCTTGCATAGGTGGCGGGGGCCTCCAGGTGCTGCAGGATACTGTGTAGGCACAGAGACACAGAATCCTCTACAGACCTGTTAGCCCGATATGCAAACTGAAACATGTCCATCTCAACGTTGGATAAATGGTTACAGACAAGTCGCTTTGTTCAAGTCGCTTCATAACAACAGAGCAACAGGCCTGTAATCATTCAGACTGACAACATGAGACTTCTTGGGTAAAGGGATGACAACAGCAGATTTAAAACATGCAGGGACTTTGTATGGGCTAAGAGACAACTTAAAAATAGCTGTGAAAACAGAGGCAAGTTGGTTGGCACAGTACCTTAAAGTGAATGTGGACACATGGTCTGGCTCTGCTGCCTTCCTGCTATTTCGTTTGCAGAGCAGGGCTTTAACCTCGTGCTCTTTCACCACAAAAGGAGGGATTGCAGGCTCTACTCTATCTGCTGCTCTAAGCTGTTCGTGTCACAGCAAATCAAATCTGCAATAGAATTCGTTATCTGGAAGTAGGGGGTCTTCATCCTGAGGTGACTTTTTGTTCTTATACCCTGTAATCATCTGTAGACCCTGCCAGACCCCCCTAGTGTCTTTGGTTTGTAGTTTGTCCGGCAGACAGTGTTTATACTTATCCTTAGCTTTTCTCACGGCTCGCTCCAATTCATATCTGGCTACCTTATAGAGATCTCTGCCTCTGCTCTTAAAAGCTGGGGTTTTCTTCACACATAAAGTTCTAACCTCCTTACCAAACCATGGTGTGTTATTACTGAAGACAGTCACCATCTTATGGAATTATGGAAGCAGCTCTTTGCTCAACATTTCTTTATCCATGCTTTGGGCTTGATAATAAATGCCAAACATATGGCAGACAAAAATAAGTTTTTGTCTTTCATTTTTAAGCAAACCCCAGGAGAATAACCCTGACAAGAACCCCAAGAAAGGGTAGAAACTGATGATTGTTGCTCCTCAACAATTAAGAGCAACAATTAACATGCCTAAAATGTAAATGGTAATGTACAACAGGAGTGGTGCTGGTCTATTGGGAGATTTCATGTGAGTGGGTGAAGGCTCAAGGCACCTAGTAGCATCCATTTCCTGTGCATAATCATGAGAATAAATTCAAGTCAAGCTGCAGCTTGTTGGAATAAGAATAAGGTATACTCTATAGTGCGCAAACACACACATTGCCTCTAAACGTCTGAGGACCATTAGAAACACAATTAATTTCTCTCAGTCCTACCTCAACCATAAAAAACAAGTCCCGTAGCTCTCTGAAGCCCTTTGCAGTGATGACGGACCATAATATATAACACTTTCCAAAAATGTCCTCATTCTGTAAATCTAGAACTGAGCTTGATCCTCGCCAAGATTGAAGTACATGAGTATACAGACACACTCACAAAGTCACTCTCCTTATCCATCTATCACAATTATTGGAAGACCAAGTCCTGAAAGCCACTTTGTCTTCTTCAAATTCTTCTTTCTTTTCCGCAGAGACTAAAAGTCTCAGAGCTGTCAAAAGTGGTGAACAAATGTCAGATCTCACCCACTACTGGCTAATAACGGCAGAATCACTTCTAGAGCCAAAACATAAGACTCTCGAAAGGGTGATTAGATTTACTTTTCAGCAATATCTGGTCTTGAGGGACTTCTCTATTAATTCATTACTGAAACATGAGAATTAAGTAATAAGGCTGGTGGTACTGTTTATTTTTCTTGTCAACAAACCACATGAAAAGACCAAAACCAACAATGCATTCATCATCATCTTTCTCCCTACACCGTGTGTGGCTCTCCAAGCCCATTCATTCATACTGAAGATGTAAATCTTTAGAAACGGGTCACAAATATATAGTTTCATTTCTAACAAAGGATCAGTAATTTCCTAAAACAGCTGGGCACTTTAGCTTTTACCAAAAGTTACTCAACAGATTTTAAACCCTTGATTCCAAAATCCTTACTATGAAAAGAAAAAAAAAGGTGGAATAATTTCCTGACATTATGGCAACAGAGGTTGTAACTTCAACTCTACTAATGTGACACTACTACTGTTATGGATGCTGACTGGTTTATGTGAACCTCCTCTACAGGTTAAAGATAATAGTCATGCCTTATAAATTTAATTTTCCTCGCCATGCCTAAAAGGCTAAACTATTCCTGGGTGCCACACTGATGTCAGCAGCTATGATTATTATCATCATTACAGCTACATTAATACCCTTTATGTCCCCTTTTTCCCTCCGCAGCAACCATTCTCTATGGTTTTACTGCCTTTCTCTGTCTTTCTATGCTTTCTCTATCTGTCCTCTGAGTAAAGCCATCTATCTTCCTAACATCACTTCTTTTTCTTCCCTTGTCTTTACTATCTTTCTTCATCCTCAGGTGTCCCCATATCTCCTCTTGTCTGGATTCCCCTTCTCTTCCTCGTTTCCCATATCCCTCCCCGTCTTTCTGTTCTATTTTTATAACAAGGTGTCACCATATCTCCTCTCTCCTTGCACTCATATCACTCTTTTTTCCCCCCCTGTCTGTTCTATCTCTTCTCCCTCTCTATTCATCCCGAGCTGGTGAAACAAACAGAAAACAGGCTTTGATGTGGCTCCAGTTCCCAGGCCCCATGGTCTGTCTATGTGCATTTGTGCGCGTAGGTTTCCAAGTTTACCCTTTCAGGCTCTGTGGTGATAATGGCGGGGGGTGAAGCAGAGTCGGGATTGTGTGCGATTGGCCTCTTCTCTCACACACACACACACACACGCATACACACACGTGTGTACACACATCAAAGAGCTTGGAGCAAGACCGGAGACAGAACACAGACCACTAAACACCTGACAGGGAAAGAGCTTCCTTGTATTCACATGCTGCAGGGGGGATTAGGGACATCCTGGCTCCCACTGAGAATGGCCTCAAATTTCAGGACTCGGTGGCTGGTATTTTTAAAATCTAAAAATGCCCTACCATCATTTAGAGCTTAATGCACACACAGCCCAACAGAAAAAAATGTTGCACACAGTTTCTCAAACAAATTTTTACACCTCACATTAACATGCACATGTGATCAGACGACTCCAGCTATGATTCTTTGATGGAAGCAGGCGTTGCGACCTTGACACTCAGCTGCTACAGTGGAGCTGCTCACTGTGATTACACTGGGCGAGCTCCAAGGTTTGAATGTGTTTTGACTGCGTGAATGTGAAGCAGAGTGTTGGCAAAAAAGAGCATGTGTGCTACGTCAAAATAACAGATAAAAAGGTAAAAATAAATAAATAAATACTCTGACACATGAAAAAAACAATCAAATGCAAATGTGCCTTTAATCTGCATACAGCAGCTATGCCAACTAAATATTGTGCATGGATACAACCAGGGAGACTGACAAAATGAAATAAACTCAAAATAAACATTAGGACAGAAGGATGAATGATAACAAAAAATTGGAATAGATTTTCTCAGGTGAAATGTCTTGTCTATGAGAGATAGAAGTTGGACAAATAAATATATTAGATGTAAATTCAAACTGCTTTAACCTGAAGATTAACAACAACCGCATGTTACTTTTGATTTATATTTGCTGATTGTAAATACAATATAAGTGATTGATGAGAAGGCCATATCTTTACAGAGACTTGACTAATAATATCACCTGTGAATGAAAATAATAAAGAACTGTGATGATAAACAAGAGCACCCCTATACTATTCAAATGAGAATAAAGTGCAAAGCAGCAGTATTCCAACATAAACATAATGTAACTTAATGACTTTGGCACCACTTATAAGTAAACAAGACAGTCATGCTAGCAGCTCTGTGGGGCGCTTTGAGCTAAATGCTCATGTCAGCATGCTAACATACAACGATAACGCTAGCATGCTAATGTTTAGCAGGTATAATGTTCAGAATGATTACCATCTTGGCTTAGCCTGTTAGCATGCTAACATTTGTTAATTAGCATTAAACCCATTAGTTTTGTCATTAGTTTTTGCAAGTATTTAGTCATTGCTGAGATATTTCACTCTGGACCAAAGTGCCGTCTTTGCAGTCCTTCGAGTCATGCTGCTAGCATGGCTAAAAAGACACACATTCAAGTGATTCCAACTACTTCAGCAGAATTTGGCTCAGAATCGTAATTTGATCGTAAAACTTCCAAACCCTGAAGCCGCATGTTTGCTAACTTGCATAATTGTTCCATCATTGTCTCATATTTCTCTTGTAATTCATTCCTCGTTGAGGATTTCCCCTGAGAAGGATATTGCACGGTCTTGCCTTAGGGCACCGGCAAATACCAGAGCTACCAGTGGTCTGATGCTCTGGTGGAGGGTTACAACTCTATTTTTCCCTGAGAAATGTAATCATTTCTAGCTGGAAGAAACAGCAAGTGGTGATTCATCATTTAAAACAGTGAATGTAATCAATAAGAATGGCTTTTATAATCAATTTTTAATAAAGACAGAAGAGGTCAAAATATGTCACTGGCTTCCTTCTATAATACCTCTTCACTCTGGGTGATAGATTACTTTTGGGGGTATAGTTTTGACCATTTATTTTGTAGAATATTGAAAAAGTAGCAACACAGCCTGATTATCACACATACATTTATTTGAAGTTCTTTAGAGAATCCACAGTGTTATTGAAACAGAGAAAGACAAAGAGAGACATCTGCTTTTGTGGTATCATGTTATGAATATTTATGTATCTGTATTTTATGTCTGTCTTTTATTGTAAAGCACTTTGTGACACCTGCTCAAGACAGGTATTATATAAATGTACTTGCTTACTTACTTTACTTTCAGCTCAGCAGCACCTTAGGTTCTAATTCAAAAGTAAAGGTAAAAGAGGTTGAGAGATTCACCACACTGTCAAATGGTTGCAACTATGAACGCACTGTAACAGAGTAGGCCGTGGGACGTGTCAAACTGTGCCCTTCTTTCACATCTCCACGCACCTGGTCACCCGCTGCATAAAGTGGGCATGATTGCTGGATTGTCTATTTTGGAAAATTGCAAAAATTGTTGGACATGGCCTCTAGTTTCCGTTGTTGTGAGGGGGGTTTCAGATATTGTTAGACAATCTGACAAGCACTTCATTTGAAGCATAATGACGCCTTAAGACCCAAAGCGAAGCTTATGTCATTTTACCGTCATTCCAATCCTCACATTTTTTCTCAAACTTTGGTTAGTGACAAAGAATGAACTAAACTAAATTTCTCTGCAGAGTGACTGGCTTTACTCTATGTGACAGTTTGACAAGCTCAAAGAATGATTGCCTCTCTTTGAGTCTTGTGCACTAGGAGAGGGCAGGACACACTAGAGGGACTACATCTCCCAACATGCCTGGGAGTACCTGGAGATTCCCTAGGAGGCGCTAAAGGAAGGTTCTGGGCAAAAAGAAACCACCGTGGTCTCAACATGCACCTAGAAAATGGATGCATGTGTCGGTATCATAACTGTGAATGATGATGAAATCTCATCTGTGTGTGTGTGTGTGTGTTTTGAGTCCATGTAAGTGATGGTGGAAGAATGTGCTTTTAAGGTCCCTCACCATCAGACCACCTCATGGCGTCGTCCAGGTTTGGTGGCAGTCCCTTCCAAAGCATGCTGTCTTTAGGGTAGCCCAGGTCCATGCGCCTCAGGTGGTCATCGTAGCGCCAGTAGTGGTTGTCCTTGAAGAAGTAGGTTTTGTCGTTGTGCAGCCAAACAAAGGCTGCATCTACGCCTTCCAAGGGTAGGCCAAAGTCACTGATTGGACGAGGGTAACCCTCCTCAACGATATTGTCTTTAAATACCCAGTACTTTAGACCTGAAGAGGGTGGACACAGAAAATCTACCTTACAATCTATAGTTTTATACATCACACACACAGCAGACAGTGTATGCACTTGAGATGATACATTTAAAAAGATGAGACCTGAAAGACATGTATAGAAACTCTCTTGAAATAAGATTCACACTTATTTTTGTTACTCAGCCAGTGAAGAACATTCTCTGCCAGGAAGGCTGTTTTACATTTTATATCAAATGTGAAACATGCCCTTGTTTCTGCACCCTTGTTGTTTTTTAAATTAAATTTATAACTCTCCTGCCCTCTCATAGAGAATATAGAGAAAAAAACAAGTCACAAATTCCTTCAAAGTTCCATATTGTAGGAAAGGTGTGAAATGTCTTTTTTTCTTTCTTTATAGCGTGGATGAATCACATTTTAAAAAGTCCGCAGGTCCTCAGCAGTTTTTAATGTTAATGTTTTGGACACACTGTAACTTAAAATGCAGTGTGTACTACTACGTGTATTAATACATAACACAGTGTATTTCAGCTATCAATGTGAATGCTCACTAGACAAACTTCTTGTACATTTTAAGACTCATTCCAAGATCTGAAAACATATTGAAATGTAGATTTTTGTTTAGTACCATACCTTTGAAAAATACTATTTTGTGGTCCCCCGGCCTCTCATACACCGCATCCACACTGTCCAGATTGGTTGGGAGGCCCCTCCAGAAACGATGAATCTGAGCAGGACGAAGAGACACCAGGTGCTTCTCTCGAGTTAGTCGCCAGAAGTACTTTCCTACGAGGAACAGGACAGTTTGGAGTTAGGAGGATCAGCACTACTCAGGATGCTGATAACAAATTATAATGGCTCCGGCGGCCATTATAATTTGTTATTTTTTAATGCATTCCCTAAGGGGAAACAGTGCAAATGTTAATGAATGTAATGAAGTTAAAATGGTTCATGTTGTCACTGCCATGCTTGTGTAGAGATTTGATAAACAGCAATGTCCATTTTCAAGGTCTCTTTGACTTTTGTGTCTCAAGAAAGGCTTAAATTAGGTTTAACTGCAGATATGAATTAATGTATTGTCAAGCTTAATCAAAAGGCATTAGTTTCCTTTCCTCTGAAGTTTGTCTATTGTCATCTTTACCTTTAGCAGAGATTTCCCATGCGGTAACATTTCAGAACAGGTCCAAGGCTGACAGAAAATTAGGGTTCACCATTCTTTCAAAAAGCATTTCGCTGTGCGTCAGACATTCGTGGCAGGCCGACACCATCCCATATGTTTTAGGCCGACTTGCACCGCAAGCAAAATCTACATCTTGATCAATACAAACGTCTATTTAAAAGGGCAATATGATTTAACGATGATCTATAAACTTTTAATGCCATCTCTTGTAAATTATATAATACATTAAAAAAGCATACTTTGCTAACACTTCTGCTGCTGAAGGTATGCGAGTCTGTTTCTTGTTTCTGTCGTCAGTGGGAGGCTGGGGGTCATTCCTCCAGAGGGCAAGCATGAAAGCCTGACGTAATTTTTGGCCTGCAGGCTCTCAGCAGGGCTCAGCAGGCTCAGTCTACATCTTCCCCACTCCCTCATCCTCTTTCCTTTTCTCTCTCCTTCTTTAATTTTCTCTTCCTCCTCTTACTT
Source organism: Macquaria ambigua (assembly GCA_008360985.2). NCBI lineage: Eukaryota > Metazoa > Chordata > Actinopteri > Centrarchiformes > Percichthyidae > Macquaria > Macquaria ambigua. Next base: position 235,889 of record VMKM01000337.1, read on the forward strand.
CCGCTCATTTAGCTAATTTCTTTTTCATTTTTCCCACGCAGCTCTGTGGCTTTGCGTCTGCCTGTCTCCCTTTGTGACTCCATACCTTTGAAAAAGAAGGCCTCCCCTCGTATCTGGGCCACTGCATCAAAGTGACTGGTGCATCTGTCTGGGGCATCTCGCGCCAGCCTGAGAGAGATGTGAAAAAAGTAGGAGAAAGGGAGATTGTAAAAAGAGGGGGAAAAAAAGAACCTCTTCTGTAGAGCTGGACATTAACACTTTAAACCTATGAACACCACAAACAATGTTTATGTACTTCAATGAGCTACCTATCATCTAAAATGATTTATTACATATTTATAAAAGTGAAGTTTATTTGTCGCAAAATCCATTGACACTTTCTTTAAGATATGTGTTGATCCTTTTCAAGATCTTTTTATGCATCTAAATTTTGTTCACGCTTTTCTTGTCACCCACTGCGACTGGGTGCCTGTGCATGAATCAGTGAAACCAGGCTAAACAAAAGAGGAGATGCTATCAGGCTGACACGGTGAGGTCCCTCGGTGCATTTATCCTCGGGGTTTTTAAGTGATTTAAAGCACCGACGTGGCCAGCCTGCCAATGATGAAGCCATTAGCACCACAGGGCTGAGAGTGGGAGCCCGCCAGGCCTTATATTGCCAACAAAGGTCTCTATTCAGAGCTCTATTAACTCTACACCACTGCCTAGTGGTCAGTACAGGTGCCCTTGTCAGGCCTAATCCACCTTTTTCACGCATCGTGACCTGAAGGAGTCAGAGGGAAATGATTAATGAAGGCAGTGGAAGTCCAAAACTGGGGAGCAAAAGATGGTTAATTATCCCACCACTGCAGGTTTAGCTTAGACATCCTTCACAGTGCTGCCTTGCTTTGTTTTGTTTACTGTTGTGTGTGTGTATGCACATGTGAGTGTGTTTTCTGAAACTAATTTGAATTGCAGACCTTCAGAATGAAGACATTTTTCTGAAGTCTTTTGTTGGACCTCCTGGGGGCTACTTTTAGTGCTTGGTGGTTTGGGTGTATGTGTGAGCGTGTGTATGTACACTCAAAATACATAAATGGACAAAATTAAGTCTAATTATCCTTGATAATCTGAAAAACTACAGGCTGATAGCCGCCCAACTTGCTTTAGGGAATTATTTAATTAGACGGGCAGGCTCCCAAGCTCACTCTCGCCCTCTCAGCTAATTTGCTTTGTTGGCACCTCATGACTTCTTATCAAGCTCCAAAAAACTCCTTTTACAATAGATGTCGAATATTCCTGCAAGGATTCATTACATTGTTTCTCAGTGGAAGTGGGGAAAAAGGTAAGAAAATTAAAAAACAATCACAATATAATTATGCTGATGTGAAGAGAACCATCAGAAAAATAGAAATCTCTCTAGAATGAGATCCAATACAGTTACCCTGCAATAAATACCACCTATGTGAAGCCTATTAAGAGTGTAGCCATCTTAAGGATGTAGCTGAACTATTATGGCCCTAACTGTAACATTGCCACATTTTCATGGCTGCATGCCTACTTAAGGAATTCATATTGGCGTGAAACAAGAAAACATAGCGTACATTAAAACTGTTTATGTGATTTTTGCGGACGTTTATGTGCACGTCCACCTTTGCCAACTGAAGCCATAAGACGTATCAAAGAGCAGCGCTTGTCCTAATAAGTTGTGTCCTGAGTCGACTGTGGAGCAAGCATCATTTTGTATTGACACTCCTCTCTGCTGCACTCCTCTGGCCGCTACAGCACACGCTGTGTCATGCTGAATCGGATTTGCAGAATGAGTGAAGGCTGGAAAACGTCAGCTTTCACCCAACAAGATTGCAGCATTGGTGATGCAAGGGCACTGCATTTAGGGTCCTAGAGATAGAGACTGAGGGACTGTTGAAGAGGCCAAAGTGATTTTTTTATGCAGTATAATACTATAAAAGTAGATTATTTTCTTGTTGCATGTGAAAAATTCCAAGTATCTTTACATCTACTTACAGAACAGTGGATCTGTTTTCAGGAAGGTCAAGCAGGACAGGAGGTTCAGCTGTCTGGGAGGGGTTTCCTGGTCGGTTTGTGTGGGACACCGAGTCTCTGACACCTAAAAGGTCAAATGTTGATTCAAATGAATATACAACATATGTAATAACCTTCTTTTAATTCTTAGTTCTTTGCTCTGCTCCCATTCTTTTGCAATGTTAGTATTTTCCTATATTCTACCATAGTATAACATGGCCTCTTTTTGATCTGTTTTATTTCTTTGTTCACTCACATACTTCACTCCTCTTCATATTCATCATTCTTATTCCTCACACTGCCATTTCCTGTATCAGTGAATGGTGTGATAAGGTCACGTGCCATAACGAGGTCCAATTAACTCCATCCATGTTTTCATTAAATCAATAACCTTGCTCTACAGAACTCATCAATTGCTGCTTCCTGCATGAGGAGGCCTCTGTATCTTCTCTCTGCTGAGCTTATAATTACAGCAGAGGCTCATGAGTCATGGTCAGTGGAGTAGAGGAAGATTCTGTGAATGCAGATAGGGGTAAAGTACTGTATGTCTCCACACACACACAGAGAGAGACGCACACACTTTGAGACATCACAGCATAAACAGATGCAGAAACATCTTCGAGACTTGCTTGCAAGTATGACGCATCAAATGAACAGCTAATTTAGCCAGTATGTAGCGTAGCAACTGCTGTATTGTTGTTATGTTTTTTTTTTTTTTGTTTGTTTATTATTTTGGAAATACTTGGAAAGGCTGACTTTAAAAAAAAAAAAAAAATCAACAGTGACTTCCCATAAATGATACATGGTGTTACATCTATTTATAAGGTGCCCTTCATAGTTACATGGCCACAATCAATTACTGAAATACCATTCCTGTGTGCACGTGTTGTAACACTGGAGGCAGATTTAGTCATGGAAATTCTCATGGAAATGCACCTAATTTAATCCCCCCACTTTTCCTATTACACACACAGCATACACGCACACATAGTAAGCAGACTACTTGTTCCCTCGTACCGTAGAGCTGCCAGACGCGGACCTTGTCTTCATAGGGTAGGTCGTATTTCAGAGGGTCTCCTACAGGACCCTGGTAGTACGGTCTCATGATGGACTCGATGGCGGAGGTGTGGACCAGGCCGATGGCATGACCAAACTCATGGACTGCAACGGCAAACAGATCCATCCCATGAGAGTCTGAAGGAGACAGAGAAAAGGATTATTAAGAATAATAAGAGTTTACATCATGGTGGTAAAAGATGCAGTGCAAGTGAAACTGCATGAAACAGTGGCAACTTCTCAAATTTGTGTCACAATAATCTTAGCTTTCTTTTAAAATACACAATTCTTACTGGGTGAAAATGGTTCGTAAATGATCATGCTGACATTTCTGTATAGATTATTTGTATCTATGGTATTTCATAGTGAAGCAACAATCTGAGAAATACCTGGAAAAACCTGACCCCAACCTGACTTTAATGAGGACATTGTTCTGCATTGTGTGAGGGGATGAACATGAGTTACTATAGTTACAGTGGGGTTACTACAGTGTAACAACTGTGGTCCTACCACTAATTTAGAGACATAAGATGGTGACTTGTATGGTGACTTGCAGCCCACTTAGATTTTCCGTTATTCTTGATTGCAAAGATACTTGGGCGCGATAGTACAGAGTAAGGTGGTTGCATTTACTTTCAGGTGACTGAATAAGGAAATGACGAATCCTAATGATACACTGGATCCACCAGGTAGCTTGGCAGGTTGAATCTCTAGTATAAAAACAACATTGCACAAACCACAACCATTAAAATCATCTGGCTTGCAGCTATGTGTAGGGAACTATAGACTTGGGTAGCCTAATGTGTGAATGGGTTATGGGTAAACAACTTTTTATGTGATATATAGCATGGTTCAAATGGTCAAATATTCTGTGTTTGTGTATGAAAAGGACAGACTCAGTGGCGACAATGTGACCTTTCCGCTTTCTGTCTGTGTCCTAAATTGACAAACCCCTGTTCAGGTATTTTATCTTTTTTCAACTCATCTGCTTATGGTGCAAATTAAGAGGCATGACAGACAGCTCAGGAGGCTTTGAGTGCTGTTAGGCGTGTGGTGTAGTGAGATAACTACGGTAATACTGCCTAAGTCCCTGGGCTGGCAATCAAAACCTGAGTGCAGAAAGACACCTTAAGAGGCTGCAGGCTATTAAAGCACCTTTCACTTGATGTTCTGCTAAAAAAAAAGGAAAGAAAAAGCCTCCCAAACTCTTTGTCGGACTCTGTGAAGCAAGACAAAACCTGGGGCTTGGAGATTTAGATTTGCAAAAATATGGAGAGCTAGCATGTCGAGCCAAGCTAGCTTAGAGTTCCTTGGTGGCTAGGCTCAAGTCTGCATTCAGTTAACCTAAGGTTGGCCTCGGCTTGGGACATGCACTCGTGCTTACAGTACCCAACTGGGATATTCAGAAGGCAAATGCCAACTCTAATCTACAGGAGCACATGGTGCAGAGAGGAAAGGTGGACAAAAGGAAGGATAGCGAGAGAGAGAGAGAGACAGACAGAGAGAGAGAGACAGAGAGAGAGAGAGACAGAGAGAACAGGGGCTCAGAACAGAGTATGTACCATGTCATCATATTTACAGTCCATGTGGGGCTGACAGAATAATGTAATGCCTGTGGACAAAGTAGGAGCGGAGAGAATTGGGTGGATGAACCAGATTCATTTAGGAAGGCAGAGAGAGACAGAGAGACAGAGGAGACTTAATGTAGCTCTACAGACGACTGAATACAGAATATTGATTATTGTTCTGCTGGATTCACCAGTGAACCATTAAGCAGCTTTTCAGCAAGCCAAACGCTTTCATTGCATAGAGCTCAAGATGGGAATTAAGGGCTTCATTCAGTAGACCTCTAAACTCTTCCTGTCTGCCATTCCTCCAGTCCTCAGAAACTAGGATCACAGGACAGAGCGGCTTTGATCATAGAAGACCTTTGAAAGACATGTCTGGCTACCTCAGAAACATCCCACACCCCTTCATGGATGCCCTGAAGTTTGCCTACAGGGCCAGCATGTTTATGGTAGATGCAGTCAACATTATAACTTAAGTAAGGATACTGTTTGAGGACCTTATATTATATATGAATACATGGACAAATATATGTTTCATAGTAGTGTGCACAAAGTTTTAGAATGAGTGGGAAATATTCAACGATGCTAACCTATCTGATGTTAGTTGGTAATTTAGCAAAACGTTATTGGCATAAAGTTTTGTAATTTCATGTATGTTTTTGTTATTTTTGTGAAATTTAATTTTAAATCTGCCCAGTTCCCATTGTCATTAAACAGCATTGTATCAAGTGTCAGGTCAATTGTATCGACCATTTTATACATTATCTATTTTTCTCTTCTATCTTTAATCCATATATTAGCAAGCTAACGTTAGCTTTGTCAGTTGGTTTACGTTAGCTACGCGACAGTTAAACCTGGCAGTTACAGGGTGTAAATATTTAGTCAGAACTAATCTCTACATAAGAACTAATTTGTGTAGTGCAACTAATTTTAATTTAGTGATGTGTAGGCTAAATCTCAATAAACACTTACGTTATAATTAATTTGAACTTACAAAAAGCTGGTGCAACCATCTCTTTGTCTCTCAATACTGTGATCACGGAATTTCCAACAGTCAGGACACGACACAATGAGAAACAAAACAAAATCCTGAATCAATACAACATGACACAACTCTGTGACAAGACACATTCATCTTAAGGCTTCAAGTTGTACAAGAAAGTACAGTCTTCCTTTGTCAATCACCAAGAAGGCTCATCATTGGATGCACTCTGTGCAACAGCTGAGGACATGCAGCTGGTCAATGACAGTTTTGTGGCCCACAGCCAATATCCAGTCCACCATTACGCAGAACATTTCTCTCTGGTTTGGGCCACTAGGGATAAGACCAGACCAAATAAATAATTGAGTAACTAGAGATCATTGCCAACAACCACCCCAGGCTCAAGAAACATGCATCCAACATCATTAATCTCTTCCACGCACATTGTCCAAACTCTCGCTTCCAGGAAGCATCTCTGGACAATTGGAGCCAAAACAGCCAGGAACAAGAACAGCTTCTTCCCCCCGACTTATCACCCAGTGCTCCTCATCAATACATCTGCTTTCCCCCAAACTGGTAAACAGAATGGACAACAGCACCATAATGTACAATAGCAGCCGCTGTCTCTTTGCCAAAAAAAAAACTCTACAGCTGGTTATCTTCCTCAATTGTCCCAATTACTTAAAGTTGTATTTCACACTACGTTCCAGTTGGGAATCCTTTTCGACTTGGTCATGACATGATTGACATGACATGTCGACATGATTTTTCTTTCTGTTTCTGGCCTCAACAGCTTCCTCCCAAGTGTTATATAAAGGCCATTGTTTCTCCATGTTGTACACATCTTATTAGTTGAAAAGTTGAACTGGCTGTGGACCCACAAGTGTGGCAGGTATATCTACTGTGTCAGATCTCATACAGTATGATGAAATCACCTTGGTTTATATAGACCCTCCGGTGCTCCAGGTAAGCATCATTTGTTGTGCAATGGATGCAGTGCAGTCAAGTGCACCCTTTATTATGATACGGTATGATGTAACCACTCTGGCCTCCAGTACTTGGCTAAGCTTAAAGACCGAAAGGTAGCCCAAAGGTTAGCTTTTCCATTTGATGTGAGTCCTTGTAATGCTGTGGCCTACGATTACAGCACTCTTTCTTGTGATTATTTATCTTAATTGTCAAAATGCATATTTTGTTTTTGCAATTGAGTGTCACTTGTCATTATTATGTGTCACAGTTTTTGTTATTAGAATCATATCAGTGCAATGGAAACTTAGACAATTGCTACATTAGCTTATCTCAAATTATCCTGTGGTTACTAGCACAGTGAGTACAATCCCTTCCTGATATCTCCTGCATGCTCAGTGAGGCCTAACAGAGCTGTGTGTTTACATGTTTATCCACTGGGGGTACATGAACACAGCCCAGTCTTATATCATGTAAACTCGCTGACATCGCAAGTCTGCCCCCTGGCACAGTTGATGAAATTTAACAAGAGTGACCACAAGCAACCTAATGGCTGTGTTGCCTCACATTTCATCCAAACTCAGTAGACAAAAACACAGACACACACTGTATATTTACAGTATAAAACTCTCAGTCATGCCCTCATTCAAGTGATGTCTTGCTGTATCCTGCTATGTTTGCTGCTACAAAAACTTAACACACAAAGTAAGTCGACCCATTTACTTATATATAAAATATGGAATATGATATTAAATCAGATTGTATGAAACAGTAATGATTATAGATATTTTTGAAAAAAGAAAGTCACACTGTTTCTTGATGGGCAAAGTTTTGGAAGAAGCTATACATTTTAACAATTATATATTTACCCTTTATAAATGATGGCAGAAGTAAAATGATTAGTTCATGTCATATTTACTTGATTTTAGAGGAAAGGTAAACCAAAAATAAGTAAGTTAGAGTACTTTAGTGGATAAGGTTTCTTGTTGCAGTACCGTTTCACTCTGCCCTCCTCTCGCCCGTACCTGTTCTAACTTTGTGGTTTGTTTATTGTCTCTGGATTCTGATCCTGGTGCTATTTTCTGTGTCTGTATTGTTTTGCAGCATTGTTTTCTATTCTGTATTGTACTTTTTTATTGTCTGCTCTGTTACAGCCAGACATCAGTGGTAGTGTGAAACCAAGGGCAGATGCAAGATGTGACGTGACATAAAAGGTGGGTTTAAAGACAAAACTTTAAATTACACTTTCAGTAATGCTCTATATAAGTAACATGTAACAATAAGATGTAGCCTCGAGAGTCTAAATTCTACCATTCTTCCCTTACATCAATGATGTTTCTTGTTCTTTTAGAGGCTGTAACTGCATTTTCCTACACAATGTCCCCTATTCTCCTCTACTAACAAAAGACAGAGAAAGACAAGGACAGACAAATTTCACACAGATAACTTTTAAATGTTTACACACCTAAGAATAAACCAGAAAATCATTGTCGGTCACTTGCACTCACTTTAATTTGTAACAAAGTTTTGGTTGGTAGACCTTTATGATGTACAATTCAAGATTCAAAGTGAATGCTGTCTAATACACAATCGACAAACAGGTGCGTAGGAGAATGAAGTCATGCAAAAGAAGGTAGTGAACTTGCATACAAAGTCAGCAGTAAAGCTCTTTAAAAAAAGCATTAAAGAATGCCCAACGAAGGTCTACGACCACAGTTTACCAGCTTTTTTCATCAAGACTTAAGATCCATAAATGTTTTCCTTTCATAAATCAAATCATACTCGTAGCCTCATGGTTCGATTACAGCCGCGGACCTTTCTTGCTTATCATACCCCTCTCACGCTACCCATGTTTCTGTCTTATCTCAGTACCTTCACCTATCAAATAAAGGCAAAAATGCCAATAAATAAATAAATAAAATGAAATAAAATCAAAACATGAACTAACAATTGTTGGGACAAACAGCATCCCATTCAAGATGACTGTACAAATACTTAAAAATCCAGGCAGTACCAAGTTGACTGGAGCATCTGGTCGCCCTAATAATAGTATTGAAGCATTAATCTGTCCAATCTGCCTATTGTCTTGTTTACAAGTGTGTCTTCTCTCTCACCGAGGAACACACTCTCACAGAGACATAACCGGTACACACAAGGATGCATGCACACCACAGCAGCGCACACACAGAAAGAAAAAATTGAATGTCGTGAAAAATTCACCTGCTTAATGACGCTTTTGTTTTAGTCAGGGTAATCAGTTTGCAGAAGCAGATTGCTGGCAGAGTGATAATTAATAGAAGCAATCTGCTGCCTGTCAAAGCAAAAACAGCACTTCCAGACCCCCATTTATTTGATCTCGCTGAGATTCGGCCTCTCACGACTCCTAATGGACGGCTGCACAGCAGGGGTGAACTGGTCCGCTAAATGTGGTGCTTAATATTCCACTATTCAGCATCATCATACACATTAGGAGATGGCCTTAGCGGACCCAGATTTAGGGTCCCGCTGAGCACAATGCACCGGGAGATGGGGGAAGGGAATTAGCAAAGGCAATTACTCAGCTACGGATTTGTCTGATAAGGCTCATTTTTCTAAAGACGATTACATAGCTCTGCAATCTGCTGAAGCACCAACATTCACTTTTTACCTTCTGGGCTGACCTAACAAGTTTACATCTTCTCAAGGGATTACCATGCTTTTGAAAAAGTTGCTAAGAACAACAATTTATGAATCTGATTGCTCTGTGGGAGCAGAGCTAAGCCGGGCAGGACTCAACGTCTGCTGTCTTAACAAGCAGAACGATACGTAGAAGCAGTGATACTGACATCAGCTAAACAATGCCTTAGAGACAAGCTGATGATGCTGGGGGAAGGTGTTCTGAGACAGCAGCGAGTTGGGGCTGGCGGAGTGTGACTTAAGAAATTAAGAGTTGTTTTAATTAACTTTTGTTTCCCTCTGCCTCAGCGCGTCAGTCTGGCAGCCTCAGAGTGGTAGAGAAGGCAAACTCGACGGCGAAACAAAGCATTATAATCTGGAGGTGAGCTGAACTTCACTCCAACACCACAGAGGAAGAGAGATTTCTCCCAGGTCTGTGGCTATCTTTGGGGAGCTGATTAAAAACATTTGGGGAGAGTTTTTGTCTTCAGAAGATTGAACAGTTAAAAATAGAGAGTCTATGCTTGCTTTACAGATGAAAAAGTTTGATGCACTGGATGTGAATTTCACCCTTGAGGGAATTCATCACAGTGGAAGAAAGAAGTATCCTTGAAAGGTATGATGATGCACAGAATCAATCCACATTTTTACTTTCCCTTACTTTACTGTACTGTACTAACACAATGGGTACCATCATCCTTCAGTCTCCCTGAATTATTTATGGCTGGCAAAACCTCTTTAAAATTAGCTCTTAAAAATAGTAAGGGCAATAACTTTGCTGTTTATACTGTTCTTAGGTTTAGACTGAGCTATTTTACGGGTTTATCCTTCAGTACAAATGTCTTTAATACAATTTTTACTGCAGCTTAGTGGCCGTTTGAACCTGTGAATAACGGTCTTTTGGAAAGCACTATGATGGAGGCACAGAGAGAAATCAATTACAGTCATACAGACAGACAAGGTCACAACTCTGACCCCTCCCCTCCTTCACTGCCCTGCTGCCATTAACCAAACCTGCATCTATGCTGCAGCTGTTGCTGTTGTCCTGCCACTGCTGCGGCCTGGTGGGAGGTCTAATTGGAGCAGATTGAGCTGCTGTCCTGTAACATATGGCTCACAGTGCAAAACAAAGGAGGGAGATCCACACAGGTCCTGGCCCCATCACAGACTCACGAGCTGGGGTAGACAGCCTCACACACACACACACACACACGCACGCACACACACACACACACACACACACACCCACACACACTCTTAGGTTTAATCTAAAACATGAGGTCAAAATGCATCACAGGGCACTTGATCTTCTTATAGACCTTTCTTGTGGACAACACTTAAACAAAATGAAACCATGCAAACCTGGGATTAGGTTGCTATATGACACAAAATGCCAAACCAATTTTGAGTTTCTTTAAATTCACAAAATATTTGTTGTTTTCTGCTGTGAAGGCTACCACACTCTTACTAATGAAGAAAACAAAATGATTCCATGAACACCTTGGTTGTCTGATCCCAACTCCCCAACTTTAATTTCATTGTGCAGCCTTGTGTTGTAGAATGACAAATACATGTACCTTGAACCTTAAATCCGCTATTCCTTTCATCTAACAGCTGGCTGAGGGACGTGACGTCAAACAAGAGACTAAGAAAATGGGAATTAATTTATTTTGCCTCAACACTTGCTACATAATGCTAAATCAAATTCAGCCTTCAGATCTGTGATGTCGACTGAACGTTCGTTCGGTCTCACAACATATTAGCTCTTTTTGCAACAGAGTTGAAATTGTGGTCCTGCTTATTGTCTATGACAAGCGAACAAGTGCACACCAAATGACAAGGTTAAGTGGTGAAAAACCTCAGCGCTCCTGATAGTATAAGATAAATCACAGCAGTACTCTGACAACCAATCACATTACACCAAAAGCAGAATAATGGTTTTATCTTTTTGGTGTGTAAAATCATATAATGTAATGTCATGTAATGTAAAATACGTATAACTGACTAACTAATATTCTATGACATCCAAATACAACAATTGCAAGATTATTATTTCCATACATATTCCTATGGATAATAGGATTAATAAAATGTGGCAATGTGAAATGAAAATTGTGTTACAAAAACTGGTTGCTTGTTTCCCATAATTCACCCTGGAAATGGCCCACAAATTTTCAACTTTTTCAGAATGCAGCAACATCAAATAAAGCACTGGTGCTTAGTGTGCATGTACTGTAACTGAGCTCTGTTTCTCACAGTGCATTGCACACAATGATGTACACACAACCCTGAAAAATCACATGGTGTGTAGGCCTACTGTCATCGCGTCTGTGTGGCAAAATCACTCATATTGTCAGTGCTGCTGATTCATAAAACGCTGCTTGCTTACAGATTTCTCCCTGTTTTGCTCCCAGCTTTGGAAGACGTATTCATGTCAGGTTTTGTCAAGCAATCATATTTCATCCAGGAATTACTGTATTTGGGATGTCTGAGGCTGAGGTGAGAAGGAGGTGTAGTTAGAAATAGGTTTAAGCTGCCAAGATGTGCAATTCTGTTTCTCCTGGAAGGAAAAAGGCTTCACTTGGAATCAGAGGAGGAGTAATGGCATCCCCACATATCACAAACTTTTGGCACCCCTTCATCTCTTGGCTTCGGGGACTTTGCAGCAGATGGTGGTATATACAGCATGGCAGTAACAATTACTCGTGCCCTGCTTAGGTACTATTTGCAATTCTATAATACCGGCATCAATTAGCCACAAACACCAGATATAATTAGAAAAATCAAATGTTATTTCTTTATTTTTTTCAACATTTCACTGCCATAGAGTTGACATACTTATCATAAAAGAATACACCTACTCCTTGAAATTAATTTCAGCTTGATGACAAACAGACACTGATGATGTAGGCTTTATATATATGTATATATGTTGTGTCATGGACATACTAATATTTCCAAGGTCAAATATGAACTCTCATGCTTAACTTCCCTTGTTTTTTTGACTTAGTTTTGTTTTAGCCAAATATTTCTCACGTCATCTCTACCTCTCCTCTCATCACCATCGCCTCTCTCTCTCTCTCTCTCCTCTGCTGTCCATCCATCTTTCAAAAAAGATAGGATGAATGGAGGTACTGAGAAGAGGAGAGAGGAAGGTCATTTTAAGTTCAGTCATCCAGATGAAAGGAAGACTAAAGAAAGCAAGTCAGAGAAAGGGAGAGTTAATGATTTATGCTGTCATTCGTGTGACCGCACTGAGACAGCCTCTGCCTGACGATGCATTCAGCGCGACTAGATCACTCCATCCGCTCATTTCATCCGGATGAGTGGACTTATAATGCTCCCCTGCCCTTTCCTGCTTGCCACCTCCCTCCCTCCCTCCTTTCATATATAAAAAAAAAAAGCAAAGGACGGCGAGGAGAAATGAGGAGGATGCTGAGTGACAAGACCGCCGAGGTTCTTATCAGAACGTGACGATTTGGTCACATTTAGGTTACTTTCTAAAGCCAAAACACCAAAGCACTGTCTTGCGTTTGCCAGAGCTGTCTAAGAATAACGGAAATTTCTAATATAAGCTCGTCTATTTTTGATTGGCAGAGCTGATTGAATTCTATTTGGAGCCGCTGTCATCCTGTCCTCATTTCGAACTCGCAGATCTCCCTCTGCGGGTAATCAAGCCCTTTGAAAACTGTTTGATGAAAGAAATTTGGCCAGATCATTCAGGATAACATTGCATAAACCAATCTATTAGCCCACACAGCTCAAAGCAGAAACACACTGAATAAATATGTTTCACTGGGATGGGCCAAACATAGCCTGTGCGTCGATGACTGTAATAACAGACTTAATAATTCAGACATAATTTTGAGTTTTTGACAAGCTTATGAGATTTCTACAACTGAGACTTCTGCCTCAATACAACCGGATAATAGAGTTTTATTTGTGGTGCAAAAAATTGTATCTTAAATCTCTTAAAACAGTTGGGCTGTAACTAATGAATATTCATGAATCTGTCACTTATGTTTTTTCACTCAATTATTTAAGTCCCTGAAGCTGGCACCAAATGGATGCAATTGTGAGAAGTTCCTCACCTGGAGATCTGAAGGTCCAGGCCTCGTCATCATCAAAGTGTGTATCCCCAGCTGTGAACCTCTCTCCGGGGAAAAATGCGTGCGCCACGGTGCCCCCCGGCCCGTCAAAGGGATATCCGTCATTGTGGTCTGCCTTAGTAAAGTCGATTTGAATGTCTGCATCGCTTCCTGCCACCTCGTGGAAGTTAAGCGGTGCGATGTCACTCCAGACCTTTAAGGCGTAGTACATCAGGGCTCGAACAGTGTCCCTGCCCAGTAAGGCAGAATCCTTTGGGAAGGTCCTCACTCTGAGAGAAGAGAGGGAAAGAGGGAATATATTACATACTAGAAGGAGAGAGAAAAGGGGGACATGGGGGAGTTGAGAGGACAAGAAAGGAGATGAAAGAAGAGGTGGTTGATGAAGGAGGTGGAATGGAGACTTGACAGAAGAACAAAGCAAAAGTGGAGACAAGAGAGGAGAGCAGGGCAAAGTCAGAGGAGAAAAATCATGATGGACAAGAAACAAGAGGAGAAGAAAAGGAAAATTAAAGGAGGAAAGGGTAAGAGAGGTAAAATCTGTGGGAGAGAGGACAAGAGAAGAAGAGGAGTATGTCAAGTGTAAGGGTGACAGATGAACATGACAGAGAAGAGACAAGAAAGGTAAAAGCGTGGGAAAGAGGGCGCTGAGCACAGGAGACGGAAAGAAGTGGAAAAAGGAAACATGGTATGTATATAGTAGATACTGGCAGGAGAAGAGCAAGATGGAGAGATAGGTCTGAAATGCACAAAAGCACAATGGTCAACCACACAATGTTTGCCACTGGGACACACCTGCACAAAAACAAACATTTCTCTCTGAATATTTCATGTGATTCCATCAGTTTTTGTATTTCATGGTTAGGTGCTCCTGCTGCTCACGTACAGTATACTGATAATACGTTGAGAATACAATGTGCATTTGAAGAGATTATGGCATCAGCTTTCAGGAACAACTCATCAGCTTTTTCACTGTTTTCCCTTTCCCTTTCACTCCTTACTGAATGTTCTTCCTCCCTCTCATCACTGTAACATCTCTCAAGCCATTTCTTTCTGTCAGCGACAGCAGAAACAGGACAAGAATAAACAGAAAACCACTCAGACGTCGTGGTAAGTTTGTCTACCCTCCTCTACCACTAAATCTCCTCTCCTTCTCCATTGTCTTGTTGTGTCTCTCATTCCCATTTTTTCTCTCCACCCATCAGTCTTTGCCTCTTCCTACTCCTCTGTGTCTACATGATGCACTCGCTTTCTTTCTCCCCACAAAAGCACTTGTCTAAATAGAAGAAGTGATTTGGCCATGTCAGGCTGCAGTAGGAAATGTAATGTTATCCTACTGATGAGTGTTCATCAGCAGGATGCCTTTAGCCTGGAGAGAGTACCACCTTGTCTTACCTCCACAACCTGCTTACAACCTGCTAGAAATCGGAGCTGTGTACTGATGGAGCTTCCTTTTTTCATTTAAAAATCAAAAGCTATCAAGACTGTGTCACAACATTGAAATAAACACTGAAGGTACTTTATAGTACAGGAAATTGCCCAGTTTCAAATGACTTCCTTCCACTAACATCCTGTTCAATGTAAATAAGCATATCATGCTAGGCTGCACTCCATGTATTGGACAGCTGGATTTTATTGACCTATGTTGATCTCTTTCTCAAGTGCCGTGACTTGCATCAAATAAGACGAGGCTGTAGCTCAATCAAAAAAGGAGCACAAACATGGATATTGATTCACATATTGACTGTCACAGACAGACCTGAGGGTTTACTACAAGGCAAGATGTCCCACGCATAACGACTGAGTTCAAGACAACCTCTGGAGAACACTAATTCTCACATGTACCTGCATCAAAACAAGAGTGACCATCTCTCAAATCACCTGCGTTTCTCATTTGTGCTGCAATTTGCATGGAAGAGGCAATGAAACTGAGAGAGAGAAAAAAAAAAGGAAGTCTGGGTGAAGTGGTGAACGAAGAGATGTTCAGTAAGCAACAAGGACTGTGAACTCTGTTGAAGGTGAGTGCACTTTAGCTGAGCTGTGACTTTTCAGTATCAGTGGATAAACCGGCTTATGAAATAATTCACTCTTGCTCAAGGGATGCCACACTGTTTTTCTGTTTGGCTGGTGTTTTAATCTATTTGGAAAAAAAAAAAGTTTTTCTCCAGCGCGCATTTGTTGACTCGATTTCAGCTGTCGAAAAATAATCTTAATAGGATCAGCTGGTTCCTACTAAGCATGAGTTCAGAATACTTTTATATAACATGTGATTTTATCTCTAAACTGTCAACAGAACAGTCCAACTTGGTCTAAATCCAGTGGTTCTCAAATTGGGGGGCAGAGAGCCAGTGCAGGGGGGCCATAATGACTGGGACAAAAACAAGGAACTCAGCTAACACTGAATGAATCTGCTTCATTAAGGGACAGCGACCAAAAAAAGAGTGCTCTGATGCCAGCAAAGGCTTTTGAGAATCAGTGAATGTTTTTCTGCTGGGGCATCACGGAAATGGTTTGAGAACCACTGGTATAATGAGTCTTAAAGTTAGCATCCTTACAATTTTCATTAAAGCGAGAGATTCACAGGAAACACTGCATGTTTTAAATATTGCACAGAGTAAATGAACAAGAAGGAGCAGCCAGGTGACAGGCTGCACACCTCCAACTCCTTTCACTGTGCCCTGCTGTTGCGTGGATACTCGCACTGTGTGCAGCATGAAATCAGATCGCAGGCTGCTTGTGGCATGATGGAAAAAGGCCAGTTATTGACTGACTGCTTTAAAACGACGTAGGTTTGTTTGGCTGCGATGTAAACAGATATACCACTTGTTCTTCTGTTGTATTTCTGACAAAGTAGCTGCTCAAGGAGTGTTTGCTGTAAAGCATTAAACCACACTTGCTGTTAACACCAGTAACCACGGGTGTCGCCTAATCAATCATTGTCATGTTGATCTAAAAAAAGACAGTGTAATAGTTGTAATGCCTGCCTGCCTCTTGCCTTTATGGTGCATATACAAATTTCACTCCGCAACAATAATACCACAAAAACCTCATTATGTTTGATCAGTTTAGACAAGCTGCACCAGCTATGGGACTGTCAAACTCAGACTGTGACAATCATGGTAAACATTTAGGTCACAAAAAGGTTCAGAGACTGAAGTTCTGTCACTTCAAACAGTCTTGTTCATATAAAAAGCCCCTCTGTCATTCCCATTTCTACTTTTGTTGAATCTGGCATCTTGAAAGCCAAGTTTCTGTCAAACAAATCATTTGTTTGACACTTGTTTCAATTCATACTTGAATTCTTTATGATTAAGGACGTCTTGCTGGTGACTCATCCCGCTGACTGAAGCCCCACCCACCCAACCACCCACAGTTTCTTTGCTCTTTCAACAGCCTAGGATCTCTGGTCATGGTGTAGGCACAGCAGCGGTTCGTAATGATGGTTTCAAAGGTTAATTTATCTTTCTTCGTTCTTTATCTTTCTCTCGGTTTCAGTTTGAAGACCATTGGCATTGTTAAAAAAAGATCAATCCTATATAGCCATCATTTTCAAGGGCTGCTCATCACACGTGACATAATCTACTTGTTGAGTTTAACAAGCCATTTCAAGCATTTCCCAGTGTGATTCGGACTTGTTTAATTTGTTAGTGACCGCACCTAAAGACCACAGAAGTCTGAGGTCTTCTCCGCTTGGTGAAATAGGAGGACAGAAGGATTGTTTGTCCAGTACTCTGATCACTGAGAACTTGTACCCACCCTGACAGCTTATCACAGGGGGGTGAAAGTAAATGCTTACCCTCCACAAACAACTCAACCTTCTTATAAGTTGTAATTCAAGTGAGGAAGGTGAAGAAGGTGAGGCTGGATGGCTGTGTGTGTCAGAGAGAAACAGAGTGCACTGCCGCTGTAGGTATATTTTTGGGCATGCTTCCAAATGTATGTGTGCATGGGAGACTCAACTTTGGTTAGCATTAAACAGGTTAAGATTATATTGTTAATCTTTTTATTAATTTCACCAGGTGACAGCTACTAATTTATTTCAGAAGAACACACTGTACATGTCCAGTCTGCAGAGGAACAAAAGGAGAGAATGAACAGGATGATGTAGGTAAGAAGACAGAGAGAGATAAAATGAGTTAGAAAACAGAGACCTACTGTAATATGAGGGAGAGTGAGCAAAAAGCACAAAACGCTGACAGTCTCCCATTGCAGAAATATTTCAGACAACTCCCCATGGCTTCATCTTCCACAGTTCTAACTTTAGTCAGAATCACAGAGTTTGTTCTCCATGAGAATGACGAGTCCTTAAGTTTCAGCGTTTCTCCGGGCTACTACACTCGGAGGGATCGGTGATCACACAGACACATTTCCATCTCTGACAGAGTATCTGATGTCTCCTTTTCCTTACCCGCAAAAAATGTTTCTCATTACAAAAGCTTTTTAAAAGTGGCTTGTGTTACAGACTTGTAAGGCAGTGCAGGGGAGTGAGTATGAGAGAGGGAGAGATGGGGGAGGGCAAAATGCAGGGTTTTAAAAAATGACACTGTGAATGCTCTTTCCTCTGTAGGCAGTTATATCAACTTACAGTAGCAAATAACACAATATGGTGAATTGGTCATCATGCCTTCCATGATGAATGAATAGATGAATGAGTAATGCTGTGTTCATTTCTGTATTATCATCGGCTTCACCCTATGTATTTGCATTGTTCACCAAAAATCATTGCTTGTATCAAAAACAATGTCCTTTACCGTCTTAACTTTGATTGAGGTCCAATTTTTAGAGTATTATAATTACACACTGTCAACTATAAATCAAAGCGTAAACTAAATAACTTTTCCCAAAAACATTGTAGAAGAGGAGGACATGGTATTTGCTTTTCAGCCCTGAGTGGTGTCTTCTCGTCAGGCTG
Organism: Macquaria ambigua; assembly: GCA_008360985.2. Classification (NCBI taxonomy): domain Eukaryota; kingdom Metazoa; phylum Chordata; class Actinopteri; order Centrarchiformes; family Percichthyidae; genus Macquaria; species Macquaria ambigua. Next base: position 254,156 of record VMKM01000337.1, read on the forward strand.
CATGGAACCCCAACAAGCTCCAGATGGTTAAGGAAGCCTGTATGTAGCCTGAGAGGCAAATTCCAGGGCAGCAGCCAGTCCTTCAAAGTACTTGCTGCTGCTTTATGCTGTGAGTGCATGGTAACATTTGAAATTGATCTTCTTTCAAATGGATTATAATGGCTGGACAGTGAGAGGCCACTATTTAGAAGGACTTTAGTGAGTCATTTAAAGTATAACTGTAAAAATATAAAAGTAGAGAGGACAAAATGGGATTTTGAAAAGTGAATGTGAATGGAAAATGTTCCATGGGTCCCCAATAAAAATTCAACCCTGACGGCAGACAAAAACATCGATATTGGACGATTGTACAAAAGCCCCGATTACGTTCAATGCAAGTGGTTAAAAACATTTTTACTCTCTGCAGTATCTGTGCATGGCAGCAACTGTGTGCTTACAGTTAGGAAAATATTATATTTATGGCAAAGACACTATGGTTAATGTATGGGTAGGGTTAGGCAACTTAACCACTTGGCTAAGATCAGGGAAAGAACTTAGTTACGGTTAATAAAAACACAAACATTAATTGCAGGACTATGCAGGCTACATGCCCATCCACCATCCCAACCTTCACACCCTTACCTCACTACATACAGTATAGGACACACTACTTCCAGTTTTGACAGTGAGTGTTGGCATTGGACGTAAACTGTGAGGTGAAGAATCGTCCAATATGCATGTAATTTGTAGGGATACTGCGCTGGGAAAATAACATTAACATGTCCATGAAACACACAAACCTGCACAATTACCATGTCTTCCATACTCTACAATTGAGAAATGTTGATCAGCATGTTTGTATTTACCATTAACTCAGCAGTATCACACTTTGCCAGCTGACGTGTTCTCCAAATTTTGCGACTGCTGATTCATAAACAGCAGGTTTCCACACAGACTTCCACAACAAATCTGCCATATTTAGCGCAGTTCAAACATTATTTCAGGTAATGGGGAAGACGACAAAGGGTTTCTGATTTCAGCTCTAAATGCAATTTCACTCAAAGTCATGTTTCAGGTCAGTATTTCACTCTGACCACAAAACTGAGTATGGCGTATGGGGATGAGCAAGAAACAGGTCTGCAAACCGCCTTGTTTCCTCTGCCAAAAGATTAGGAAAGTGATTTAACAGACTTTGAAATTAGTTGGACGGACACAAGGCTGATTAAGGTGGACTTAATTTTCTCGACCTGTTTAATTCCATGGCACGATTTCCACCTTAATTTGACAAATGAGTTAGAGCAACCTAGGCTTATGTGTAGGTAAATGTGTGTGTGCGTGCGTGCTACATGTGTACGAGCTTAAGCTGCTATGGAAAGACACAAACGTTTGCACACATGTGCACACACACAATCTCCTATTACATTTCACCTGCTTGACTTTTAATTTCTACGTACTTATAGACCTTCCCACGCGCAGAGTGATGATTCAGATGAAGAGAGGCAGAGAGGAAAGAAGAGAGGGATGGATAGAGGGAGAGAAACAGATGAAGAAAACTCTAAGACTCTTTTGCTGTCCCCCGCCTTCAGCCTCTCAGCAGGCTCTTACCTCCTGTGGCTCTGCTGCTCCACAGAGACATGAGCTGACATCAAAAGTGATGCTAAAAAGTACATACACTCGCAAACACACAGGCGCACACACACACACACACACACACACACACACATGGACACACAGAAATGATATTCACCTCCTGTGCTCCGCTACCCTCCGTAGACATAAGCTGATTACCCTGAAAATTGAAAGCTCATATGCAGACAGTGATTCATATGCTCGTATGCGTTTGTAGATGCACACATGTAGCAGCACAAACACTCAAACACACTCACAAACATGAAAATATTTCAGACACTGACACAGACTCATGCTGTGTATTACCAAAAACTCCTCATATTTCTCCTACGCGCACACAAACACACACAAACACATACACACACATCATGTCATTGAGGCTGAAGATGAAAGACATAAAATTAAAAGGCTCTGCATGAGTCTACCCTCTCTCCACAAATCTTTCTCTCCCCTTTCCAGTCTGAGTCTCCCTCTTCCTCTTCTCTTCTTATATCCTGACTATCACAGTCACCTACTTTGAGATGGTGATGTGAAATCTGGAGAAAAGTTTAATGGGGCCCTAATTATATAACAATCAACAATTTTTTTTTTATTCTTAAGGTTCCACCAAGCAATTTCACAGGTTGGTGGCCTCAAATGGCAGCAGAGAGATGAATGCTGAGGACTTCAATACCCTGGAATTACGTAGTACGACGTCAATAGACTGTTCTGTGTGGCAGCACTGCATTGTGATACAGACACAATGATGGATTTGTGATTGACCAATAACAGAAGCACCTTCCATATAAATTAGGGAATCTCAAGGTACACGCTTCTCTGAGTAGAAGGATATATAATATATTACTCAAGATAACGAATTCAAATAGAGTCCAGCAGTGATGTAATTACCACAGTTGTTCAAACAGCATGTAAACAAGGATGTATTTTAGAGAATTTGTTAATTTCAAATAACATTTGAGGCAATAAATAACACCAAGTTTGCTGAACGATTGATACTCCTCTCCTAGAGTACTCGTTATTATCTGTTAATGATAGATTTGTGAACCAATAGCTTGTCCATGGGTTAACCCTGACAAAGGCTCTTCTCAGGGACAAAAAGAGGGCCTTCAGGTCAGGCAACAAAGAGGAGCTGAGGATTGTACAGAGGGAGCTGAGGAGGAAGATCAGGGAGGGAAAGAATAGATACAGGAAGAATATGGAGGAGCAGCTGCAGCAGAAGAATGTCAGTGGAATCTGGAAAGACCTAAAAACCATCTCTGGGTACAAGGAACCAGACTCCCAGACCAAGGGGGATCTAGAGTGGGTGAATGACTTGAACATTTTCTTCAACAGATTTGATCAGCCAGGCACCCCTCCCCCGGCCCATTCCCATTGCCCCCTGCTGCAACCTCCTCTGTCCTTACTGCCAGGACATGGCCCTATTATCCCTCCCATTTCCACCCCCCCTCGTCCCTCAACCCCCAGCCCACGACCACTCTACACATCCACCCTGTCTCCTGCTTCACCCCCCACCCCCACTCCTGCTACCTCCACCTTGTCCCTCACAGCGAACCAGGTGAGGAGTGAACTCAGAAGGTGTAAGGCAAGGAAGGCTGCGGGCCCAGATGGCATCAGCTCAAGGCTCCTCAGATCCTGCGCAGACCAGCTGTGTGGGATAGTGGAGATCCTCTTCAATCTGAGCCTGAAGCAAGGGAGGGTACCACTACTGTGGAAAACATCTTGTGTGGTACCTGTGCCAAAGACTCCCCACCCCAAGGATTTCAATAGCTACAGGCCGGTGGCACTGACATCACAGCTGATGAAGACCCTGGAGAGGCTGGTCCTTGGCTATCTTCGGCCCCTTGTGAGACCATCGATGGACCCTCTGCAGTTCGCCTATCAACCTGGTATCGCGGCTTCAGGAGGTGCCAACATTCTCCCCCCACAGCAGTGAAGATCCAGGGAACGGACATTGAGATTGTAAAATCTCAATGGGAGCTCAATGGGTACCTGGGAGCTCACCTGAACAATAAACTGGACTGGACAGATAATTCTGCTGCTCTGTATAAGAAGGGACAGAGCAGACTCTATTTGCTGAGGAGACTGCGGTCTTTTGGAGTGCAGGGGGCACTCCTGAAGACCTTCTTTGACTCTGTGGTGGCATCAGCCATTTTTTATGGAGTGGTCTGCTGGGGCAGCAGCATCTCGACTGCCGACAGGAAGAGACTCGACAAACTGGTAAAGAAGGCCAGCTCTGTCTTGGGGAGCCCTCTGGACACGGTAGAGGAGGTGGGAGTCAGGAGAATGATGGACAAGCTGTCATCCCTGCTGGACAACACGTCCCACCCCCTCCAGGACACTCTGTACCGCAGGTCCTTCCTTCCTGCAGCGGTCAGACTGTACAACCACCATGGACCCTGGTAGACCACTACATGAACTGTACCTCACTTATGTGCAATACACAACCACACACTTTATTCTCCTTATACACTTCATACACTTTATGGATGTACCTACCGTGCTCTTACTTACTTATTATTTAATAATTTTAATAATTTTTCTATTTATATTCCTATTTATCTTTTATTCTACCTCTTACCTGCGCTGAAACAATGTAAATTTCTCCATTGTGAAACTAATAAAGGATTTCTGATTCTGATTCTGATTCTAATCAACAAATTGGTGCTCAACTTCTTATTGAGAACTAATAACATTCCCATCAGCCTCAGCTGTACTCTGTGTTTACTGCTAATTAACAAATGTTAGCATGCTAACACGCTAAACTAAGTTGTTGAACATAGTAAACATTATACCTACTAAACATTAGCATGTTAACGCTGTCATTGTGAGCATGTTAGCATACTGACGTTAGCATTTAGCTCAAAGCACTGCTGTGTACAGCCTCGCAGAGCTGCTAGCATGGCTGTAGACTCCTTTAGCATTTTGCACTCAGGCTAGTAACTCAGGCATAGATTATTATCTTGTGCTAGTTAGGCACATTAGCCCCAGTGTCTCCTTAGCTGGATATGATAAATGTCACAGGCTACCCTTTAGGGGGCGCTATAGTAAGTCAAAAGCTCAGCCCTGCCATTTTTTGATTTTCTGTAACAGTTTTTAAGATCTCCTAATGTAGGTCAGAATGCTGCATTATGTGGAAATCAAATTAATTGAACTTGCTTTTCTTAGTTTGCAAATAGCAAAGGGATTGGTCAAAGTTCATTACCTGATGAATACTCAACAAGACATATCCAAATATTTCACAGTGGTATGCCTGGCCATTATTGCTAGCAGCTTTATGTTATTACTTCCTATAGTCCCAGAGCTACATCTAGAACTATAACATACCGGTGCCTTTGGATACAGCTGTGGCATTTAACACTCACTAACCACTGTGAGCTATGGCTATAATTAGTACTTTGATGGACCCCTGCTGCTGAGTTATGACTATGGCTACACTCAATACTCTCATTACTGACTGCCTTTGACTCTGAACATGGCTCTACTGTTTTTAAATAACCCTCACTGGGTTTGGAGTGCTTGACTATTGCTACCCCATTCAGGTCTCACAAAACAATGGCTTTGAGCTTTGGCGTATGTTAATACAATAATAATACACTGCAAAATACAAAGAGCATGATGCCACTGTGGACTTACATCTATGATGGAGTTTCATGGCCATTAAGGGTCTGTTCATGTTCCTACATTGCTCATTCTTGTACTCAGTTCATTTACTTCATTAGAAAGATAACTAAAAGTCTAAAGAGACGGATGAGAGTCTGTGATTTAGCATTTAGTCAGTAAAACCCACCTACTGTATCAGATGGAGAGAGAAAAGATGCAATCTTCCTTTTCATGCCTGCTTCTTATTTTCTTTCTTTCCTCTTCGTTATCCTCATCCACCTCCCCCTCTTTTCTCTCCTCCACTCAGCTCGCTACACCTATCCGTTTGAGTTATCAGTCGGGCTGCTAATGACTGCCAGGCTGTCTGCTGTGATAATGGGCTAACAATATGAGATAATGAGCTAACAGTGGGCTGTTACACAACTCGGCTGTAACATACTTAGCTGAGTGCAGTGTGCTGTATGGGCAAAGAAAAAGAAAAAGAGGTAAGCAGGAGTTAAATTGGAGATTAAGGGCTCAGCCCTGGCACAAAGACTCCCAGACATCATCAGAAAAATAATTTACTTATATTTCTATTGCGGAAAAACACATTACTTGAATCTGCGTCCCTAAAATGAGTGGCTACTAAGCCTAGCCCCTAATCTTTTTTCTTCCCTCTATGAAATAACTGACACTCACCACCACTCACCGCCTACTCTACACATTTTCAGAACATAATGATGTGATTGATGTGTGTGAATAAGCAGAGGGGAGGGTGAAGCGCCGGTCACACAGATATTGTTGATGATATTCTAATTAAACAATCTAAACATAATGGTGCAGACCTTTGCTGGAGCAGGGTCCACCGTAACAAGTCACATTTTAAACACTTCAGGTACTAAAAGCCTCTGTTTCTGTGAATACTAATAATAGAAGTCATAGTTCTATTCAGTCATTTAAATGCTTTGCAGTAACTTTGAGTGTTTTAATCTCGAGTTTACGATACAGTGATGATTTTATGGAGCAGTGAAGGACTTTGCACGCTAACACCTGCACTTCATACAGAACTATATATTCACTTTTGATTTGGAGCATTGTGACGCAAGCACAATTACTGTAACGTCTTTTGTTAAGGTTATCTCTGCTAACTAAGTCTTGCAATCATTGTAATCTTAATGTAAGTAAAAGAACCTGATTATGTTCTTAACATGACAGTTGCCTCATTATGAATCTAATTCATGTCAGCTTTGTGTAGCCTACCACCACTGATCATACTCTCACTTGTGAACAAAATCTTACAAAACTCCAATAACATAAATCCTAACAGACTAATTTGGGATCTAGGAGGGGTAGTGCTGCATAAAAAGTGCTGTCAAAACTGATCACATACATATAAAGAGCATATGTAAATCTTTTGGATGTTGTGCCAGCTTCCAGCCTTTGTGAAAAGTCCTTACTGTCACGTCAAGTATCAGATGCACAGCAAGGCCTCCAAATGCCGGTTGCCAGAAAACTCTTTGAGATTGAGGGCTACAGCAATTGTGGTTTGAACTTGATTAATATATAGACCCAAGTTATTTTTATGTCTCCTTTCCTTATTTTATCCTAACATCATGTTATCCTCCTCCATAGCATGATGTTTAAAAACAAAAAAAAACAAAAAAAAAAAGAATTAAAAAATGAACTTATTCTGACTTATCAATAAACAAATGTGTTTATATACACTGCCTTCCTGGCTGTACAATGAAATAATTAAAACTGATATATTGATGCAATAAGTACTATAGGTTACAGCGACATAAATAGCTATACTTTTCTACTAACATTTAATATGCCTGTCAGATTGCATCTCATTAGCTGTTTTTGCGCATTATCTCCATTCTGTCAGCCCTGTTATTCGCCCATATAATCTAATGAAGCAGAGATACCATGAAATATTAGATGATAAAAATAATTTTCTAAACCAAGCAGCGGGGGGAAGCTCTATAAAGTGCTACAACATCAGCTGAAAAAGACAGAAGCAGAAAGCACACCCAGAGAATTACAGAGGAGGCCAATCTATGCAGAATATCAACGCTTTGTTATGGTGCTTTGCTGAAAATCTGCACCACACGGAAATCTCTCTGGATCTGAAGCCAGCACATAATCCACAACTGTTCCAGTGCAATATTGTACAAATCTGAGTGCTGTGAATACAAAGGTGTTTCGCTGGGCTGAAGACAAACCTGTCTTATTTCGGAGTGGAGTGAGCTGACAGGAGCACGGTGTATGATTGACAGCAGAACAAAGAAGAGAAAGAAAGTTAAAGCCCACCAGGAGGGAGGCAATGCATACACACCTGTGTGTATGTGCATATAGACTGTATGTGTGTGTGTGTTAGCTCTCCTGATTTCTCAAGTCATGCGTGTATTCATATTCTGCACACGCACGCACGCACGCACACACACACACACACACACACACACACACACACACACACACTGGCCGACCCACCAGCTCATGGCAGCTCATTGTTGAATCAGCCCTGAAAGCTTGTGTGAATCACCACAGATGATGTTTCACTGCCTCCCCCTCTGCTGCCTAACACCATGATATGGTTTATCAGGTGGTCACGGATGACCACATTATTTTATCATGGGAAAACTACAAAACATCCCTCTCTCTCTGTAACGAAGCCTTTGCCCTTTGGGAGTCATACATATGACTTTCTGAACCTTTAAAGGAATAGTCCACCATAAATCAAGCTTTTATCAAATACTCACCACCTCTAGGCTTAAAATATGGCTGAACAACAGATAACTGGTGCTGCAGGAGTGCTTTGAGACGTTTTTATGTTTTTTTTTACTACATTTTGATGCAGTGACTCTGGGTCACCAATGGAATCTACTGTAATTAAGAAATCAGTTTTAGATAGATAGATAGACAGATAGACAGATAGACAGATAGATAGATTCAATTACAGTAGAACTGCATGGACTTAGACCACTTAATGTCCTGTTATGGGTCTAATTATTTTTTCTTGGACTTTCTCCTTGTTGCAATACAGAGGGAATTTTGGCAAGTAGTCATTTTATAAGTTTAATGAGGAATCTGAGTCTTTGTACATCATCTGAAAGGACAGACATGTTTGTTGTTTATTAAAGGTCTCACTAATCAGCTTGCCACTTTTACAAAATGCCCTTCCTTTGAGCCAGAATTGATCCACAGAGTGAAAGATTTCCAGCTTGAGGAAGAGTCCTCTAATCTAATCTATAAAAGGATGCGTAGATGGGTGTAAAATAGTGGGATTTCTAATTTATTGCTGACAGCACTGCACTGATGTGATGTACTGGACCGACTCTGCACAGAACTGCATTAGGCTCAGATAAACTGATTACACAAATTACACTAAACATACTCAACTGGATGATTCTCCTTTACATAATCAATACTCTACTTAACTACTAACCCTAAATGTGTAATAACCCTTAGCCTTAGAGCAATACTAGGAAAACCTCTCAATATTTATACCTTTCAAACATTTAAAATTACAATTTGAAACTCAGTAAACCTTTTAGTGACACACAAATGGACTGGCAAACTCCTGAGTACCCAAATAATATGACCAAGATCTGTTTTCAATGGAAATGTGTATTTTCACCATATCCTTTCATTATAAACAGTAGTGGTAAATAGTGTAATCTACTGCACCTATTATTCAGCTAATATTTTCATCTGTAAATTACAATATTATAGTGATAACAACATAGTGTCTATTATACCTCATATTTCATTGTTTCCTACCTCCAGGACAGATGCCTCTTATTCCACTTGTTCTGAGGAGTCGGGCTTCGTTTCCTGCGGCCCATTGTCACCTCTGCCTCAGAAACATCTGGCAGAGAACATCTGGGTGTTTTCATAAGACCCAGCGTGGCTTGGTCTGGAGAGGAGAGGAGATGGTTGTGTCAGAGAGATGCTTATTCAACTGCATGGACATATGAGGCTATAGTTGGTGGTTTTCTTGGTTGGATTGTATTATATAATTCGCTCTTTCATATATTTTGCCTCCATCTAAAGTAAGTAAAGCCCAAGTACCATCTCTCCCACATGATTCCTCCAAACAATCAGCCACATACCTAAGACTCCGGTCTCCTTCAGCCCTCCGAACTTCTGCATGGCTTTGATGGCCTTGGTCAGGGCCTCCTTGGTCTGAAGCTGACCAGTCACTGGGTCAGGGGGCGGGAGGTAGCCAAACTTGCTCAGCCAGTCCTGGAAGGGAAACAGAAGACACAGAGTTCAAGAGTCATCCCAGGCATTTCAAGGACTCCAAGTATCCCAAAGCTGCTGAGAAGCTTTGGCACCTGTTCGTGTTTACTGGATACTGTGTCTCTATGCACATTCAGGTTATGTGAGAGGTTCAGCAAAGAAGCAATTGTGAGTTTGTATGCAGAAAATTGCTCTTTTTGTCTTTCTCCTTTGTCGTTATGCTAGAGCTACAAATGGTAAAGGACATTTGAGTCTCTATCACAAGAGGCACAGAGTGTTGCTAGAACTGTTTTATCCGCAACACAGACGATCAAGAGCAACATAGAGACATCATGTTTTTTCATAACCTGATCTTGATTTTAATTTTACACAAATGTCATATAAATATTACTGTCACAAAGATAATGATATAGATTTTTTTACATGTGTTTGACAAAAATTCAAAGAATGATATGACTGAGTAGGTTCACAGAAGAAACACTGTCCAGCAAAAATAGAAACCATGTATTTAAAAAGGGTAACACTGCAACTCCATTCCCATTTCAGACTAATGAAGTTGCTGCCAATCAAAGCAGCCCAGCTGACTGCATTGATTGGTTTTGGTACGTGTAAGCTCTGACTGATAGATGCATCTGAGCTGCAACTTGAGCACTGCTCTTTCCCTCTTTCCTTCTCTCGTGCCTTTTCTCCCCTGAGATCTTTCTTTGTCTTGTTTCTTCCCTTCATCTGTCTCAGTCCCACTGAAGTCTCCTCCTCTCTCCTCATCTGACAGCCAGTAAGAGATGGCAGATTTTAAATAGGTTTTTGATCAGCACTCATCAGAGGTGAGTGACACAGATCGATAGCAAGGCATCCCTTCCGTATTGATAACGCTGGGGAAATCACATTAACTCAACGACTTAGCTTCAGCTCTCCGCTGGCTGATATTTGCCTCCTCATGCTTGGCTTTGCCATCCCTGCAGAGGGCTTGGGAAAGGTTTACAGGGAAATTGAATTGACCCTTAGCAATTTCAGGCAGGATGAGAAACAACAACAATTTCCTGAAAAAGTTTCAAACTGTAATGCCAGGGGAAAGCGGGAGAGGTCAAAGCATTTAAAAGAAAGCAGGGAAGTTAAATTGACTCCATGAATCAACAAAGAACATAAGTGATGACACTGTCAGTAGTAACATTGTACTCACCAACATCCCTAAAAAGAAGTCAGATGGGGCAAGAAACACGAGCGATCAGACAATCGTATAGGTTTTAAACAAACTCCCAGGTTAGCCAGACTTATTCGTAAGACAAAATAAAAGTGAGTGGTATTGGTTATTATCCAAATAAGTGTTTGTTGTAAACATCCATCAGACAGACTGTTGGTGTGTCCCAAATCCATACTAATTCTAAGCAAGTTTGAGAATGTAGTAATGGAAAAGTGATCAAATTAAGTATACTCAAACCAGACAGTGTGCACAGTAAATAGGGTGGATTTTTGAGTGTGCTGTTGATGGACACTGTTTCTCCACAATGCAACACACAAAGGAAATAGAGAAGCTACTCGTAGCTGAAAAGAAATGAGGTGAGAGAGCTCCAGAAATGTAAGTATTAAATCTTGAGAAAAACATTTTGCTGCTTGATTTTTCAACATTGCACATATTTTACCATTTCATGTTAGTATAAAATGTATAATGTAAAAAGTATGTTGATTTTTCTTTTGTATTCTAAAATAGTATACTACAGTATGACAATTAGTATGTAGTACATACTGTATAGGATTAGTAAGTAGGATAGATTTGGGATATGCCATGTGACCTCCTGGTTTAACTTACCTCAAAATAAATTGGTTTTCTAAACTGTTGGCTTGATTACAACTTGTGACAGCTCGTTTCTTGCCACGCCAGACTTTGTTAGTCGGTGCAATCCCAGATCTTAGTGATTTCTTTGTGAGTTTGATGTTATCATAACAGATAAAAATGACGGCCATAACTACAAAAATGAGACCCAAGTTGTGATAACCAGAAATGTTCTTAAAAACAAAATAAACTGAACAAAATGTATGTGTTCACATATCTGTGTGATTGTGCATGCATCCGTACAGACCAGAGGAGGTTTAAGTTCTGTAAGCAAAGTGTGCAAGTGACGGATTACATCTGTGCTGTCTACAAAACCGCAACCCTGTTTTCACACCCTTCTCATAAACTCACTACATCAAACTTTTCTGTGGAGCCAGCAACTAATTTAAACCCTGACATCGTAGCTCACGGGGGGGGGGGGCTGTAAAACCTGCCAACGAGTCCAGTAACATGCTGAACACTGCTAAATTATATACAGGGATGTCACTGTGTTAGGTGAGATTGGGTGTACTTTCAAATAGAGAAACAAAAAAAATCAAAGACTACAGGATAAGGATACCAATAAAATTAGCCACACTCTCACAGACGAAAGGCAGTGACAGCTCAAAGATCAAATTACGATTGTAAGAACAAAGGAGAAAGAAAAATAAAAGCTTAAATAATTTACATGCATCTCAAAGTTAATAGACTAAAAAATAATGGCGCTTTTCTCCTAGGGTCTTCACCCTCGAAATAAAGATAAGAGAAACAAATGAGCACAGAGTGGGAGAAAAACACAGAATCTGGCCTGTACGACAAATTCATCCTCTCCAAATCTCTGATTAACAGTAAGAAGATACAGATGACTGACTGTTCTTTAATGGCTCATTAAGATACACAGTTAAGTAGACACAAACACATACATATATATATACATATACATATACATATACACTGTGTATACACAGCCACACAATTTAAGATTTAAGGTTTCACACTCACCCACATCATTACCACATGTTCAGTTGCTTTCATCTGCAGTCACTTCAAATGACATAAAACACAATCAGTTTGTTTGGTTTAGAATTTGTTTATTAGCACCTTTGACGATACACTGTTTTCTAGATAAAGCACGCACATTTAGTTCATATTGTTTTGTCATATTGCTAGTTGGTTTAATTAAGTTATATTAATTAATATCTCTTAACCTTTGAGTTACCTGGCTGCTGAGCTCTCCTTCCTGGTCTGACAAAAGATGGTGCTGAGGGTGGAGCCTGGTTTTCTGTAGAGGCCCAAGCCAAGGACCATACCAAGAGCTCTGAGGGTCTGAGGGGGGATCAGGGTTTCTATGTGTTGAGTTTTAGTTATGGTCTATGCTTGGTGTGTTTTTTGGTTTGACCAGCCAGTATGTTTCCCTCAGCCCTCATTCTGGAAGGTCTGTTAGTTGAGTGAACATCTTGTTTTGTTAGCCTTATTTTTCGGTAGAGTTATGTTTTGTTGACCTCTTCTAAGGGCCCCATAACTCTGTTAATTCAGTTGCCTTCAGTTATTTGTTTTGTTGAGTCTTTTTTGGGAAAATAAACCCTACTTTTTGAACTTTAAACCTGTGATTTCTTGTGCCTTGACTACTTGATCCACGACATACATACACACTTTGAATGTTGTTGAAAATTATGTTGTATTACCGTACTGCATCCCAAATAAGAAGCCTTTTTTTAAAGCCTTTGATGCTGCAGTGGTGAGCTGTTTGCCTCAACAATTGCAGAAATGCTGTGATTGCTGTGTGGTGTTCTGCATAAAATGAGAATGTGGACTCTTTTCACTTTCCTGTGCCTGAGTTGTAAAGTAGAACTAAAGAACATCTTGAATAGCACATTGTTAAGTTCAACCACTGCTTCAAGCGACAAAACAACCAATAATTTATTCAGGAAGCTCAGAGTATGTGAAAGAAAGATAGAGCAGACAAATGCAAGTACCCTGTCAAAGAAATAATCGAAGGCTTTAAGGTCATCTAAAGAAAACTACCAGAGAGAAAAAAAATATCTTCAAATATGATGTCTTCTTTGTTCGTCACACTTGTTTTGAGTCTAGCTTCTAGGTTGGTTGTTATGCGTCACTGGCTTTGGACAAATGCAACAAAGAAATCAGTTGAGAAAAGAACTGTGTCTTTCAGTCTGCACTTCAAATCTGTGTATAATTAGTATCTGATTGAATAATGCAGCAACTTATCATGCAATGCATAGAAATAAATGAGCGAGGCACACTTCAGTGAATGCTGCACGTCAGATGACAAAGAAATGTGACTTGAATGATACCATTAAGGCAATTCTTTTCTATGTGTAATATGACTGATGATGCTTGATGGAGACCACCACACCAAGTTCCACTTACAAAAACAAACAAAAAACTTTCTTCTTTCTCTGGGATTCCTCCCTGCGGTGGAGTCAGAGGCTCTGGCTCAGCTGCAGTCCAGAAGTCCTGCAGCTGGTATTCAGTGACTTCAGCAGGGCAAATGCTTGCTGACGTGGGGGCTTGACCCCATGTCCCAACTCAGGCCCAGGGGGTCTTTACCACTTAGTCTACTTGCTGCTCAGATGACCTGCGCTGTCCTGGTGTATTATCATTCAGTTTTGATAGGTATGAAATGAAAATGATGAAATATGTTCCTATAGAATTAAATAAAACTGCTTTGAGGAAGTCACATGCTATTTTGTCTGCAGACTAAATCCAACACAGGCCCCCCCATTGCCCCCTAAAGTTGTGTAGCCCCACAAGCTTTTGTGGTTGCCGGTGGAAGTTTCCTGAGTGAAAGCCATGAAACATCTGTGTGAAATTAAAGTGCTTCCTTCACTAATTACAATCAAAAAGATTGGACATTTTGGGAAATGTGGTTATCTGTTTTCTTGCCAAGAGTTAGATGAGAAGATTAATGCCACTCTCATGTCTGTACAGTAAAAATGAAGCTACCGAAAAAATGTGTGCTGGACTATTTCTGAGTCTCCTCTGGTTTCCTGGGCAACTGGTCTGGTTCCTTTAACTGAAATTGACTGATAAAGTTTACTAACCAAGTTTAAGTCTCCTGCATAGCCCCATATTACTCCTTCATCAACTCTGACAGTCATGTTTGTGAAAAACGTCATCAGTGGTGCAGTGTCCCTCCAGTGCTTTGCAGAACAACATAGCCGTGTTTTCTTTCCTCTTTATGTTGTATCATTTGAATACTGGCAGCTGTGCAGCATTCAGTCAATCTGAACAACACTTTGCATCGCTGTCAATAAGCTGACATTTATCATTCGCTGTACACTTTGTGGGAGACAGGCCTCCTAAACCAAAGTCTGTTGATGTACCACCTACTGCAGCAACAGTCAATTTTTCTCAGCATGTAGCCTCGGCAGATTCAGCTCTCTGTCTCATGGCATCCTTTCTAACGATTCTGTTGACTTCAATGTGTGCTCTTTTCTTACTTTTTCCATGTTCTGGACACCTCGACTCCCTTGGTTGGGTGATATGATGATATATACCATGAGACTATAGAAATCTGTCAGCTGTCAGAGATTTTACTGTTCATACAGAGGTAGCTATCCCTTCTTTGATATATCTGGTTGTATATAGCGATGTTGGAAATGAGTGAGTATGGGGCCCATTTCACCAAAGTTGCTCTCCCTTTAATTTAATTAATTTAGACACATTTCACTAAAACAAACTCAAAACTCATGACCCATGTATGAGCATGCCAGCCAAATATATCTGCAATTTGCAAACAACAATTGTTTGTGGAACGTGACGCTGCCACCATTTGTGATCAATGCTTGCAAGTCACCTTTGTCACCCTTGAAACTACACGAGACATCAACAATCATAACACACATAAAGACTATATACCTGCCTTTTCCCTCCCTGAAAATGAATGCTCTACAGTGCCTAAAGTATATGCATATCATTTATATGCACATATACACATACATATACACACATTCATATCCAGACATTTCATATATTTCATATACGCCTTTGCCGTATGGTTTCTGGCTGCCCCTTGTCCTGAATAAATTATACAATTAACCAATGTCTTTGAGATAACATATGAGGGTTCTTAAACAGCAGGCGGTTGTTTTTGCAGCTGTGAGGGAGTTTACAAAATGTTAAATTTGATATATAAAAGACAATTTTTGTGTTTTGTTTTTGCAGGCTTGCTACAAAATTCACAAATAACTCCAAAATAAAAGACGGAGGAAAAAATAAAATGTGAAAAAAACAACATGTGGGGGGGCCTTATGAAATTGTCTCGCAGACAAGATCTGGGCCCTCAGGCCAGTAGTTTGAGACTGCTGCTGTTTATTTATATCACAATACGAAAATGTACATACACTGTGATATTAGATTATTTTCATATTGCACGCACCTACACGCGTGCAATGATTTGTGACACTAAATTATCTTGAAATAATGTATGGAAAGAAATTGTGTACTATAATATGCTTCAGGACACAATTCTACAAACACAAGCATTGCATATGTGGGTGGAAAGCATGGAGACAGGTGTACAAGTATGCAAACACACACACACACACACACTCGTGCACTGACCCAAGAGCTCATGCATACTCATTACACTAACACTGAGTCAAATCTTTTATTTATATCCCCATTAAAACAATAATTTGCAGAGGACATAGCACATGCTGCACACACACTCTGCCTTTCACTTTCTCACACATACACATATAATTGAGGCGTGGAGTGGGTATTTTAGGGTCTGTGCAGCAGTATCTGGATGTGAAGGATAATTTATCACTGTAACCCTGGTCCCTGTAATCCTTTAATACAGTAAGGTCTGGAGTAGCTACAAATTCATAAGAAATACTTCGAGTGAAAGAAGACAGATGGAAAGAGAGTATACGGCCTACAAATAGTCCTAACAGAGCATTTAGTAGTGAGATTAAGTAAGCCTAGGTAAGCTCTTTCTTCACCTCATTAGAGTTTAAGGTATTTATAGTATATTATGGTATGGTATATTTATAGTATTATGTATACAGCTTGTTGGAGATGGGAGGCAGTGCTGTCTGACAGAATTACCCAGACTTTCGCTAATTGAATACTCTTTTAAATGACTTGTTTCTCAATAGCAATGTGTATCTGTGGACAAAGCAAACCGAGTGAGAGATCTGCTCACTGACTTTCTGCAACACAGCTGATTGTCCAAGCCAAGGAAGAAAAAAATAGATTTGAAGTAGAAAGCCAAGCTTCATGTGTGTGAGACGTTGATTAATGTGGCCGCAGATTTGAAGTGTTGCTGAATTGCCGGTGCACCAGTGATGAGTGCAGCATTTGAAACGGGAGGCTTGAGACGGGGAGGCAGTGTGTGGGTGAGTGAGTTTGAGGAAGAATAGGACAGTGTTCATGTGATTTAATACATTTTGCTTCTATGTGTTTTGTTAATGCAAAGGCAGTTTAAATCTGGCTGTATTAACATTTTACATCCCCCACCAAAGCCAGTTGTATATATACAGTGTACTGTCTACTGAGACTTATCCACATTAAGCCAGTTAAATAAATAAAAAACGCATTTTATTCTCAGTTTCTGCATTTCAGAGAGCTAACAGTATTCCGATGAATTAATGCAAAAATAGGGGGCGTCATTATGAAACTATAAAATATACATTTCTCCCTTTTCATTTCTGCAATTTATTTTTAGTTGGACTTAGTTGGAGTAACCAAGCTGTCTGTCCCACTCTTTATGTTGGCTGTGATGCACAATTCTTCCTGTTTACCAACAGCAAAGAGGACGCCAAAGAAGAAATGTCGCCATTTTTCTTTTAGAGTGCGGGCGTTTGTTTGCACAAAAGACCTGGAAATGCTAGTTTGGACGCAAGTCGCTTTAAAACGTAAACGGGATTTAAAAAATTTGCTCGATTAGTGTCGATGTAGTGCAGCGCTACAGGTAAAGGTTTGCACCTCATTATCTTCAACTTTATTGTAACTCCCCTTAAGGCATATTCACACTTGCACCCGCCTCTGCAAACATTCACTCATCTCTCATTCACTGTGTTTGAGACCCATGCAATTGTTGAATTGAAGAATGAGTTTCCTGTTTCAGTGTGAGCCGGTTGGCTCTGGCAGACTTGCGGGTCAAAGTTCACTGTTGTAACTGTGACCTGAAAATAGAAACAACTAATGGAGGAGTCATTATTCTAACTGTACCATTACCCAGTTTGTACAATATCACAGTACCAGACTACAATCCGCAGCATCAGTCTCACACACATGGCTGGCTCACACACACACACACACACACACACGCACAATAAGTTCTGTGACTATGGTATCACCACAGCAACATCTCTCAAAATCAGATTCCGTTTCGTCGCCGTGCACGTGGCCTCCTCTGTCCCACAATACCTCCCTGTTTAACCCTGATGAACAGCTGTGGAGTCCCTTCATCTTCATCCTCACTGAGAGGAAATGAGTCACTGGGAGGCATTTAACCTTGCGACCTCGCTGACTCTCAAAGGGTCATGAAGTAGTACTGTCCATTATAGTGTTTACATTGTTCCTTACTACCGCGAGGATGAGGTCAGACCTGTGGCCGACCTCCTGGACTTTTAAAAGGTTATGAAGCCGTACTAAAATAGAAGAGAAAGCATCAAAGGGTGAGTTTGTTTGAAAAGTGAGAGCTGTGGAGATACCATCATGTGAGTCCATTAATTAATGCCAATTAAGGATGAAGCTTTCCATTGCCTCTTGGGTGCGCTTTGCTGACAACACAGCGTGAAGAGCCAAAAAGAGAACAAAGATATATGGAGTTGCAGCTACAGGTTGTAAGCTTAACAATCTTCCTCAGTCAGCATCAAAATTTAGATTTTTAACATTATAATACAAAGACTTTACCTTTTTACACGTTTTTCACCTGAACAGCCAAAAGCGCAAGACTGTTTATGCCAAACCGGAGCTTGTTCAAATCATTTTAACATATGTCCTGAATTTACCCTTCTGCATCTCTTATCTCTTATTATTATTGTGATGATGAGGAGTTCACTCTTGAGAGACAAGAACTTATTTGACTACAACAACTGATGCGACCAAAAATTCCCAAAATGTCCTGTTTCATGACAGTGTGACAGTGAGACAGCATGACATTTATTATTTAAACCTTTGCTTTTCCTACTGTGACATGTCAAAATGTCTTAATGGAAAAAGGCCTATCCAAGTCTTTTTCTGAGACGCTGTGCACAGGCTGCCAGCAGAATAGACAGAATGACATCAAACTTTCTTTATAAATCTCTAAATTCTGCTGCAGTAAATTTCACCATGGACTGTTTTGGTCAAATTCTGCTGTGGACGGCAGTGGAGAGCGAGTCCCGATGTGTGCGACAACTCTCTAAAAAGAACTGAAAGTAACAACCACAGCCACAGAAACAACCGAGCAGTTGACTACGGCATTGGCCTGAAAATAAGATGATATTTTTTTCTGGACGTTACATGGGGGTTGTATTATATCTGAGACTAGACATTTTCATGTTCACAGTTGCATTATATGTTCGCCTCTCTCTCTGAATGCCATGACTATCAGTCCCTGCATTGCAGTGTGAGCCTGTTACATTAAGACAGTGTTGCATTATGGGTTGTTTGTAGCCTTAATGTTGCTAGGCTTCAATTCTGTTTATTGTGCGTCTTTTAGACACTTTTCCATGGGGAAATACATGTCTGAGTGCAAAGGAGTCAAAAGCATATGCCGAAATGGACAGGGAACCATGAAACCATGAAATATCATGACGAGGAGCTTAAAAAGATGCTAACAGACAGAGAAAAAAAGTGTGAGTATGTGACAGAATTAGCTTGAATACTTGAAAACCTACCTGGACAAGCTACAATAATGTGGGATTTACATTATGCTGAAGTGGAAGCATCTCATATTTCACTTTTACAAGAGGAAATGTTCAAGAATGAGGACTTATCCTTGCACTAATAGTACCTCTGGGAAACTGTGTCAACAGATATTGTTTTAAAAAAAAAAGAAGTATTTTTCCAAAAACAGGTGTTGGAAAGAAGTGGGTCATCAGATCGTCTTACATTCGAGCAAATTGGTACAAAGTTTCTGCTTTGAATATGACTGGCAGTGTAACTTATTTCTGTATTTATTTCTGCTTTCTCTCTATTTGCTCTCTGTTTTCCTGTTCATAACATGATATGGACATTCTCACCTTCACTACTGACCAGGAGAAGGTAGGAGTGGTAAGATCTCTGAATGCAGATAAAGATCTGACAAAAATTAAAACAAAAAGGCCCCAAAATGAATTTTTGCCTAATAAAGAAACAGCTTTGTCTACACAGAGAGCTAAGTCTTAACTTAACTTGACATATACGCCAATAAACACATATCACACAGATGTAAATGTCTCACATCAAGCAATCCTCTGCCTGTTACATTGCTCTCCACCGAGGAAATTTCTCTCTCAACCGAATTTTATCAGAACATCCATGGGTGTCTGCGCAAAAGATGCTATCATTATTCAAAGCAGTTGTAGCAGCTTCACATTTTATATCACCAGCCAATTCAGAGAGAGAGAGAGAGATGGTTTACTTAAAGTATTACACTGGGATGATGTAGGATCCAAGGAATGAAAGCATGCTTAAGTGTGTTTGACTGAGAAGCTCCTGAAACCATTCCAATGGCATGTCCTGAGCGTAAACACAATTTACTGAAGAAATGAAGGATTTAGTCTCATTTGTGCAAATAGATAAGATCAAAGAGGGAGAGTGTAAGGGGATGGAAAGAGAGGGAAATTGGGGGTGACACGCGGCCTGAATGACACGTTTAATCGAACAGAAAATTGAGGCTGGATGGCCAGGCGGTAGAAGAGTGAGAATTAATCCATGCCTCGAAATCATTTGTCTACTCTGATGCATTTCCCTCACCTTTCCTCTCACTGCTTTAAACTGAACATGACCTCTCCCACCTTCTTTATGTGTTTCCATGCATGTGTGTATTCAGGGTTTACAGCTCATGCAGCACATGCCTTCAAGTGGAGCTCAAAAATGTCACAACGTTAGCAACTCATTTTTTCCTCTAGTACCAGATGTATGTTTTCATTAACTGTCATATCTGGCCAATCAATATAAATAAATATCATCTAAAACTGGCCTGGAATTACATTATTAGACTTAGCAAATGGTTTAGGGACGTTTGTTGTTTTAAATTAAGATAAGTACTGTATGTATTCATTTGGATTAGTCATTTAGTGTTAATCAGTATAAAGAATTGAATTTCATTAGTGCAACAAAATGAATGCCAAAGTTGTGGATTGTTTTATTGAGAGAGAGATAATATAGCTAAAGAACTGTCATGAGCAAAGAGCAGAACCTTTATAACACAGTAGAAAAGCAGTATATATCGTTTTTTGGAGAACCTCATTTATCAAAAGCTGCACTCAGGTCAGTAGACAAGACCACTGAAATTGAATCAGTCATTTGTGAGTAGAAGATCATTGACCAATTTTGTGAGTGTTGTTTTGGTGACCATGACCAAATCCTCACCTTAAAAAGGGGGGGGGGGGCAAACCAGCATGCTCAACTCTAAAAGTTATTTGGCACCGACTCAAAATAAATTAAACTCACAGAGAAAAGTCCTGAACTCCCACAGTTCTCGATGATCTTTGATTTCCATAGCAACGCGCGACTTAGCCCTTGAGCCTCATCATCACCCCACAGCAGAGTGACACATAATCAGTTATCCAATTAGCATGCACAGATCAGAAGAAAAATACAATTATCTATTCACAGAAATGCAATCCTAAAAAAAAAAAAAAATAGTCATGTCAATCAGACAAAACTGTATTTTATCAGAACGTTATGTAGAGTGTGTGGAGTTCATAGCTCTCTTTAGTTTTCTCCACATTCCTCTCTTCACTTTCTATTACCAGAAGCACATTTCAAGCTGTCCTCTTTGCAAGAGGACCTCTCTAACTGTAATGGGCAGTGAAAATTAATCATCAGTGATCAATTTCTTGTTGCAGCAAGATATACAACTTTTGGATGTGTGGGAGCATGAAATCTGGCTGATTCCGGTTTACACCACTCGCTTCATTTAGAAATGTGGGTATTATTTGGTGAAAATCAGAAAAACCAAGAACAATGAGCCTTCTGTTACTGAATGGATTCACATCCACACCCTCACTTTCTTTCTATGCCTCAAATTCTCAGGCCCAGTTGATATATTTAGCACCATTTGTACATATATTATATAATATTTCCAGTGGATCCACAATGGACTTGGCGCATGGCACAGCCTCTGCTTAACTGATATGTGACAAAGCCTCCATAACAGGTAGGCGTTAGAAAGAATACAATACATATAAGCTCTTATGTCCCTTTACAAGAGGACACCAAAGAACAGATAATCACCAACACAGTGGAAGGAACGAACACTATTTATGGTTTTTAGTTTCAATGAGGTGTCAGTCAGAGCTTTTAGCAGGGACTCTGAAGAGCTGAAGAGGCATATAGGCATACATCTGAGACTTTATGTTGAGATATTTTGCAGCACATATTAAAAGAGATTTTTGTCATCTTTAAAATACAGGTTTTACAGTCCCAATCCAAACAGGAAATTATTTGTTTGAGTTTGGTTTGCGTTTGGTTTCGTTCCACTGATGTATTGCATAAGGAGACGTTACTTTCAATTAGGATGTGTAATCATTTAACTATTTTCCTTAGATTGTATGCAGTGAACAGGAAAGACAGACAACAGAGAAAAGGGATGGCATACAATAAAAGTCATCAGTTAGACTCCAGCCCGCTATGTTGCAAGCAGATGGCACATGCGCCACCCTGCTGAAACACTCAATCACTTTTCCTCAGGAAGTATTTTGCACTGCTGATACAATGTGCATATAATGAGACACAAGTCTGACTTGTTGAAAGGATACAGTGCATTCTGATGAAGGTGCTTATTCTGACACTCAATTTCCATTCAGTTTGAGGTGTGAATGTCATTTCTGAGACACTTGGGATGGAAAATCTGTCCTAATTTGCATGTTTGTGTGTGTGAGAGCGTGACAACGGGGATTAAGATGTGACTGTAAGTGAATCATCTAATCCCCGGTTTAGGAACAGCTGGTTGTACAGAAAGCTGAGGCTCGACTCCCGTCTGTTCCTGGAGGCAGCGAGGAGGAAGGTGGAGAGACAGAGACGTTAAGAGAAAGAGGTAGAGAGACAGAAAAGAGACGAGAATACAAAGAGGAAACGGCAAAGAGAGAGAGAGAGACAGAGAGACAGAGAGAGAAAGAAACAGAGAGAGGGAAGCGAAAGAAGAAACAGATATTGCTCAGGGAAAAAGTAATGCAGAAAGTGGAAAACGGAAAATGAGAAAAAGAAGAGGAGAAAGAGGTTGGGAAGAGAAGGTGAAAGGAGAAGTTAAGGAGAAGAGAAAAGGAGACACTATGGCTCCATGCAGAAAAAAAACAAGTTATTGGGAGAAATTAGGTTGAAGCAGGACATTGCAGAACACATTTCCATGCACTGGAATAAGGTAGGGCCTCATTTATCAAGCTCATGTAAGCACAGTTTTAGTACACTGTGCATGCTCACATTTCCAAACCCAACCGGATTTATCAGTTTCCGTAATGCATATTGAAAAATTTGAAAAAGATTTGAAAAATGTTTTTTTCAGGGACCGCACGAACCACTTTGCTGTCTTTGCTGGCTTTGGCAAAGCCGTAGGAGTGTGCAAAAGGCCGACACACACATACAACCCTGTAAACTCTGTATGTGCACAAACATTCATCATCTGTTACAGACAAAATCGTTATCAATTGTCTAACCTTTTATATGTCAGGTCATAAATCATCTCCAAATAGCAGTATGGATGTATGTATGGATGGAGATTTTTGTAACTGAATGCTGGAGTGAGGGATGATATAAGGATTGAGAGGGATGGGAAGGAGAAAGAGGACTTAAGAAATGTCAGCCAGAGATTAAAGATAGACAAACTGATGGAGCCAATTAGAACATCCCCTTGTAACTGGAGCTTAATTTAACAGGCATACATTTCAGTGGCTCCACTGAGGGGAAAAAGCCCCCAAACTTTCTTTGAAGTTCTTCTCACTGTGGGCGGTAATGTGGCATGGCACCCAGCCCAAGCCCACAGACACAAGGATTGAATAAAGCTCGCCCAGTGTCCCCTGATAGTGAGGATAAGGGAGAAGGCTGTAAGGTTACACACAAATACATCCACAAACATACACACACCTGACAGATTTGAACTATCACAGAGTCAATCTTCAATTTGTCCGCTAACAGTCTCTTTAACTGCATGCGCCTCTGCGTATCTCAGGCTAACCATTGAGGAAACCATTTTTATTTGAACAAATGTGTCTATATTATATTCCCTCCAGTCCCAGTTTAGGCAGGGTTTTGTTTTGTTTTTTTGTTTGATCTTTTTCATTGCATCATCTCTGAGAAATCTCAAACTACATCACAATGAAAGGTCACTCACCATTACATAATTGTTTTTCTGTCATTGGTTTTTTTCCTCAATCAGTTAATCAATAGCACACGATTCAATTTTAATCTCTGTGACCTTCAAGGATATGGAAAAACGTCAATCAAATCCACTTCACAGAAACCAGGGACAGCATACATCATAAAATGGTATATTATTCAACTAATGTGTGTGACTTATAATAATCTATAGCTCAGATACTGTACAGCTTATTTTACAGTCATGTGAAGGTATTCGAGGTGGTATCCATCTTTGTAACTGCCTTTCAAAGTTCAAAGCTGTAGGAGGGAATACATACATTGGCATGTATTCAGGGATGGGCCTTTTATGCAGTTCAAAAAGCCCACACGGAAGCCATTAAAATAGCTGCCATGTGTTACTATAGTGACTCTTACAAAGAAGACAATGTCTCTCCAGTGTTAGCTGAGGAATGCTAGCAACTGGCATGTCTACAGAAAGTATGCACATGCAAAGATACACACACACACACACGCGTGTGCACACTTGCATGTGTGTGTTTGTCTCTATATGTGTTTGACTCTATTGTTAAACTAAAAGCTAAAAGAGCATGGCCATGTTCTTAACATTAACCCAACTGCAAGATGAAGCCTAGTCCAGAGTCCAATTCACACAATCATACAAACTTGCAATTCACACAATCCCGAGTACCACTTGAAATTCAGCAGACTGTTAGCGGCTCACTATATTCACTTGATAGGACGTTGAGTATCAACACTGGACTAAAAGAAAGTGGGCCTAATTGCCAGTGATAGTTGAATGGAGACGTAGCTTATCTCTGCCACCCACTCAATCTCTCTTGGTCTTCCTCCCCTAATCTAGTCTAATTCTCTTCATTTCACTTGGACCTTCAGAGAAATGGGATCATGAGCACATACAGTAGCGGTCTTGACTCCACAGATGATAAGCAATCATACCTCATCCATTCCCCTTTCCTTTTTTTTTTTCCACCATCCGCTCCACTGTTACTTGCTAAGAAATGACAAATGCTAAATGAGAGACAAACTATGAGATCACCAGTGTGGCAGTGACACACACACGCACACACAAACATGCAAGAAGAAACTGACATGCACACACACACACACACACACACACACACACACAAAACCACATTTATTATAATTCTGCCAATTTCTGCAAGCAATTTCAGAGTAGCTTTGTTGTTGCTGTCGGGTTTTCTTGATCGTGCTATTAAAGCAGTCTATTGGCAGTTCGGTTGGAAGGGCTATAGATTATTTTAGGCTTCAGCATGCGAGCCAGCACAACACCAGAAACCACTGCAATTACAAGATCTGGTCGGTCCTTTGAATAGCAATGGCAACCAAAACCTTGATCTGGTCGAAGACAAGAAGGAGAGGCGGGGCTCCTCGGGTTAAAATAGAACTGTCCACATGGAGTTGATTTGAGGTTTTCTATATGGCAAGCCCCGGAGTGGGCCTGCTCAAGTAACGAAGTCAGTTCAAACCAATGGAAAACGACTATCGCGTGCAGCTCTGTTGTGGAAAACAGCACTCACTTGCCCACAATATTAAACCCATCACTACTGTAAAATCAAGCAAAAATAGCCGGGGTATATCTATACTGTGTTTTGACTACAAATGGACATTTTAGATATCCACAGTTTTCTTTTGAAATGCAACTATGATAAGATGTAACCTAGAGTTCTTGAGTCTGAGCAGTATTGTTCCACAAATCTGTTCAATCAATGTACTATTACAAAAAGTAACACAACAGAGAGAGAATTCATTTGTTTCTTTGTGTATTACTCTGAAATGCACATGCAATACATGAACACATTTCCCCAGAGCACCAAGGGCCGGTTTCACAAAGATATTTTAGGCTGGTTTGTAGCGTATTTTAAGGCTAAAGAGTTAGCCGCCAGACCCTCAGGCTAGCTCAGAACTAAGAGCCATGTTTCATTTGCCCAAGGAAACTATCCTGAGCCTGACCGACGAGTGAGTTGAAGTACTGAGCCCTGCCACATTAAGAAGTCTCAGCATCTCAGCCCTGCTACTGGTCTGCACTGTATTATTACACTGAATTTCCCCAGTGAAATGCTCTTGTAACTGTTGAATTCTTCCAGAAGGCATACATTTTCTGCTGGAGGGAACAGAGCTGAGCGGTTTGATGTGGTTGCATGTGGCAGCCATGTTTTATAGTCCTATTTAAGATGGTTGAGAACTAGACAGCTTTGTGCAACAGATGAATTTAGATGTCTATCTGAAATCTGACCATTAGTTAGATATATGCCATAGTCAAAGTCTATCTTTGTGAAACCAACCCCACGTCAGCCAGATTCAGTACCACAGCAACAGACAGGAATGTACCATTTTGATCAAAGACACGGACAAAAACACATGCAGTCTATCACCTGCTACTTGTAAAATGTTATATTTAACCAGCAGGCTTTCCTGTCTATGTTATCAACTTTAAGTCATGAATTCACCCAAATTTATCTGGTTTTGTAATTCTTCACTTCAAGCAGAAGTGTTGCAGCTGCCACACATCAGCCCCACACCGCCATGCCACAGTGGCAGCCAATAAAGTGTCAGGACCTTTAAGATCCTTGTTGAAATGGCCTCTAAGGATATTATAAACTCTGACAATCTCCTCAGAAACTTGCAACTCACTGGAGAACTTTTACACTTAGCAAAGCTGCGATGACAGATTGGATAGGAGCAGATTGAAGGACTGGTTGGTTTCCACAGTATCTCCCTCTTCCTGAGATGCTGAGAATGTGCTATATATTACATGCTGAGCTGTCTCTTGTGCTCTCTGTCAATCATCACACAATGATATATATCCTATCCTACTGTGTAGTCATCTCCCACTTGACGTCCCTGGAAAAGTGTCCTTGCCCTGGATATAAGCCCCATGATACAGTGCTACAGACAGAAAGGTCACACAGCTTGATGGAAGTGGGGCAGCGGTACTAAAAGTAGCCCTAATAGTCCAGCATGACACTGCAATGAAGAGAAATACGAGTTAACTGGCATTTTGAGCGCTTTTACTTATCTGCAGTCATGCCACAGCTGTTTGAGACAATGAGTCAAAAATATCCAATAACATCCAAAATTAAATCTCTCCCTAAATCATTACGCTGATACATTCAAGAAAAAATAGTCCCAACTTCATGTCTGCCTCTCTTTAGATGATGTATTCTCTTTCCTTTTCATTTCATGTGTTTTCCTTTCTTGACTCTGTCTAGTTGATTACTTATTTTGCGCGCAGCAATACCTCCATCGTACTTTCCCTCGACTGTCACTGCATCCAGATTTCTCTTTGAGCCCCCTCCGCCCCCTGAGCCTCTGGATGTAATCAGAAGAACCATGATGTGTTGGTAGAAAGAAAGCCTCCTATCTGGACTGGAAGAAGAAAATTGAAGGAAGGAGACAAAGAGACTGCGGGGACAGAATATGATACTGGTGAAATGTGCACTCATGAGAGGCAAAGAGAGAGCTAATGATGGGTGGTGGTGCTGGTGCCGGGCAGGCTAGTTGCATGAGAACTATGAGGCCTAGAAGGGTGGGAGAGTGGTGAAAGTAGGTGGCTTTTCTCTCTCTCTCTCTCTCTCTCTCTCTCTCTCTCTCTCTCTCTCTCCTATTCAGCAGACACAAGACCAGATGGCATTCTCATTGAAGAAATTATAAAGCAAAATGAGAATTAGAAGCAGACTGGCAGGGTGTGGTTGTCCCATCAGACATACGCCGCACACTCGTTTGGTTTTATTTCTTACAACACATAAAAATGACAGAAATCAAATTTTCCCAACTGAATGAGACACAGACAATACACAAGCAGTCTTTAAGGTCAGTTTCTACAAGATTAAATAGTAAGTAAGATACTTTTATCAGCAGCTGATCTGGTCACCTCGATCTTACGACAGCTGCTAAAGCAAGTACAGTACTGCTTCCGAAGGCGAATAGTCCCCTAAGAAGCTCAGTCGTTCTGTACCAGCGCAGAAAACAGCGATCAGGAGTAAAATGATATGATGAGCGGAAAACATACTGCAGATTACATTATAGCTGTTATTAGCAGTTCCCTAAAATGCTGAAATGGCAAACTGATGCTCTGCAGTGATAAATTGGGCTGGATAACAGCAAAACTAGAAACTGGATGCCTCAGAGCTGTGTTTAAGTTTGTAGTTCAGTTAATTACGGTCACAGTGTACAGCAGTTGCAAAGAGAGACGGATACGTTCAGCGCTCAAGCTCGGCTAAAAAGCCAAGTGATGCAGCACAGTGGCTCTGAAGTGTAATGGGACTGGGGAGCAGCAGAGCTGGAGATCAGGACACGGTTCTGTGGGTAGATGGTTGTTTTTGTGGACCAAGTCCCAAATGTATAGCCGTTACGAACACAACTGGGCACACAAGAAAGGAGAACCCACTCATACCCTAAACAACCAATTATCCACCTGCTCTCAACAGCTGAGAGCAATTGCATCAATGCAGGAGAAGAGGTCTTATTTAAAAGTCAATC
This sequence comes from Macquaria ambigua, assembly GCA_008360985.2. Lineage (NCBI taxonomy): Eukaryota > Metazoa > Chordata > Actinopteri > Centrarchiformes > Percichthyidae > Macquaria > Macquaria ambigua. The sequence goes on from VMKM01000337.1 coordinate 282,396, forward strand.
AGCCAGTCACAGGGGAGGAGTGTGTCTGTGGACGGGTGCCCATCTGTCCATCTGTCTGTCCAACTCCCTTGGTCATCCTAAACCCCTTTCACATCAAACCAACAACCTGAGAGGAATCCGTGTCTGCCTTTGTTGACAAGACCAGTAATCACACTCAGGTGTGTGATCCCATTTGCTCAGAAGATGAAAACAAGTCACTGTACAAAACACACTCAGGCTATACACTATTGGCTGAGTCTAAGGTAGTAACTTCTAAATACAGCTGAAACCATTAGTCTATTAATTGATTAGCCAATCGACAGAAAATTCATCAGAAACTATTCTGATAGTCAATTAATCATTTAATTGATCTTAATTGATTTAAATCAAACATTTGCCAAACATTTGCTGTTTTCCAGCTTCTGCAGTGTAAGGATTTGCTGCTTTTTTCTGTTTTTATATCACTGTAAATGGAATATTATGGAGCTTTGGACTGTTGGTTGGAAAAAACAAGACATCTGAAGACATAACTTTAGATTCTGGGAAACTGTGATGGGAATTTTTTTGTTATTTCCTGAGATTTTATAGACAAAACTACTAATCAATCAATCAAGATAATAATCAGCAGATTAATCATTTATGAAAATAAGCTTTAGTTGCAGCTGCACTTCTAACCATCAAACCACTCTTATTGATTGCAAAGATGCTTCTAACCATCGAACCACTCTTATTGATTGCAAAGATGCTTAGACATGACTGGTAAGTTGTTGCTTTAACTTTACAGTACATGAGGTGACCAACCCAGATATGCAGGTCCAAAGATATTTCGACATCAAGGTTAAAACAAGGCTGAATTTGGTTGGGAAGTGAAAGCTATTTAGAATAAAATAAACTCAGATATCATTTAAAAATCTATCATTTTTCAATATTAAACCTAGAAAGGAAATCCTCTAAATTTAAACCTGCATTAAGCAATATTTGGGATATTAACACCAAACCGACTGTTTTCCAATAATGTGAAAGGTATGTTTGTGCTGCCAATCTCATTGAGAATTCGGATTCAGCACTCTGCAGCTTTAAGCCGCTTTCAGCTCATTGTTTTGGTTTGTAGATTCATAAAAAAAAAAACTGTAGGCAGCTGCTCCCCAGCACAGGAGCTCATACAAACCAGTTGTACAGCATGAAACGATGGAGAGTCGAAGTAAACACTGATGAGCAGAGCTGAATACCTCACAAGCAATAAACACAGACAGTCTCAATAGTTGGTGAACCAACCCAGGAACAAAACAGCAGTGAATTTTGCACATACACTGGATATGTGGTGAGAAAAAGAACTGCAGTGATGCCCACATTGCTCAGTTTCTGCTGGTGGTGTAAGAAGCCAAGTGTTTGCTCAGACACTCAAACATAGCATGATAAGGGATAATATAGTATCAAGGCGGCTTTAAGGATTGCCTGACCAAACACCAGATCATTCGCATCCAATCACCCAACATGGCGAATCTCCAGTGTAAACAGGATTAAAGCAACTAGCTGTACGTCTGCACATCCTAACCATTACCTGACAAAATCTGTAGATGTGCTTCTCAGTGCTTCTCTCTGTGCACCCAAGTCCTACACAACACCGCGTGACTGTCCTCCACAAACTTGTGGAGTTGAGGGGACAATTCATGTCTGCAGCTAAGAGTATCTAAAACCAAGAAGATGAATGGTTGTCTCCCGGCAGCATCCACATCCACAGGGAGGTGGTCCAGCAATAGAAATACCTCAGCAATGCCTTTGATAACAGGGTTCATCCTCAAGCCTCTGTACCCGAAAACACAACAACAAGAGAACTGATGCAGCTGAGGAGAGACAGACAGAGACACTGAGGAGACAGACGTTGGATGAGCAGCAGTACAACATGAATGCATCACGGCTTTGAGATGTGCATTTCTTTTGGAAGACTGATGCTCGGCAGCAAATGTGGAGAAAAAACGCAAACAGATGACAGATGCATGTTGATATTTGAGCCATTAAAGCAAACAATTAATTAGGACGTTGTCTCAAGAGTTACTAATTAGCAGATACTTGTTTTTTCTGCAGGTGCTCCAAATATAAATCTGAAGTATCTTGTGGGTCTAACCTATTGATGAAAACATCAGATAGTAGCTTTAATTCATTCAGACACAGTTCATTGGAAGGGAAATGGTGATTCTAATTAGTTTAAAACTATCATAAAGCATCCACTTACAAAACAAATTAGGTGAATATTCATATAAGAGACCTCCGTATTTTCACAATTATCATGTACTACTAAATTAAACTTCTAAAAACTACCAAATTCACAGATCACACCCTTTATATGTTAATATCTTGTCATTCAAATAGTCACAAATTGCCTGTTTTGTTTAATTGGATCAGCCAGATCTGCTCCCTCCATCTTATTTCCATTTAAACAACCCTATTTTAAACCCAGTAATTGTTTAAACTTGGCATCAGATGACATATTGGAGCAGTTCTTTAGAGGCATGACTGAGAAAAGGAAATGGCCAATAAGGTCTTATGGCTTGGTTTGTCACTGTGCTGGAAGTGAGCCCCGTCTGCCATTCATCAGTGCAGGGTATATACTATGTCAGCAGCTGTGGAGGAGGTCGATATTCCGCCAAGGAAAATACATTTACATTTATTTATTGCAAGCCATTACAGGAATCCTGATTCCTGCTTTGGGAAACAGGCTCCTATTTTTTTTCCATCACATCCTGCCTGCAGCGCCAAGCCGCCTCGTGCATTGGACTGCTGCGAGATGTTAAAATTCAGATCAAGTAGGACAGCATTTGCCTCTGACACCCAAAAGTAGGCTAAACAGCATTTTCTGGGCGAGGGGTGGTAGAAAAACACACCACTACATGCCCAGTGGTGGTATGAAGTGGGAAAACTTCCCACCCCCATGTCCAAAAGTGGTAATAAGTAGCAAAACTTCCTACCCCCCATGTAGAAAAGGTAGAAAACTTACCACCCCCGTGTCCAGCTGCTCGGTAGTCACAGAAGGAGCCGCTCCAGTCAGAGGTAAAAACCACAATATCGGCACCAACAGCAGCATCTCCGGAGAAATATTCCTCATCCACTTGTGAAGAATCAGAGAAACCATGATGCCCTATGACAGGCTGATCCTGCAGGGCTCAGACACCGACCCCGACAGCCGCATCCACAGGATAAATCACACGCAGACACTTCTGTAAAATCAGCCCGCATAAGTCTACCTCACTGTTGAGCGCAAACACATAAAACACATTAAACCCGGAGGCGGTAAGGATGTATTTACAAGTTTGTTTTCCTCAGAACGGCACTTATAACTATCACCTACGTGGTCATAATGAAAAAAAAATGTGTACTCTTGTCCTATATCAAGTCCATCAGAGGTGATATCCCTGCAGCAAGAAGCGCGAGCTCCCCTCCTGATCGCGCAGTCTCGAGCGCTGGGAAATGCAAGCAGCTGCGTGCGGTTTTGTCCCGAGCAGCAGCAGAGACCGCTCGTTGACGCACACACCGCGAGAGTGAATGAGTATTTGGCCCGAAGGATTCAGGGAAAGGGCGGAGGGAGGAAAAGAGGAGGGGAGTTCAGTGCCTTTTTAGCCCACTTGGACACTACTGAATTCATGACGCGCGCCGTGCGTAATTTGAGAGTCTCAAGGGTTGAGACCAAATACATAAAACACAATTTGTCAGTGTTGCCCTGTTCTCGTTATGAGAAATATTTCCGTGTTGACATGGCTTAGAGTAAATCCAGTTTTGAACTAGTATCCTGAATGCTGAATCCTTTTCCCTACATGTAACCTAACACAAGCAAGAAATTAATTTAGAATGAATTTCTAAAAGAAGAGGGACGTTTTTATGACTCTTGCTTATGCTCTTAGTAGGCTAGTTGTGTGTTTCTGCAAATGGACCTAACTAGTCTCACCCTGATCATCATCATCATCATCACCTGCACTCATCAGGTTTTGGTGGTTCTGGTGCCAGGAGGGTCAAACGATGCTACACATAGCCAGATTACAGCCTCTGGGTGCCCTGGGGCCAAAGTTAGATGTGGGTTCCAATTGACACTACCACCACCACTCTGTGCATTGTGCATCTATTATGTGGTGTTCAAGTAAACAAATTAAATTAGAAATATGAAGCATGTGAGGAAAATATAAACATTAATAATGAAGGTATTACATTTTTTTTTTTGCCATGCTAGCAGCATGGCTGTAGGGATGGCAGTGTCGGTCTGTCGGTCAGTCCATACTGATATATTTTTGCTGCTATTGCATGGATTGCCATGAAATCTGGTACACACATCCAGGCATCCCCCAGGGATGAGCTGTAATAACTTTGGTGATCCTCTGACTTTTTCATCCAGCGCCATCATCAGGTCATCATTTCAATTTGTTCAGTAATTTGGTTTATGACCACATACTTGCAAAACTAATGACATTCCCTCAGCTGTACTTTTTGTTACTGTTTTGTGCTAATTGTTAGCATGCTATCATGCGGAACTAAGATGGTAAACATTATACCTGTTTAACATCAGCATGTTAGCATTGTCAGTGTGAGCATGTTAGTATGCCCACCTTAGCATTTAGCTCTGAGCACCTGCTTTACTTAAGTGCAGCCTCACAGTGCCGCTAGCATGGCTGTAGACTCTTAGTCTTGTTGACACAGGGCCCTTCTACAAGACAGAGACTCAAGATTAGGTAATAACGTAGGATCCAGGTTAAAGGACCTTGTCATCACAAATGTAAATTTTATCAAATTACCACTAACTATGCACACAGTGAACTTGGGATTTTGCATCCAGAGTCCTGCGACAGTTGCCTGCTTTGACTGGTTGGCATTCTTAATTTTCACAAAGTGTTTTTTCATATACTGAATTACCCCACGCAGTCATTGTAAATGTCCCACGCAACAGTAAAATGCAGAACCAACACATCAAAGGGGGCATTCAATCTAAAACCACAATCATGTAAATGTCCATTCGCAAATGAAATTAAGTTTAATGGATCCACCTTGAGCTATAACTGGCCCATATTCAGATACCTATTCAGGCATTATTTTGATATAGCAGAACATAACTGCTACAAATGTGCATGTGATTAGTACTCAATTATTATTTTTTTTCTATACATAATTTTCAGAGCATTCTTATGTGAGGAAGTGATTCATTAGTAATTGTCGTATAAGGTTTATATTTGTCCTCGTCCAAGCTGAGACAGGGTTTTGAAGGCTAGAAAGGATTGCGAAACGACAATGGCAAGGATGAAGAAAGAGGGAGTAAATCATTTTTTTGTCTTGAAACTCTGAATGCAGCCTCCAGTCAATTGACTGTCTTTTGGTTGCTTTTTCACTGCATCACCAGAGAGAAATCTCAAACTAGATCACTACAAAAGGTCATTCAATTATTTTCCATTCAAACTTCAGTTAATCAGTATTTCAGTATCAGTATATGTACATCCTCTTTCATCTTTGTACCCTTTATGGACATGTAAAGATGTCAATCAAATCCATTTTTCAGAATGCAGGGACAAATATTGCTGCTACTACTACTGATACTGTCATAATAATACAGACCTTCAATTAAAATGTGGATGGTGAGCATCCAAAGAGCTAAATTACACCCAATTGAATATACATATCAGCAGAAGCTAGGTCACTGAAGTAGAGAAACTGCATATGTCTCTGAAATGCAAAGATGTTTTATTTTGTACCCCTCATTACACTTCTATTTTCACCATATTTGAGAAAACATCAGAGGAGAGCACAAAACAATTTGCTGAGCTGCAGAGATAATTATTACATGGTGGTATCATCCCACTGCTTTCTTCTTCTGAGAAAAAACTAATGTACTTATGTATTTCTTGTGTTGCATAATATTAAAATCCACCAGGTGATGAAGGAACATACTGTAATGACTAACAACTAAGAGCTACATGCCCCTGTAGCATATTAACCATTTAACTGATCTGTTGATGTGCCAGTAAAGTAAAAAATACAAATCTGAACTGAATGACTGTTGCTTGTTTTAAATTCATCATGTCCTCATTCTTGGTAAGAGTGGACACATATGCACAAATACACACATTTCCATTCTTTATTCAGATCCATTACCGCAGTCGTTCATCAGGTCCAGAGGAGAAATACATGAAAAATGTGGGTGTTTTTATTGCTCAGCAGCATTAAGTTCTGCCGTCTTAGTGCTGAAGGCTTCAAACTTCTCAACTTTACTGCTTCCACTTCCAGTCAGACTTGTCGTACAGCCACAACATTATGATAATTGTAGCATCTGAATATTGTGTCTCACAGCATGTCTCCTGGCAAAAAGAAGCCCCGCTCATTCAGTTTTATATTAACAGAAGGTTAAAACATCCATTTGCTCATTTCAGTCTGCTGTGCACATTGAAACACATTGAAACACCTGAAGTGTTTCACCATCTTCAGACTATTTCCCAGAGAGATTTAGCTCATTTTGTTTGGTCAGATCGTATAATTATATGAAAACCCATTGCCCAGTGCGGACGTGGACTGAATTGAGTTTGTTGGCTGCTGTTGCAACACATTCATTTTAATGTTTGTTGTAGCATTTTGTGTCAAGTTGGCTGCCGACCTCTTGCATTTGTGAGGTTAAAAACTCAAATGATATCCAATATCTGGCTTTACCATTGCATAATGCCATGTAGTATCAATGAGGAGTGACGTGAATGTTTTTGTGTGGCTTTGTGGGCTGTTGCTTATGTCATCGCTACATTAATCAAATATAAAACTCTTTTTTATTCTTTGTCTTTTATGTTACTCTCGGTGTTTATGCCGAATGGTGAAGAAACTAAAACATCTGTGGAACATGAATGCAGCCTCTGACTAGGGATGATTGAACACCTTGTCATGCGTTATATGCACTTTGATAATGGGTGCAAGATTAATGTGGAAAGTTACAACAATCAACAGACATTCCCATCATCTACATAAAAGATACAGAAAAGACTCTCTCTAGGGTCTCATCGCTTTTGTACAACAATTACCTAACCATTTATACAAGAGTATGCAAGGATAAACATACAGTATGCAAAACCAATTTAGCTACAATACATTATCATAAATAAGAATCAACATGGCATGGCGTCTCTCTATATAACTATAATCTACCTAATTATGTTGGAAATCATGTCTGACCAATCAGATCAGTTGGCAGAGTGATTTCAAAATCGGCATCTGTCTACATTCCCTTCCATATGCTCTCCATTTTGCAAAGACAGATAATAATCCACAGTGATGTTTTTGCAAAGGAAGGTGTAAAAGGACTCCTAAAGTCCCAGAGTCAACACCAATTCTTATTTACGGAAATCTTAAATACATCTAAACACTGTCCCTTTGTCACATTTTCTCCCCTTTCTGACCAGGTTCTGCTGCTCTATTCATGTCCAGTCTGGTGTAGCAGTGACAAGTGAAAGTCCCTGTCCTTTTTCTGACTCTGGGATACACCGTCATGCATAAATAGTGCACAAACTTAAACTGTTTAAATGCAAATGCTCACCCCTGGGAAGTGTGAATGTAGTGTGTGAATGTGTGCATGAGCTTTACTGTAAATATTGTTTCCAATAACATTTATTTAGTTTGGAGGACTTGTCAATATCACTCTGGACAGTAAAATCAATGATGATAATGGATGAGTTGCAATTAATTAATCTTACACATGTATGAGCATGTGTCACTGCCACCAATGCATTCCCTTCTACTTCTGTCTCTCTATCCTTCCTCTCAAAGTCTCTCTCGCCCAGTTTTTGTCACAGACTCACAGACTTTGATGTACAGTTCTAGTAAGTCCACGGCAGCTCGGGGCTGCCCCAGCATAAAATCTACAGTGGATGCACATGGGAGCTTTCCCGCAGACTTTTTCAGGCCTTTATGCACACTTTCTGTGAGAAGACTTTGCTCGAGGACATAATCCATAATTCATATGATTGTGTCTTTTAAAATGGGGATGGCAGAAGAAGCTCAGAAGTGTCCAAAAACAAATAAACATGAAGAAAACAGACAGCTGGCAAGAAGATGTCCAGGTCTGTAAATATACTGTAGGTTATTTGCCAGCACTTAGTTGTTTGTCCTACAGTAGTCTAAGAGATAACATTTTTTGCAATACTAGTGGCATGGCTCTAGGGATGGCAATCGTTCGGTCGATCAGTCCACCACTTTGGTCCCCATTGTAATTCTCAACAACTATTAGATGGATTGCCATTGCAGACATTCATGGTCCCCAGAAAATGAAGCCTACTGACTTTGGTGATCCCTTGACTTTTTGTCTGGACTGCAGCAAAGCAGGAGTCAGAATGAATAGGCGTGTACGTTAGTTACCTACTGTAACTCCAGGCTCTATGAGCATAGGCTTGGCCTTCTAAGGCTATCGCTGGTTTTAACCCTTGTTCGCTGACATTTGTGGTTTTTAGTGAAATGTCTCAGTGACACAACTACGGTAGTGGATTGCCATGCAGTGTTTGTGTTTAGTGCTAATTAGCAAATGTTAGCATGTTGACATTAGCATTTAGCTCAAAGCACCGCTGTGCCTAAGTACAGCCGCACAGAGCAGCTAGCATGGCTGTAGCCTCTTAGTCTTGTTAAATCCCCAGTATATTTTCATCTGATTCAACAATGAAAAATGCTCACATTTAATGACGTAACATATGAAATATTGGCTTCAGTTTGAATTCTTTCTGAATCTGCCCTGAAACAACTCTTTACCATTTTACCAGTGTTTGCCTTGTTTTTCTTCCATGTGAATACATGATGGCAGATGCTGACTGTTGTGTGTTTGCCACCAAGGGGGGACTGACAGTGGCGCTGCACTTTCAGTGACATCATGTGTATCCCTGCTCACGAGCACTTCACTACAGTTACACCCGCAGCTGTGGAAGGCACTCCTTTTTCAGGGGGAGGGTATAAATACGCAACCTGTGGGACATTCTTGCTGCTCTCCACCATTGGTAGGAAGCAGTCACCATGCATGCTGATAGACATCCTGCTCAAACAGCTGTTGTGTCTTATGATGTGTTGTCAAGTACATTTAAATTTTGAAGTGTAAGTTTTAACTTCACTGCCACCGTGAAAAGACACCATGCATGCAAAGTTCATGTGCATGACCAAAATAATAGATGACCATGTGTTAAGATGGAGTTTGAATTTATATAATGTTTCCCCTTTCTCCTGCATGTTGTCTTTAATTACGTTGTAAGTCAGTGCACAGTCACTGTCTGGGGATTTAACACTTTACCTGCACTCCCTACAGGTTACATGAGGCCCATGAGGCTTTTTCATGCTTTTGTATCTCAGTAGTGTAAAGCATCTAAGTACTGTACTCGCAGTACTTAGATGTATATTGCTACTTCACTTTTTCCTTTATGTGACCCTTCATATTTTTACCACACCTACTAACTCTCCTTTTTTTCCCAAGGTTATTTGAAGGACACTTACCTGCATGCTCCCATTTTGTTCTATCTCCTGTTATATCCTATTCTGACTCAACCAGCTAGAGACTGCTGCTGTAAATAAACACAGTAATGTTACACAGACAAGCTTTTCTGCAGAGGAAGAAAAGCTGGGCCTGGACAGTTTCTGACACTTGTTGACCTCACTCTCTCTGGTTACAAGAAAGACCGCAACAGACAAGTGTCTGGAGGTATCATTCATTAAACAAAACCCACATCCTCCTCTTCAATTTCACCAAGATGTGCTCACAACCTGTTATATAACTCTTGTTGTCAGCATTCATAAAAAATGCTTTATTCAGACATTAAAAGACAGACAAGACATAAAACCAATGGCATAAACAAATGAGTGCTTCACTGCAAAAAACAACAGAGGAAGGAAGCAGAGCTAGATAAGTGCCACTTCAGTATGTGGAGTACTGTACTCCTCTTACCATAAAAGCCTCCATTTAAAAATCTTTCCATCTTTCTATCTATCTATAGACTTCATTCCTCACTTTTGTCAATTTTAGATCCAAATCCTTTCTGGGGAAATTTGTAGACATTAACACCTGTTTCATTTGCACCATCAACCCCTCCTCTTTCCCACATTTTCATTTAAAGCTAAACTCATCAATCATACGTTAGCCAGATATTGTTGTGTGTTGGTCCGTGCCCAACCCTGTACGATCTCTATCTTGTATCCAAATGTGATGTGATAGATTTATGAGTGACCTAAAATCGTGTGGTAGCTCTACAAAACAACTTCTCACAATAGTGAGCAGGGTGTTTCCTCAATCATCCTCCCTTTAATTAATGACCAAATGAATCAAATTAGGGCTCTAAAGTGGACTTATAGCGTTATAATGGATTATTCATTACAGGTTACATTTGATGTAAAAGAACAGAGGAGGTTTCAGTTGTACCACTATGACAGTCATGTTTAATTCATGGATTTTTCTTACTGCTTGATTTCATACAAGATGCAACACATTCTGCTCAGTGTTTGCTGATGAGAGGTTCCGCATGTGTGAAATGCATATTGATGTCAAGATGTATTAGTGGCAATAGTATGATTAGACTCTTTATTAAATCTGTAACAGCCTAGCTGCAGCACAGCGTAATGAGATCTGATATCCTGGCTGAAAGAGGGCTGCCTGCAGACAAGCAACATTACAGCTGTAAAAAAGATGAGTGTCCGAGGTTCAACATTGATTGTCTCCTTTGTTCCCTCAAGTGTAAAAAAAAAAAGAAAAGCCAGCAGTTATTGCATAGTGAAATGAGAGAGGTCAAGAGGTTGTGCATGCAATAGATATGCACCTTTCTTCTGTCAGACCGGGGAGCAATCCTGATGGTTCCTCCTGCCCAGAGGCTCTGTGAGAGTTGTGTCCTAGATTGGAAGTGGTTCTCTGAAACTGTGCCTGGGGCTCGTCTACACATGCCCAGAGGTAATCTATTTCTTCTCAGCCTCCATGTCCTTCCAGCTGCACACAATGGCAGCACACTCAGCATGAAACTTGTTGATGTCTTTCTACAAGTGAATATTTTGTGTTAGGGCATGGCTCTGATTTGTTAGTTTAACTGTAAAAGAAGAGCTACTCTGTACTGGTTTATCTGTAGCCTATGTATTAGTTTACTATTGCTTTCCTCTCTGCCTATACAGTAAGTGTGGGCGTAGGGTGGGCTACTTGGCTTCATTCCTCCAATGTTAATAAGTGTCAGCACAGGAAGGGCTAGTTAGTATCGCCTGCTCTCCCGCAGTTCAATGGGGCTGTGACCCTGACAGATTATAAAGAGCTGCACCATAAGGGATGCAGCCAAGTAATGCATCATGAAAGCAATGTTGTAGTCATTCTGCTGTCCTCCTTTTTCCTATTCACTCCGCTTTTCATCTCACACATCCTGCCAGGCTGAGAATCTGCATATGTTATCACACTAAGTAGCCCTTGAATAAAGATCGCTGCCTCTGCCCACCAAGGCAATAAAAAACAAGAAAAAACAACAACAACAACAACATAAAAATAGGCTATACACCTATTGTTATACACAAAAAGAAAGAAAAAAACTATGTACAGTAGTCCAAAACTCTTTTTACATATTTTCTTTAAAACAAAAAATGTGTTTTTAGCAATTTCACCTAGATTTTGTCTTCATGATCCTGAAAGTTGTTCTGTTTCCTGCTGAAAGAGGGTATTGACCATTATAGTTTTCAGTAAACAAGTTCTTGCAATGAGCACAACTCAGAAGATGTATAAATGTGAAGAGAAAAATTTGGAAAAAACACAGATGAGCTGCTGATTATGCACCAGACTCTGTTCATTAATTAATACAAGAGAAATACAAGAAATAATTAAAGACTGGTTGTGTTGCAAATGTTATTTTTAAATGTGATTTTCAATTGGATTTTTGTACTATTAATTTTTGATTGATTTTGACCCGTTATTAACATTCAAAGAACACACATTATTAATTCCCAGATTTTCATTTGATAAATGAAACCTGAAAATAATGAGCCCAGGCATAAGCTGGTCTAAGAAAGGCAGTCTTTTGACTTACAGGGTTTTAAATGCCTTAAAGGACTTTGCAGCCTCACAGATAACAACAGAAAGACATCAGTTTCCATTTTTACATGTCTTTTAAGGCTAAATTAAAACCTCAACCACTCAATGGACAAGGACATTAAAAATGTGAGGAATTTGTCATTGTTACATTGACGATATGCACAAACTCTTATCTTATCTAAATTCTAAGTACAATTTCAGTAAGTATAGTTGTAATTCAGTAATAAGTTACAGTAAAAAGAAAACACTCAATTTGTAAATAACTATTACTAAATTGAGTTTTAAGTAGCTGTCCTTTAAAACACTTGGTAGTTTGATTTATGGCTATCTACACCAAAGTGCTTCTTATCACGCAGACAAAATTAGACCATGGAGGCATGCTAAGGAGCACAATTAGAAGGACTGAGAGAACAAGTAAAATAAGCTTTTTGGTCATCCAGCTAACTATCAGACCACAGCTTCTTGTGTGAGCCCTTTGAAACAGTCACAGCATGTGCGATGGCGTATCGAAAGACCTGAGATTCTGCCAAGTAATGACATAATCTCTCTCTGTGTTTCCTTCCAGGACAATTCCATCAGTCCTTTGACAGAGTGAGAGCGAGTGTAATAATGTAAAGCATTATTCAACAACAATGGAAACACATTTAAAATCTTCTCAAACTAACATCTCAGCTGTGCCCAAGCCATGCTTTGACCTTTCCCTTAAATATATTCAGGTTTCAGTCTGCTTTAATAGTATTGGCATCTTATTCTGGCCGCAGTGTAAGAGACCAAGCACTGACCTAAAGTATCCTAAACCTTAAAAGACACAGATGTGTTCAACTAAAGCTTGTCAGAAAGATGATTATGGGCCCCGCCATTAATAATATGCAGCACATGCACCATGATGAGCATAGGTTGTGTTAATATTAGTTGCTACTGGAAGGCGTTTTAAGACTTGAAAGTTTGCCAAGTTTGGAATCAATCTCTCTCTCTGCCTGTCCATTTCTTTCTGTATGGATGGTTGTCGTTTTCATGTCAGTGCTGTACATTTCTGTGGGTGTTTTTGTCGATTGTGCCTGTACATCAGAAATATTGTGAATTTATAAGCATATCCAAAAAAAAAAAAAAAGCAAACCCATCACATTGTTCTGCTCTGAGAAAAATGCAGTATTTTCAGCATCATGGATTGACCTTCACATAAACAAGAACTAACATGGCAGTGAAATAAAACCAAGCAAGATGCTAATGCTAGTGGTTAGTTTGCATGTGTTTGTGTGGGTTTCCTCCGGGTGCTCTGGTTTCTCCTTCCATCAAAACATGTATGTTAGGTTAATTCTCCTGTCAGTGCTCTTGACCAAAGCACTGGCTTAGAACTGGAGTTGGTCCCTGGGCGCTGCAGAGAGGCTGCCCACTGCTCCTAACACTAAGGATGAGTTAAATGCAGAGAATGAATTTCCCTACGGGGTTCAATAAAGGATAACTTAACTTATTTACAGGCAGACTTGGACCTCAGTTCTCAAAACAACTTTCAGCAATTTTAAGTTGGGTCTAGAACCAAACACAATAGACTTAGTGTTCCCCAAGTCTGCTGTCATTACGCCACTCTCTGGTGATACAGAGCTCACTTACAGGTTTTGCCATTTCAGGTCATTCTGCACAACAATAATGGCTGAATAAGCGTATAAAAGCAGCTTATGTGGACTGTTCTTATATCAACACACATCATCATGAGGTGCCCCACAACTAATAGGTCATAGTGAACCATTAATCTTCAGCCCTTAATCTGACAAAACAGAACAAGGGCCTATTAAGTGCTGCAAGATTCAGTCATATTGTATGTCACTCCCAAAGCCCTGAGTTTGAAGAACAATAATAATGGTTATGCATTGTGACTACAGCTCCATGAATATAGGTAGAACCTGCAAAGTGGGCTCTTTAGCCATGCTCATTTTTTTTCACAGATCACATTGTGCATCGATTGGACCTGTCAGCCAATCAAAGATGAGCTTGCTGAAAATGCACAGATAAGTGAACCAGTGGGGAGGATGGTTAGAGGGTAGAAGACCCTACAGAAAGCAGGGTAGCTTTTTCTATTAGTCTATTAGTCATTCCTGGTTTCCTCTTTAATGGGGCAATTAGGGTCAGCAACTGAAGCCTTACTGGCCCATACAATGTCGTTGCTACACAGCGAACACACTAAAAATCACTGGGTTAAAAACATACCCAGTTTGGGTCAATATAGCACCGATGCAATACTGGGTTAACTTTACCCAGTACCAATGGGTTGTTTGACCCAGTGTTAGACGAAAAAGCTCAGTTGTTAGTTATATAAAATGATGTGCATTTGACATTCAAAACTGCAAAGGATATACATATTATTAACAATCAGTAACAAATAGTGACATGTATGTTTAAGTAGGGTAAGAGTACATTATAATATGTATAAGAGTCATTGTATGACTCTGTGTGGTCATGGTGGCACCTGTGTCAATTTAATTATCATTATCTGGTCCAGGGCAACCAGTGTCTTTCACTTCTTCCTGCTTTACTCTCTCCAACAGCCTGGGGTTTATATGGAGTTCAGAAACAAAGCAGTGTTTTCAGCCATGTTATTTTTGTAAACACATTTCAGGCTATCGTGTCAGGCCTGGCATTTTGTAGGCCCAGACTGTGAAGTGCTCTGAGGGAGTGGAGAATACTGCATCTGATGTCCATCTGTGGCCTTCAACTTCAAGCAGTGCAGGCTGCACACAAAACAATCTGTTGGCCACCTCTGTATGCATAATTGCCTCATGTTGCAAGGCCGCTGCTGTCAGTTCCAGTAGGTCCTGATTCTCCTCTGAGGCTCCCATTCTACCTGCTGTGCACAGCGTCTGTGAACACCAGTATGTCCCGAGAGTCCCTAGAGTGTGAAGTATCCTCTTGGGGGTCCTTCCCCAGTAGGTTAGGCATATGTTGATTGGTAGGGGATTGGTAGGGAAATGGTTACTGGTGGCGTTTTTGGACCAGCAATCACTACTGAGACATAAAAGTATGTGTCTATATAGTGGTGAAACCATCATCCATCTGGGCTAGTTCCAACAGGCTGTTAGTATGCAGAATGGCAAAAAACCAGTGAAGCATGGGTTCTATTTTCCCAGTTTTCTTCTGTACTAAGAAATACCTGGATCAGCAGCCTTCTCCCTTTATTTGCCATGCAGGAGCAACAGAAATAGCACTTTTGTGTAGTAGTTCCTGAATCTCAAGGGAGAAGACAGGTGACATTTTTGGCTTGAGGATGGCTGAAGAGATAAGGCTGAAGTGTCAACACAACAATTAGGGCTTCAGGTGGGGTCAGTCCAGACAGTGATGGAAGGACTGACAGGCTAACCAGCCGACATCGCCATCATTAGGGACTACATCAGCTAGCGGGAGAAAAACATTAAATCACAGAGCACTCTAAACTCAAGGCAGAAAAAGACCCATCATAAAACAATGAAATCCTTGATGAAGTATGTTACCCAGATAATAACAATGCACAGTTTTCACATATAAGGTATAGACTCGTAAGCATGTGCTGACCTGCAACTACATGAATAACTACGACTACAAATGAAAGGCAGCTAGTGACTCATTCAGTGCTATTTTTATGATAGTTTCAGCTGCCTCTTGGCTTACTGCAGATAACAAGGTATTAGAGATGATGAGAGTCCCAAAAGATTGTAAGACGAACTCATGCCTACACATTGAGAGTATATATGAGTTGAGACAATAATTGGGTGTAAACGTCAGGAACTGGAATAGAAAGAGATGACATTAAATTATTATCGCAGGTGTAGCTTCTGTGAAACTAATTACAGAATTTAATTGCGTATTATTTTCAACTTTAAAGCTTATTATGCTATGTAGATACAGTTTCACTCTCTTAGAAGTCTTAAAACACACCCCAGACTCTTTATATTATTTCACAATTGTATTGTGAAATACATGGTACAGCGTTCAGGGGAAATACAGGGTTCAGCCTGTACTGAACTGATCTCATTTGATGTCTCTGAATGACCTGGATGACAGTACATTGGCATTTGTGAAATATTTTTCAAAAGCTACAGCTACATATTTCTAACAACAATGGGTTTGATTTGCGCAGATGGGCCCTCTTTGGCACAATAAAATAAGTAGAAGAAGATTTTTATCACATGACTTTATTAATAACCGGTCTTAACCTTCTTTCCTGATTACTTATTCATAGGAACATAGTTCAGATGAATGTGCTCTGCTTTGAGCCTTCAAAATATTCCATTTCCCCCTTTGATTCCTCAGTTAAATTAACATTAAGGGGATCATCAGAGTGCAAGTAAACAAACTTTACATTTCCCTGCTGCTCGAGAGGACTTGGTGCAGTTCTCGGTTCTTCTCCTGTTTATCCGTCACAGTCCAGATTGTTGCTGAACGACATTATTTGGGAGAGAATTTATAATGTTTTTTTGAGACAGTAAGCACTGACCAGCCATCAAGTCTGCTCCTCTTTTTAGCATTCGATTTGGTTAAATAAAGGGAAAAAAACACTCTGTACTCCAGTCATCCTCTTTCCATTACGGTTGTTTGTTAGACTGTGAGTGTATGTGCATGTTTGTGAGCAAAAAATAAATGAATATGAGAATTCAGTCAATCAAAGCAAGAGATTATTTTGCATGGAGTATAGAATTCTGCTACAAAACCACAAGGGGGTTGATACAGTTTACACAGAAATGATTACAGAATTGTTCCTGTTATTGCTAACATGTAAACAGAGCATTTTGTTTCTGTTTTGCTTAAAACAGAACAACAACATTATTGAAAATTTGCATATTTTCATTAGTGTAAAGCAATAATTTACAATAAATGCACAACAGATCTTGTGTGTGATTGGTCTATGCAGCATGATTTTACACCCATATTACATATCAAATGGTTGTTCTAACACTATCTCAAAAGGCACTGTTGAGGAAGGTTAACACTCCCAGGAGTTTCTTGCAATAAGAACAGCAACAAATCAGGATGAATTCACTCCTCTGGGGGGGATCAGTTGTTCAGCGTGGTCGTTGTTTTGTCATCACATGTCAAGACCTATAATCCAGTGGCAATCTTTAAAGAGACTCCACAAATGAGCATGCATTGGATATCTCTGTAATTTTCAAATTCAAAACAATTGAGTAGATAGAAACAACTTTAAACTGGCAAAAACTTCTGTTGACACAGCTTTAAAAGTTACTGTGTCTCTGTACTGTGTTTGACCTCTCCGCACACAAAGTTTGTTGCTACAGCTGACTCCCTCTCTACCAAAGTGACTGTCTGAGCTTAACTCAAAACATTACTGAGCTTGGGGTTCAGATTTCAAAAATACGGCAAATGAAAGGGGATTATTTATTTTTGCACACAAGTACAGCAGGTCCAGCTTCTCAAAATGAGGTGGTTTTTGGTTTGAGAGGCTACCGTCCCACTGATTGATCCCACAGCCAACAGTGGGAAACAGCGCCCTGCTTTCTGTGGCACCAGCAGATGACCCCTTGATCAGGTTTGCAGCCAGACCTTGTCCATGTGCAACATCAATTGCTCCTTTTGTCTGCCTCCTTGTTTGATCTGTGACTTGAAAAACTGGCTCTGTATTCTTCTACTCAGGCCTCTTTTCCTCCGACAACCATGCTGGAAGCCAGTATGTTTAATGTGAAGTCACAAGTTTCCTTAAGACAAAGCTTCTGTGTCCATCTTTAGAGATGGAGAGAGAACTCCTCAGTTTTCCCCTCCAACCTAATTGTGCGTTTATCCATTTTTAGTCTTGTCACTTCACTCTAAACTGCTATCTTTTTCATACCAGAGTGACTCTTAATATTAAGTCTGCACTACCACATAGAGATATTGCCTAAGAAATTATTTTTCATATCAGATGAAACATGACCATTTTTGTGTAGTTACATCTTGGGACGCAAGACATATTTCAGAAAAATATTCTGATAATAAACAGAAATCAATATAAAAAAAAAAACAGACAAGCACCCGTTGTTCAGCTGTAGCTGTTCACCTTCTCTCTTTAACTGTCCTGTTGTTAATTTAATGTCTAACCATAATTCAGTTTTTATTAGTGGCAGTCCCTGTACATCATTCATTGTCAGTAATTAGAGTTGCTTCAATAAATGAAACCTCTGGCACACAGTCCCGTTTTACTGTGCCTCACACTGTTCACAAGGTGCTGGCTCTGGTCTTTTTTATACAAAAGAAATCACAATATTTAAATGATGTCACTGAAACGGTGCCCGTTTTTTCCCCCAATATTTTATAAACATCAACCATCAATCTATCTATTAAACCCTGTGAAGTGTCACATGTGTCTCGACCCTTGGTTCAAGGTTAGGGGAAGACTGTGGTCTGGTCATAGTAAACTTCTGTGCAGTATAAGGATGTCACACATCCTGTATGAATAAAATCCAGGCATGCAGTTACATTTCCTGAAAAATGCATTTTGCAGGAAATGAGTAGTATATCAACGTATTTTGTAGGAAATACTGCAGGGTTGTTTCAAGTGTGGTGGGCACATTTGTAGTGACATTTTGCTGGGTGCCATCAACTGCAGGACATATTTGTTATTAAGGATCGGAAACTTCCCGAGGAAGTGGTGAAGCAAATTTGGAAGCATCATGGTTGACCTACTGAAGGTATCTACACAGTGTTGGAGATTGGGACAATGTGCAGGGACCTCTCACTCTGAGGATGGATACGCAGGAGGTCAGGTGTTTGGGTCATTTCCCCTGGTTGCCTCAGGTCTGGACAGAATTCTGCATTAACTTATTGACCGGGGGGGGGGGGCTGGCAGATCTTTTGGACCTTTAGCAATCAGACTCTGTGCCTGAGGCTGCTGTCCAGGGCACAAAGAGAAACATTTCACATGCAGCCTGAGGGACTGTCTCTGTGGGTATGGCCTGTCAGTAAGTTCTGTGCAGCTTCCTCATATTGTTATTGATAGCATTCAGAGCTCTAAATCCTCAGCCCCAAAATCTGTCTGGTGTTTTTTAAAAGGCTGTTTTTCAGGAAATGTTGTTTGTCTTCTGTATAAATCAGTATAATTTGAACAGGATTTACTTGCATGGATAAAGCCCTTTTCAATATTTGGTGCATGTAACTGCAATTTTAGCCTCTTTTTCTCAGTTATTAAAGCCAGCCTTCCCTTTCATTCCCACACAATACTTTTTATATTCCCTCAGATTCACGTTTCAGTCAATTACATTTGCTTGCGGCACCACTTGCAATACACCACAACAATGAAACAACTTATTGAATTTACTCCTTACTTTGAAGTTGGCTGAAACAATACCGACATAATGGAAAATGTGTAAAGTTATACCAGTAAATACAAATGTTTTGGAAGTTAAAGTGATATATTGAAGATTTTCATGAAAGTATTTAGATATTTAAATATTTAAACAGACCCACATTGGCCTTCCAGAGCCTCCGTAATTTACAGTACAGAGACATATATTTAAAACGTTTTTCTCTCCATTACTTCCTCTATAGCCTGTCTGAAATATACAAATGGGCTTGTGTTTGCTTCCTCTTGATTTTGTGCTGGATATATTATTGTATTACAGTATACATTTACACAACCACCTTTAGCTGGAGAGCTACTTAGAAGGAAGATGGATTATAATTTGGGTTTGGTAGACATTGTAAATTCTCTTGGATCCAATGTTGATCTTTTGTTTAAATGAGAATAATGTGCTTCTGGGCATTGCTGTTAATATCGTGCATGTGAGTGTGATGGTGTGTGAATGTAGTCTGTGCTTGTGAGTGTCCAAATGTTTATGCCAGTGTATGTATGCATGCATTTACTCATAACGGTTACAAAAATAAATAAATTATGAGTTCCAGCGAATTTCTATGTCATTCTTCATGGTATTAACCATAAATGTGCTCTTAAATAATTGCTTAGGGCCATTTTTGTTCATTTTCAGACAGACTGAGTTACAGGGCATTTTTGGGTCACTTATTATATTGTATTATTGTGTATGTCATTCAGTATGAAAAAAGTATAAAATCCCACTCAACACAAGGCAAACATGTTCAGAATTTAGAATAGACTGACTGAGGTCCCATTTGATTACTTTCCAAGAAAAGTGTTATAACTCTCAATCCTTAGGGGATGCCTAATTTGCAAATATTTAAGGGAGAGCTGGTTTCCTTCCCATTTCTTCACTCACTTAGACAGCACTCCATGACTGTAAAACATGTCCCCTACTCCAGAGGGTCTTGTTACGTTGCCATCAACCTTTTAAAACATCTACAGTAATTTTGGCATGATTACTTGCATGACTTCTGGTAGATTGCTCAGATGGACTGGTGAGCATGGAGGGATCAAAAAATTACAG
The DNA here is from genome assembly GCA_008360985.2 of Macquaria ambigua. Lineage (NCBI taxonomy): Eukaryota > Metazoa > Chordata > Actinopteri > Centrarchiformes > Percichthyidae > Macquaria > Macquaria ambigua. The sequence goes on from VMKM01000337.1 coordinate 302,763, forward strand.
GAAATAAAATAAGTGAGCAAGTGTCCTTATGTTTGCTAGAGTTGAAGTGAAACACACACTCCTTTAATATTGATTCCCTCTTGAGATAAGCCCTGAGTTTTAGGTGGAGTAATGAGCAAACATCACGAAGATGCTGAGCGGACTGAGGATGTTTGTGTGCAGGCGATGTTGCAGTGACGCCAGCTAGCGTTCTCTCATGGTTAGCCAGTAACAAAATAATGTAGACCTTTTGGGAGAGGAGGGAGTTTGTTGCTGATGTTGTGGAAATGCTGATTGAGAAGCACGATTTATTCATGCCAGCCAGGAGGATGTTTTCTAGGATGCTGCTAAACGCAAAACACAAATCACTGACTTGCTGTCAATTAAACAGAGTGCCTTTATTTAGTGAGAGTGTGTTTTTGCGCTGCACTATTTAGTGTGCACGCTCGTTTGTAAATGTATCCTCATTCAAATATACATACAAAGCCTCTGCGAAATAGTAATTTTCTGAGTGGAAGAGTAGTATTATATCCCCCAAGTAGTAATACATTTATACTTACTTTTAATTGAATAAAAAATATCAAGATGCAAATAGGATTTTACAAAAATACTTCTATCTTAAACGCATTAATGAGTACAAAAATAAAAAAAGGTACACAATATAACATAAGTATCTTGTCAGGACACTATTTCAGGTACCAAACCAAGCTTCAGGACACCAATGTTACGCAGGACATAATTGATTCTTTTAACCACTTGAAGGCAGCGCACCATACTGTAAAACCAACACTGACATATCATCACCTTATAAAGTTGATATAGCAAACTTCTTAGCAAATAGTTGTTTATTTACACATCCAGCAGATACGGAGCAACATTAGCAGTCATTTGAAGTCGTGTTTCTGTCCATCTGGCGAATGTAAGTTCAATATTCACTCTCTTTTAACTCTGTTTTGGTCTCCACCAACTCGTAATAAAAATATCTAGTTCCTTAGTGGCTCGACGTTCCTTCACCAGCTTGTCGTTAACTTTATCTGTCTGCCATTTTGTGCTGCAGCATATTGTGGGTTTATACAAGCTTATTTGCTGAAAACAGCTGCCTCCTGCGGCTAAAACAATGCTGAGGAGAGAGGTGAGAGTGAACCAAAACAGTTAAGTTGCAGGCCATATAAAACCAAAACACTGAGCTGAAAGATGCTAAAATTGTCCATATAACTGACAGGAAGTGCAGGGTTGGGTGTAAATTCTCCGTGGGTTCATAATTGTATCAATTTATAATTTAGCTTAACTGACAATAAATAGCAAAATCAACCCAGAGTTACTAAAACAGGTGGAGACGACCCTAGTTGTATATCTATTTTACCACACAGCTACCTTTGGCATCTTTACGTTGCAGTTTGTGAGCAGATTAAATCTACAGCTTTGAAATCGCTGGAGGGCAGTGGATAAAGGAACATGATCAGAGCTCAGTGATCAGAGCAACAGGAAGCAGGGTGAGTCAGAGTTATGCCAGCAGAACCAAGGCCAGAGAAGAGGATAAAGGCTGCTGAATCCCTCAGAGCCTGTGGGCAAAACAGCATATAGGAATGTGGGAACACTTCATTCCAAGAAGAAAGTACAGATCTAAACATGGTCCCTACGTCATAAATGTCTCATAAGTCATAAGTAAAAAAGGGCATGGCGTGAAGCGTATGTAATACATGTTAGTTAAACAATACATAGTGCATCTAACGATTATGATCTTAGAGGACTAGATGTCCCTGTGTGTTTATGGGTGTACATATTGTATATGCATGCATGCAACTGTATGTGGCAGCATCCCTTATGTGCACTTTCAACCAGTGTGGATTCCACTGATAGCTGCTATTGATGCCTGACTTCCAGGGATGTAGTGTAGAGTCAACTTGTCAATGCTGTCATGCTGTTTTCTTTTCTAACTTCCGAGATTGCTCATTTTGTCCTCCACTGGATCACTGTATCCTCATGTGAGCATGAAGTCATGTGAGCATCAACCCGCAACCTACTCATGTTAGATGGAGATAAAAACCAAAAGGGGCCAGCAGTGAAGGAAAAACGCTTACTGGTGCTGAATAATCTGGGCAGAAAGATAAGACAGAGGTATGGAAGTACGTACAACAGTATATGAAACAGGCTCCATCAAATCAGAATCTGAATAAAACTAGTAAAAGTAGGAGTAGCTTTTTGCGCAGCTAACGTTTTTCTTATGTTGTTAGATCTTCTTTTCTCACAATTCAAACAGAATAGACTAAACACAGCAGTCTATTAGCATGCTGTAGGTGTAGGTTCATTTCAGAAATCATATCCACCCATATTCCAAGTCATCCAGTTCCTGCGGAAATTTATATTTATACCTCCAAATCTACGTTAAGGACCACCAAAGACCAAGGGAGAAATACATGGATCCCCTCTGATCATCTATTGAATGGCGATGACTCTTTTTTTGTCTTCTCTCCATTCAATCTGAGCGCAGACGAAACCTACAAGATGATGAGTGGTGGAAGCACTGGCCCATCGCATCTATTATTCAGAAAAGCATGTGCGAGCAGCTGTTTCCAGGCTCATTAGACAGAGATCACACCGAGACTGATGATACAATGATTGATGTGATCTCACCCTGACATGCTTTCTGCGAGGATCAAGGCAGTTTGCAATAGCTCGAAAGGATGTAACGGAAACGGAGAACTAATAATTAAAAATACAGACAGGTATATGATGTAGCCAGTTACATGTTATGCTACATGCAAGAATAGATGGCTGGTACAGTGGTGTTTTATGGACATGTCTGGAAAATCACTGTTTTGTAGGCTTTATAGCAAATTAAACATAAGTATATAGTATGTTGTAAGTATGTTCACTAAAAAAGTAAAAACTAAACTTAAAGGGAAATTGGTATTTTTAAACCTGGGCCCTAATTTTACAAATTTCTGGGTATAAATGATTAATACTTACCAAAAGTTTTGGAATTGGCCCAGTAGATCGCCTCCAACGGCATCTGTGAATGGGCTGCAACGTAATCCTTTGGGCCAATTGTCTGTCTATGTGGGGATCCCAAAATATGTAAAGTAGTGGGGACATTTTCTGGAAGCTATCTTTGTGAATCTTAAAGAGAGAGAATAATAGAAAGATGTGAGCTTCACTGCTCCATCGTCCCCTGATACAAGCGTTAACAGATGAGTAATAGAGGAGAAAACCTCAACCCCCCCCCCCAACTAGTCAATCCCATAATGCCCCGGCCTGCCACTCGCTTGGATCAAGTTGCTAATTAAGGGAGTACTATGACAGGATTAGGGTTACCCAGTTCATCCACAGGACACATAAATCCAATTTGTTTTCTTTTTAGCTGCGGAATCATCAACTGCAGCAACTGTGCAGCGATCAAGTAAATGCTTTCAGATCTGTGCATGACTGATTGTATACGCATGTGGGTGTGTTTGTGCATTATGCTCAGTCGTTATTAAGTACAGTGTTTCTTTTGAGTGTGTCCTGTGTGTGTGTACATGCATGAACATGAGTATTGCGCTTTAGTGTGTTCCAGTTGGTGCACATTTGGGCATCTTAGTGGGCCTCGTTCTGCAAGGTTGAACAAAGGCTCGGCCCATTAACTGGATTAATTTGGGAGAATGGATGGGTGATGGTGGAAGGGGCAACACGGAGGAGAAGAATTACATGATAAACAGAATAAGGGAGGAAGGCGTGGATGGGGAGGAGAGGTGAAAAAAGGGAGAGAGTAGACAAGGATGTGACTTTGCGGGATTGCGTCCCCTCTTGTCTATTGCTAACTTAAGACTGCAGAAGTGTCTGCGGGTAAATGTATCAGAGTCTGTGCAGCTTAGGCAATTTCATGGAGCTGAAGAAGATGATGATAATCCAGTAAAATTGAAAAATGGGGATGTCTATGGATCCTCATTCATACTCTTATTAATCCTTTCTTACATTCATGCAGCCAGATAGTTTATATGATTAGCACTGAGTGGGGATAATAACTTGCTCAGTACTGCAATGTTGAAATACCCTCTTCTGCCATGGAGATGTTGACTAAGTATGTTCATGATGTAGTCTGGGAAAAAATTCAGTTCAGAGCAGGTTTTTAACTGTGCTTCAGTGATGCTCAGTTATGAATAAATCAGTGGATTTTGCAGGCCCACTTGTGTTTAATGGAACAGTTAAATGGAGTGTCATTGGGAGAGGACAGAAGATGAACTCAGGTTATATGTTAGGTGTTCATGTTTTTCTCTAATGCCTGCATCTGTATGTGTGCATAACTGTGTGGGCTCCGTTCCTACACAGGAAAACTCATGAGTTATGAATGCCTCGATTGGGTGTCTGAGGGAAACTTAGAGCCATAAAACATCTAAAAGGCACAACTGTAAATTTTCCTGTCCACCCAGCTGTCACAGTAAAGTCCCTTTTTTCTTGTTCTCCAGGTTCAGTTCAGGGTTAATGAAAATTGAGGTATTTTATGGCCACTGAAGGCACTGAATCTATACCTGATCGTTACGCTATATAGGTAGTAATGGTTGGTTTGTTTCTATTTGAGCTTCAAACAGCTGTGTATGCCTATGTGTGTGTGTTTTTGTGAGCAAGGCTGTAACAAATCATCACTGTCGCAAATGTTTTTACACAGCTCTGTCCTAAAAAATCATTATGATTTAGAAGTGTGTCTGATTAGTAGTGACATTTTTATATCACTCACGAGCTGAGAGCAGGCAAGGAGATGTTTTGCTCTCACCTCCAGTGCTGTATCACCAGAATGAAATGTACTGAACTCTGATGAATGATGAATGTGCAGGATTCTGTCTTGCTGACACTGGTGCAAACACACTGATGAATGCTAGGGTTTCTCAGTACATTGACACACAGCAGGTCCTCAAATAGAATGCAAAGGAGCAGGGAAAAGAAAAACAACATGGACAAATTGTCCTAATATTAATAATATTAAGAAGAAGGAGAAGGAGATAAGGAGAATAAAAAATACAATTACTACATACTACAACTTCTGACCCAAATGTAAATATAAAAGTAATATGGTGCAGGGCAATCCAGTTCAAACAACTTGATTTACACGTTTCACACCAAACACTTCACACGTTGACAGTTGGAATATTTCACCTTTGCTGTGTCTATGCTGATACCTAATTTCTTTAGTTTGCACACACTGCTGCTACTGACATCGTTGCTGCTGCCTAATTCGTTCAAAAGAAGTAACCCCCTCCCTTCGCTGACTTTCTTACTCTATAACAATGTTACTTGACTTCCTTCTTTGCTACCGACAGACAAGAGTCAGCCGCTAGAGGGCTTTGTCAGTTGAACGTAAACATACATCGCTTGGGGGCATTTACTGAAGCGAAAGTCTTAATTAATTGGTATTTTTGATCATGAATATGATCGTCGATTTAGTCCACCATTTTAGATTTTTAGATTGTATAACCATAGCCTTACTGTTACCTTGTGTGGATTGTAAGAATAATGTTGGCATTAAATCTTAAAATGTGTAAAGACCCAGTAACGCTGAGGGACCCAAGTGCAGGGAACACACAGGAGACGAGGAAGCTGGTGACTGTGAATGCTTTACTTAGAAAATAGTGCAGGATCCAAACAGCAGGTACAGACATGGGCAAGGCAAAACGCAGGTCCAGAAACAGACTAACAGTTCAGAAGATCCAAAAATCAGAACCAACAGGGAGAAGGCAACAGGCTGGGTACAAAAACAGACAGGAAGAAATTCACTAGAAGTCAAAATACAAAGAGCTGGAATGCTAGACTGCGAGAGAATCTAGACAAAGACAAAGACATCTAAAAGAGGCCCATGGGAGGGACTAGGTTAAATACTCCTGAGAGGATGATTGGCAGAGGGCGTCAGGTGATAATGAGACACAGGTGAGTACAATCAAACTGGCGGGAAAAAGAACAAAGACCAGAAGTAAAGTGCACACAACAGAACAAAACCTGAGACTTCAAAATAAAACAGGAAATCAAACCAAGACTAACAGAGTCCAAAATATATCACTAGCAGATCATGCAGATCATGACAAAATGAAAAGTAATCTGCGGTTTTACAGAATGCAGTGTCAACAAAGGTAGCCCAAATATTACAACGACCAGATAACTTGAGCTAAAGAGATAAATCTCATTATAACTTGTTATGCACAAATCATCAACAGGCTCTAACCAGCACTAGTCTGCATGAGAGTCACTCACTTAAATGTGGCACAGGTATCTCAGCCTGCCTCACTGTTTCACTGGCTGAATCATTAGAGCAGATTTGACTGCAAAGGGGTGTATTTATACAATAATTAACTAAATTGAACACTAACGGTGAACAGGTCAATACAGCTGTCAAAACAATGAAAAAACACACTACTTGGTCTCTCCCTAGACAACACAGAGGTGTCAGTGTTATGGCTCTGATTGCTTTGCTGTCTTTTGCCGCTTGCATCATATTTCGGTTAGAAATTGTGTATTGCCAGCTCTGCTTTGTCAAAGCCGAATTAAATGCAGACTACTCCTGCCAAGGGAAACCCAGCAGGGCCATCATGCCCGCCAGTCAGAATGAAGCTCAGACAGGTTGCGACCTCACTCTTTGTTGAATGTGGAGAGGCTGGCGTCTAATATCAGAGCAAGCAGGAAACCACTGCCGCTCTGCTGTGGCTGGTAGAGAAAGAAGGGTTATCATGGAGGGAAGGAAATTATGTTATGAAGAGACTGATTTAAGAAACACGGGTGGTGTGTCACTTACACCATTTGGCAGCAAAGAAAAAGGCAGTGGAGTAATGTAAGATGCAGGTCACAGGAACACAAACAGAGTAAAAATGCCACCAATTAAGAGCCGTTCGTCTCCCGCCACTCCAACAAGTATGAGCAGAATTGGACCCACTGCAGAGGGAAACCTCTTTTGTCTGTCATTGATCCTCATTTTCTTGTTATCCCTGCTAGGCACTTCTCCCCTTTGCAACTAAAATTCACCAAAGGTACAAGTTTAAAAAAAAGGTTTAAAAATGTAGTGTAGGTCCTTTTGTTTTGTGTGTTTTTAATTTGCTTGTACAGTTTCTTTTTTCCGCACCTATACTGCAAATACTTCCCTTTGGGGATAATTAAGTTAATCAAACTCACTTGCAATGTGCTCCAATCCGTCGTAGCATGGTGAGGTTGTACCTAGTGAAGTGAAGGAAAATTCTGCTGCAGTATGACTAGTAACATAAATGCAGAGCACAAACAGTGCTACATTTATCCCACCCAAACCCTTCAAAGAGAAATACAATACAAATTCCCGGGCTTCAGGCTTGGTGGCCCATGGTCAGGCATTCAGCCTCATTCATTAGAGGTCTTTTCCAATTACAGTGGAGCTGTCTGCATTTTAATGGCACAGTTATTCAAGGACCATTGTTTAGAGAGCTCTGCCCATGTTCCAGAGTTTGGAGCCCAGGAGGATGAATGTGAAGGAGTTTATGTTTCAGGGGAACAATGGCTGCTTCACTCCGCATGGGGTCCAGAGAAGCAGGGCTGTTTGTCTGTGAGAACAGGCCGAGACTACAACACTCACCAGGAGAGAAACGGCAGGGTCGATGGGGGGTAAGAGGGACACCACCACCACCACCACTACCACTGCTGCTGCTGATGCTGTCCGCTGACTCAGGCAAAAGCTCCAGTGTTCAACCCTGTGTTCTGTCACAGTCCAATTGGCCGATTGGCATTCTTGCATGCACCATGGAACATCCAACTGAGACCGTGAGGGAAAATGCTCTCCTAAACAAACACTGCAGCCATCCAGTGCACATGCAGTACAATAGCCAGTTAGACTAAAATGATTATTCTCTCTCTATGTATGACTAAGTCAATGCTCACTGTCATTTTCTATTTTTCCCTATCTGTCTCCCTCTTTTCACTACTCTCTATCTTTCCCCATCTATTAAACTTTCCCTCTGTAAAGGGAAATACTCATTATGAAAAACAACCAAAAATGGGGGGGGGGGGAAGAAATGCAGGGGAACAATTCGAGACAGAAATAGACAGATGTGAAGACAAAGACTGAGGACAAGATAAGTGAGAGCTGTGGCAACATCACATGAATATGACGGGCTGAAATTAATGGCTAAGTTAAACACTTTATGTGTGCAGAGAGCACAAGTTGGTAAGTGGTTTTAAAAGCACCAGGGATGATGTGTCCTCGCTGTGTAGCTTCACTAAGAGGAGTGAAACAATTGAAGCATGCACTTGAAGGCACTCAGATATTTTTTAACTGCAGAACACTTTAGAGAACGACCAGAAAATGTTAGAAAACACGTTTAAAGGTAATTAGTTAACACAACTGGATACCCTTGTATGCGTGTGTGTGTGTGTGTGTGTGTGTATGTGTTCCTTCCCCTTGCTTTGTAACAATAATTCATCTTTGCCTCTTTTACCTTCCTGTCGTCTCTTCCCCTATAAAACTAAAGCAGTACAGGACTCAGTACTATTTTACCAGGTGAGGTAGCATTCTGCCTGCCTTTAGGATTTACAGTTCAGGCATTTAGCAGACAGCCTCATCCAGAGCGACTTACAAAAGATGGCAACAATAAAAATAAGTGAACATCATAACACCTCCGGGGTGCCTGGAGGGAGAAGATTTTTCACCTCAAACCTTTTTCATTAACATTTCTGGGGTCTGCTGGTGGATTGCTCTCAACCTTTTGGTAACTAAGGCACACCAGGAGTCAAACCAGAATGTCAAGGCCCGACAACATAAATCACAGAGTCATCCGGGGTCAAATGGCCAACCAATTAACATTTATGACTCCTTATTATTTCATTTATTTGCAATTTTCACAGTTAAATTAATACATTTTGGGTTGAAAAGACGATTAAAAATAGATACTACAGTTAGTGTGCAGCAACTATAAGTAATCATGGGTGACATCCCATTTAGTCTGATAGAAAGAGCACAGTACAGAGCATGCTTAGGAATAGATCCTATTCTTGGTGGCAGAGGTGTTGGATCCACAGACGGTTAGGGTAAAAGTGGGCTCTTGAGCAAGGCATCCCAAATGCTACAGTAAGTTTGCTCAGTAAAACTGTCGTTGAATTTGACAGCTTTCAGGTGTGAATATGGAGAAATGTGTAGCCTGCCAGTCTATAACACAGCTAACAAATATAGCTGACACACCACATTAACACTTACATTTACACCTACAGGCAGCAGTTCACCTACAACTCGCATCTGTTTTGACTATGTGGGAGAAAACCAGAGGACCCAAGGAACACACACACACACACACATGCTGGTTGCCCGGCAACCTCACAGTGATGACAAGATTCCAGGAAATCACAGCAGAGAAATAGTCCCCAGTCCCCATTCCTGTTTACTCTTTACACTTCAGACTTCCAGTATAACTCTGAGTCATGCCACCTGCAGAAGTTCTCTGATGACTCTGCGGTGGTGGGGTGTATTAGAGATGGACAGGAGCCTGAGTACAGGGAACTGGTGGATAACCTTGTGGAGTGGTGCAGCAGGAATCATCTGCTCCTAAATGTCACCAAGACCAAGGAGATGGTGGTTGATTTTAAGAGAACGAGAATTGCGACCAAGCCCATAAACATCATGGGTGAGGTGGTTGGAACAGTTAAGCACTACAAGTACTTGGGTGTCCACTTGAACAACAGACTGGACTGGAGGACCAACACTGACGCTGTGTACAAGAAGGGGATGAGCAGACTCTATTTTCTGAGAAAGCTCAGATCTTTCAATGTATGCAACAAGATGCTGGAGATCTTCTACCAGTCTGTGGTCGCGAGTGCCATCTACTGTGCTGTGGTCTGCTGGGGGAGCAGCATCAGTGCCAGAGATGCCAGCAGGATCAATAAACTCATTCACAAGGCTGGAACTATCATTGGTCAAAACCTGGAGATGTTTGTTCAGTGACCTCCTACTCCTCACTGACTCAAACTATTCTCCATCATGGACAATCCATCCCACCCTCTCCATGACACACTACAAAGACAGCAGAGCTTATTTTCCAACAGACTGCACACCTGTTCTTATTGCTCTTTTCTTATTTTCTTTTACTTTTATTTCCTCTTATTATTATTATATTCAGAGTCTTGTTCTGCAGATCTGCAATTCTGCTCTTTATTTTTATATTTATATTTTTTATTTCTTTTCTATTGATATTTTGCAGATATGCAATTGTGCTTTTAATTTTCTATGGTTATTCTTATTGTATTGTTGATTGTGCTGCTGCTGTAACAAAACAATTTCCCTCATCGGATCAATAAAGTACATCTATCTATCTATCTATCTATCTATCTATCTATCTATCTATCTATCTATCTATCTATCTATCTATCTATCTATCTATCTATGTTTATGTACTGGTAGGCAGATTTTTGAAACTTTCGACAGAGCCAGGCTAGCAGTTTCTCCCAGATCCCAGTCCTTTTGCTAAGCTAAGCTAACCGTATGCTGGCACTCGCTTCATGCTTAACGCACACATTTGAAAGTGGTTTCAATCCTCATTCAATTTCTTGCTCTCAGCAAGAAATTGAATGAGCATACTCCCCAAAATGTGAAACTATTCAAGCTTAACCAGAATCCAAGCCTTAATCTTAAAATCAGTGGTCAACCTTGTGAGGACCTCTTTTGACCTCAGTGGGAGGTGAGTGCCCATAATGTCAATGTGTGAGCAGGCACATGTCCCAACTATGTAATTAATACACACACACACACACATATATTGTCTCTATTAGAATGAGTTATGTTTGCAAGACTATCAAATGTAATGTGATGAATCATTAACAGTCCTTTTAAAAATACTATATGCCATACAAGAAATACTATGAGGTCAGTTAAAATCATGTGACCTTTGTCACTTACTTAACATTAGTTATATCACTTAGTATTCATTATCCTAGAACTGATAACCTCTCTAACCTACAGAAGTTAGACTGTCCTTTTAAAGAGGAAATGTAGACAGAAATTCTTGCAGATATTATTAAGTGCACAAGAGAGAAACAGAGTTCCCCACATACAGCATATTCCTCAGTTTGGCTATATGGTGGTGCACTGCTAACTCTCTCATCAGACCTTATTAAAACCAGGCAAAAGGCTGTGGAGAGGAAGCTGGTGTTGAAAGGAAGTGTGGTGAAGGGTTGTATAAATAAATCTTGACTTTACAGCTTTATTCTGGGCTTTAACTTGTGTCCAATTCTAGCCGGCATTCAAAAGTTTGCCACCTGGTGCAGATATCCTGGAACACTTAACTCAGCAGTGACCTTTCCCCCTTCTTCTATTGACATCTGTGTCAATGTGGCCGAAAGAGCTGAATGTCACACAGTCTTCACACATGCTTAGAAGGAATATAAGAATATCTGCTCCAGTAATAAAGGGATATGGGCTCATTGTGAGAAAGCTTCCTCACTCCACTTGATTTGACTCAAAGTTATCTATTCCTCAGTGGCAGTGGGCAATTACGCATTGAAAAAGCCTCACTTGTCTGCTTTATCAAAGCCAGCACAGCTGTAGAGGCAGATAAAAGGCAATAATAATCAAATAAAACGCTTTTCACACACACATACATAGGATTGGCCAGGAGAACGGCAGAATTTTTTGACCCATGTGTCATACCGTATCAAGGCAAGACACTCGCAGATGGAAGTAAGGAGTGCCAAAATATTAGGCCTATTGTGATCTCATACACTTTGGGATTATTGGAGGATTTCAGTCCAAAAACATCCAGATAGACATCCTTTATCAAGCAGGCTTTGATTTTTTGGTGAATGCTGTGGAAAAATCTCTCCTCCTTTGTTGTTGTGCCGCTGTAAATTAGCCCACAGTGACTGTATGTGGACAAATAATATGAACTAGCTGGATTTGAACAATATCATTCTGCCTTTTTCCACATGGTGTTAACCTTCCACTTATTCATTCAGATGCAGAAATAAAGCTAAAAAGGAAGTCATAAGATGATTGGTCTGATAGAGACACAATGTCTCAGCTGTACAATATACCCAAATTTCAAGTGCTAAAGGTCACTGTTGGGACATAAAAGTGTATCTTTTTTTATACAGTATTTCCACCTATTTCCTAAAAACATGGATGTGGAGTACTTATGGGCCCAAGGTCCCAAAGAGGGCGTCCATAAGCTGGAACCAAATTACAGAAAAATCTTATCACATATCTCTACCATGTAGTCACAGTAGTGTTAGTTTTATTTACCCAGGATATCTCTGCGATTTCAGCCTCCACTCCAATATAATGAAGGTGAGTGGAATTTCATTTGCATTTCATTTCAAAACTGTGAAAAATAACATTAAAATAATTCAATCTCTTTCCAGAAAAAATGTCCATATCCATAGACTGTTCAACTATTTTCAGTGGGACTAATAATTATATTATATCTCAAAACCTGGACAATTAAACCAAAACTATCTGCATGGCTAGATTCCACTAGGAATGAGTGGGAAAATGTGTTATTATGTGATCTGGGAAAACCAACCCTTGAAGATTTCACATGGCAGAGTGAGGCCAAAAGTCCTCCTGACAAACTGAAGAAATGGCCTCAAGTTTCACTTTCGTGTTGTCACAAATGTGTGTTTTAAGTGAGAATCTGTGTTTATGTGAAAGAATTTTTGGTTTGAAGGCAAAATTTGGTCTTTAACATGTGTATTAATGGACATAGAGGTGCAACTAAAGCACAGTAAGAGTAACGGTGGCAATTAATTTATTTAATTCAAAAAGTGTGAATGTTGTTAACCTGAATTTTTCTAAGCCAACTATGGTGCACACACATTTCCTCATTTCTTTTGTGTCTTGCCCAACATTTCCTTTAGGACGGTACTGTATCTAGATTTTATTTCACACTAATCACATTGTGTAACATAAAAGGTTTCAGTCGAGAGCAGCAACAAGTACCAATTTCCCTTTGATCATTATCTACACATTGCAATATCTGCAAGAGCCTGTGAACAATAAATCAGTCATGAATTTAATTTGATGGAAATTGATCAAACTGATCCCTCACCTTTTCAAATGCACCCACAAGGATGTGGCTCCACAATAAGTTTGTTACAAACGAGAAACACAAAGAAAAGCCTGTAAAACAGCAGCTGAGACGCATGGGGGGGAATAAAAACAGCTTCACATGTGAAACTGGTGAGTCGCTGAAGAGAAAGACAGCTGGGGAGAGGGAATACAACAGAGAGAAAACAACAGCAGAGAGAAATTAAAGTAACAAAAACAACAACAACAACAGCACAACCCTTAATAGAGGGATACAATATAGCCCTCTGGCAGCTTCACAATTAAGCAATACTGCAAAGAATGTCATTATCACTTGGGAGAAAATAAGATTCATTCTTCTTAAACAGGATCCAAGACTCTGCGCTGTATGAATTATTTACCCTACTTAAAATTCTCTGCACCAAAACACATGTCAACCTTGCAGCTGATGAGCTGTTTTCTCAGTCAGGTATGAAACCAGATATTTCTGCTTAAAGGTGAGCTGCTTTAGTTCTGCCTTACAATGCTGCCCAAGACATGATATACCCATAATGAAGCTGCTAAGGCTCCAGATGAAATAAATCTTAGATGAGCACGGGGAGAGGAAACATCTAAGCAAAATGAACAGAAAAAAGGCAGGAGAAAGATGCATAGGCTTAGGTTATTGTTTTTAGCCATATTCACACAGTTTTACCTGGTTTTGGGATCTAACCATGTGTGATAATTACAGTCTCCTATCCTATGTGAATTTGCCACATTCATAATTTGTACAATAAACATTACATAACAAATTACCTAGCATTATTTGACATTATATGGTCAGCTGTTGATAATATTCCTACACAAATCGGCAACTCTCTTGTGTTTTATTTTATGTGCACGGTATATTCAACACTTACCAATTATGAAATATGGAGCTGGTAGTGACAACAGCACAGGTTTTCAACAGCACATGTAGTAACAACTAGGTGCATTAAGTCATGCAGGCCTTTTTGCTGGAAGACAAAGACTGAATCTATCGTAGGAGCAAAGTTTGTAAGATAATGAGCTCAAAAAAGCAGGAATAACAGTACTTGGTTTGTATATGCATTTCTCTGCAGGTCATTGTGTGATTTTGCGTGGTAGCTATAGGGACCGCTGTTGGGAGATGGTCATTCATTTTCAGAAAAAATAGCCTTCAATATTATATTTTTATTGAAGAGTATCTAAAGTCCTGGTTTGGAAAGTCATCATTTGTTTTATTGTGTTTCAACATGAAATAAAATCCATAGATGAGTGAACCAAAACAGAAACAGCCCGATTAGTTAGTTTTTTTGATATATCATCATTTAAAAAAGGGTCCCACATTCAGAGTAGTTCATATTAGCAGAACTATCCAAGATTTCTATTAATGACGTGGTTCACGTCTTATGGGACTAAGTAAAAGCAATCTTATGTTTTTTACTATTAGGCTAAAGGACGTTTGGTAACAACTAGCCCATGCACTTAATGTCATTCATGTGGGCTGCAGTTCACACTGCTGATTCTTTTTAGTCTGTGTAGCAATGGAAAATGAGACTGATATGCAGGGATGGAAAGAGTACTACAATATTTTACTCAAGTAAAAATAAAATGACTTGTGAAAAAATGTATCATGTTTTTAAAAGGGAGGGGGGTACATGATGGTGATAATGTTAATGTTCTTTTCTGTAGCAGCCTGTGCATACAGTATCAGTTCCTCTGTGTAGCCTTACTGAAATTAACCAGAGGACAAAACTCAGACAATTAAACAAAAATGGCCGACATTAAAAAGAGGTGGACACAGTGACAGGTGCACTGTGCAATACTAGGCCTTAATTAACACTTTAACAGCAGAATAAAGCATCACCAAGGTAGACAACACAGAAATGTAGAGATAATATGAACTCCATGGCAGCTGCAGCCCACAAACACACATTAAAGCAAAAAGAGAGCGCACACGCACACACACAATGCTATGTTGCTTGGCAACGCAGTGGCCGTTGACACTCTCATCTGAGTTTGTTGTTGTACTCACCTGTCTGAATGGCTTTGTGGAAGCCTTGTGCACCGCGAAGTCCTCCACAATCTGCTCTAGGTTCAACTTCTCTGCTCAGTCACTCTCAATGTATAATCCACTCAACTCTGTCCCACTGCGCTCCTCAAACAGTTTTCTAACTTTGAGCCGAATGAGCGCTCTGCAGTCACAACAGGGATTGTCACAAACAGCAGAGAGGCCCCACACACTTGACTGGAAATAGAAGTTCCTCAGTAAATGTAGAAGTCACTGCTGGAGGATCCACCATGATCATGTCAGCTAGACCCAGCATGCACCTGTTCAATTTGGGTCACTTAGCTTGCCAGGTGGGGCATTAAATCAGTGAAAGATGATTTAAGGTAGATTTTTTTATACCTTTTTTAAACCATAACCCATAATGGCGTCATCCTTAATTGTATTGCTTTGTTGTTCATTTTGTGTACTGTACACAAACTGCTAGGCCAATACATACCTGTGCCACAAGTGTATTTCAGAAATGTAGCATTTGTACCCCCTGTGTGAGCCATAAAAGTGAAATATAATGTTGTAACCATTCAGCTACTCTGAGAAAGAAACCTAGGATAAGAATATACAGGAGCTATTATACTGCAGACAGTCATTTGGTCTTCAGCTGCAGGGAGAAGAACCAGATGAGGGAGTAAGATGAAATGAAAAGGAAAAATCTGAGCAGAAAAAGGATGTCATCAGGTATGAAAGGCAGAAAAAAAGAATTCATTAATCTGTCTTTATGGATAAGCTGAAGAAAACCTTCAAATAAGTTTTAATATACTCATAAAGAGGGAGTAAAACTACAGGAAAAAAAGATGACACAGGTTTAAAAAAAGGGCATGGATGAAGGGATGATTGGTGTAATTCTGAGAGCTGCCTTCATATGGACACTGGCAATTTAAGAGCTGAGTGAAAGGCTAGAGAGCAGCAGCGAGCTAAACGAGTGGAAAGGTGCAGACACACACATATACAAGTGTGTATGCGTGCTCTCACACACATATCGACTCGTGCTGTGGCCCATAGCCAGAAGAGAATAAGCTCCAAATTCCATCTGGTACAGTGAAAGCTGATCCTGTTTTCACTGAGCAACTGGTGCTGCAGGCCTGCTGGGGCCAAATGCAGACTCTCCATTCACACTCTGTTGACCTCCATCAGCTGGAGCACTAACGCTTTTTGGACTCTGACCTACACTGCAGGCTTTCTGCATTCAGAGCTGCACTACCTTTTTAGACCAGGTGCACTTTTACTGTCTTGAATGTGTTATTCTTCAAAGGAATTTCACTCATTATTCTGCTGTAAATGCATTGGGTTGCGTGTATTGTATTTATTCTTCTTATGCACTAATGAATGGAAATAGTTGTTTTTTTAATATGTGGTTATGTGATTTATATGATGGCAATATTTCAGCAGTGAATGAAGATGTAATTCCATAACTGATCACAACATCACAACATTTATGAGCTGTCAGGCCTGACAGCACTGAATTTGGTTGAACTGAGTTGCATTACGGCAATTGCATTCTTGATAAGACATTTGCAAATGTGCATTTTGGCTGCAGTTACCTTGGGACTGTGGGAAGACATCAGCCGTATCAATGCAATGTACATACTCAAGCTGCACCAGGTAAGTTTGCCTCACTGTAGTCAAGAATTGCATCAATTCTTTATTTATGGGTAATACATTTTTATTTATGGTTAATAGTTCCTTTATTATTAAAAGGAAGAAAAAAAGGTATTTGGGGAAATATCAGAAATACCCATTTGCCTGTTGGTGTCTGTGTTTGATTGACAGAAGCTGGCAGGCTGAGCCCAGGCAGCGGACAAGAGACAAAGTAAACAAACTTGTGCTGGTTTTTTCTCTAAGGAGGACACAGGACAAGTGATTTACAGAGTCTTCTGTAGCAGACAATTTACTTGGAATTTTGTGACAGACTAATAAAGCTATGAATAGGGATAATATATGGGGGAAACAATTGTTTGCTCCCTATCTATTTCGGGTTGGGTGTGAGATGCTGCCCCAAGGGTAGGAGTTCAAGTATCTTAGGGTTAGATGGAGTGTGAAGTCGACAGGCGGGTTGGTGTGGTGTCAGCAGGAATGCTGGCATTGTACTGAACCCTTGGGGTAAAAAGGGCACTGTTGCAGGCGCCGCTCTGGATTTACCAATCAATCTTCTTTTATAACCCTAATCTACAGTCATGAGCCCTATAGTGACCAAAGAGTGAGTTTATGGATACAGGCAACCAACATTATTTTCTTTCAGGACTCACCAATATGGACAGAGTTGCTTAGCCTGCTGCCACCTAGATAATTCACAGAAAATGGATGGATGGATAGATGGTAAAGCAACTCTAAATGTTACCATTATTTGGATTTTGTTTCACTGATAAACATACTGTACCTGGAGGGACAAATTATGGACACCTTCCATCGAAACCATTGCAACAACAAAACAAACTAGCCTCAAAAATGACCACAGAATTGAATGTACAGCAGGACCTCTCTGTGACAGTCTCAACAAAATGGACTTTTTAAGCACCAGTAATACGGTATTTGTGGCAGGGCTGATGTATTATATCATTTTATATTCCATTTTTCTTTGCTGGATCCTATATCTATTTCCTGCTGCAATGATCCTTGCAGAGCCCGTTAGTACCAGGGCCCAAGCATAGTGAAATATGGTAATGGTTGATTTCTGGCAATTCCCCACCAAGGCCAGAAGGGTTGAGCTACCCATCTCAAATTCCACAAACAAATATGAGTTTTGGGTCATCAATTTATTTTGGCCTGCCTTGCTCCAGCTCTGGTCATTAGGAAAACACTCCCACCTATCACACTGAGCACAGTAGGGATGCTTCGAATCAGCACAGCTCTCTGTCTCCCTGCCACACTATTTCACACAGAGCCTAATACCAGAAAGGCCACTGGCCAAAACATCCCCATTAGTGCCAGAGAATAAACACAAAATTGTGAATGAAGATTATTAGGTGTCTCCAGCAAAAATTGAAGGGACACATTTATGCAGCGAGTGTCATCAGAAACGTCAAAACTAATTTCACAGACACCATCATCTGCCAATACAATGATATGTGTGAGGAAAGCACTGGGGTAAAGCCATAATTACCTTAAGGTTGAAAGATGAACCGCTTTTCTCATCAGTGGCCTGAATGTGAATTTGTTTCTGTCTCATGTGGACTTTTTCATGCTATTCATATTTAATATGTTTTGTGTCAAAAAGGCTGTGTATGGTTTAGTTATTTTTTATATTGTTCAAACAATCAAAACAGCATATTAAGATGTGATTTTCTTGAAGGTGTTGCAAATGAATTTGTTGCTACCAATCCGCTCATTTCCAAAGAAAACTGGATTCTTGCAAAAAATAGGACCCACTCAAAGCGGAAAACTACAAGGCATTCACCAACTTGGAGCCTCAGAAATTAATTTTCAAACTTGACATGGAACACATGCCAGAAAACATAAGACTCAGCTGATTTACAATGCTACAGCAAGACTGAGTCCAATTCAATCCAAGATTCAATCTGTAGGGCCAGATGAATTTTCACAATTTATTCAATTTATTTCACAGTTCAGCTTGTGGGTCATCGGTGAGCGTGAGCGGAAGCACCAATATGAAGAAGAAATCTCTGATGAAGATCGACAAATCGTCCAAATCATCTCATCCAACAAACACCCGCTGCAATTGAGATTGAGATACCACTGAGTTCATTTTTCCTTTAATTACAAATAATTTGCAATACTGTTGGTACTAAAGTCTGGTGGCTCCCTGCGGTACACAAAAGAACAAGATCAGAATGGTTGATGACTTTTTTTTTTGTGTGGAATGATTGTTCACTTTTCACTCACTTTGTAATTAAGTCACATGAATGACTCTTCACTTTTACAATGTCATACTTTAAAATACTAAACAGCTATCTTATATATGTATTTTATATATATATAAAAGGGAATGCCTACTGAGTTGATGTCCATCTCACTCAGACATGGCAGCACAAAGCTGTCTGGTCGATACCGACAAATGAATGGCACACACAAAGCAGCCTAAGCTCTACTTTATTTCATTACTTATTTCTTCCTTCTTTACCTCAACAATCCCTTCAGTCGTCCTCTAATTTGATTCGGTTTTCAATTCAATTACAATTTTTTTTACTTTTCACAAGGACGTGTACACTCAAACGCAAATGTATTACGAAAAAATGTCATTGTAATTTTTTTCCCAAGATCCCACCAGTCTTTTCTGGTCACCCTATAACACAGGCGCTTTAGAAACAGCGTAACCATTTTTATGCTAATTTTGCCAATCTATATTTGCCAAGCAGAATATGCTACCGACTAAAGCCCAAGCTAAAACTCAAAAGAAGTGAAAGGTGTATGCAATAAAAAGATAAAAGGCAGAATAGATAACGTGACACAAGAGATTGTAACTTTGAACTTCAACTTTGAAATACACACGTATGATTTTCAAGAACACAAAACCGCAGAGAAACTAAACAAACTGTGAAAGAACGTGAAGTTGAGCAGCGTCAGTTTGCTACTGCCAAACCAGGCACCACCTTGGGCCTAAGATCTTCTAGGATCAGGTTAAGGAGTTGTTCCAGCAAAGGTTTATTGATCTAAATCACTCTATTAAAGGTCTTAAGAAGGAAACAAGGTCCGTGCTGAATAGAGTCTCCAATGCAGAGAAGCACAGTGGGTATAGAGGACCAAGATGAAGTGCATGAAGATGCAACATTGGAGCCTTGCAAATCCATATATTATTCATCAGCTGATATAGACCAATCGGCAGCTGTTATTGAGAGCAGCTTACAATAAGAAGAAGCTGTCTTGGAGAGGCAAACCTTTTCGTGTCTATCAGGATCTCCCAGTGGAAATATAGCAAAGGCCTGCAGAATATGGGGATATATAGAAGAAGCTCTGGGCAGCAGGGATCCGCTACAGCCTTCTCTACCCCGCAAGGCTCATTGTTATGGTGGATGGAACAAAATATATCTATAAAACACCTGATGAGGCATCCAAAGATCTGAAGACACATATCCCGTCTGCATTTGGATAATGAGTATTGGAGGATAGTGAGGTGCTCATTAATTATCTGCCAATCTGTATGTTTTCAATCTTTTCTACTTTATGGACAAAATAGGTCAGTTTACGTTTGATTGCTTATGACTATCCAGCTGCAAAAGTAACTGCCGAACCTTCGCCCTGGTAATTGTCTAGCTGGCTGTTTTTCTTGATTAAAACCTATGTCTGGTGGCACTAAAAGGGCTATTCATTTATTTAATTTCTTGATAGCCCAGTTTACATTATAGTTCTGGTCATGTGGTTTCCATAATAACCTTCATCCAGTCTCTGTTGGGTCATGGACAGAGGAGGGATAGACATCCCTTTTCTTCTCTTTTGTTTTTTCTGCCTAGTGGCATTATCATGTGCCTTATGTGTTCTGTTTTTTTGTAAATGTTTCCCCTCTTTTCCCGTCCTCCTTTGAGATGCAGAGTATTAAACCCAAGAAAGAATGTTGTCACAAAATCAGCGTTTTAAATGAGCTCCAACACCATTAAAATTATATCATGGAATGTAAATGGGGTTTCAAATAAAGTAAAGCGATAGAAAAGAATCTCACATCTAAAGTCCTTGGCATGTGACGTTGCTGTGTTTCAAGTAATCAACTTGAATGAGCTTGAATCACAGAAATTCTGCCTCAGCTTCAAGGGCTGTAAGTATCTTGTTTTCAAAAAAAGGTGTCTGACCATGCCTCCGTCTCTGTAACATTCTCCCTGTTTCTGGATCTACATAAAACTAAATATTGGAAGTTTAACCTCCTAGTCACGAGAGTCCCCATATTTGGGGGCAGTGTAAGCAAACGCGTCACAGGATATTTAAACATGTGACAATGTAGCACGTGACATACCGTTTTGACCAGAAGAAGCTCGATCTTTGTCTCCATTTAGTGGTTGAATCGTAGTATTAACACAGATTTACCCAAACGCAGGATTTTCTAGAGGTCCTGGCCTTTCAATAGAGGGGTGACCCGTCCAAATCGACCAACTGGTTCCCGAGATATTGATGCGCATTCAAGACAGTATTGCTCAGGTTCGCTGAAATCATTATGCAACAGAGCACACAGTAGCAACATTATACATTAGAAAACAGAATGTTCATGTTCGAAAACATTGTAGGCTACGTTCTTTGACAAAAGTGAAAGTGAAAGTAAATTAGTTTTACCGTTTTTTATCATATAGACCTTGTAGTTTCAGAGATATACTCTTTTCATGTCAGTTTCCAGCAGGGGCCTGAGCCAGAGGCCTAGTGATTAAGGGGTTAATAATACTTTTTTAGGGAACTGAATTCTGTTTCAAGAATAGGGAGAGATGTGGAGGAAAACACACTTTGATAGCATATGAGGGATCCCAGCAGTTTGTAACTAAAGAAATTAGTTCAGACTCACCAATTCAGATTTGCAAGCTAGATTGCATGAAGAAACATAATTTGCACTCTACAGACTTTGATGGAAATACTGAGTGGTAATAAAACATTCTCCATTTGTTTCAGTCTTAAGGCTAACATTTTGCCCTAAGTCCTTGATTCCTGCCGTTCATGACGATAAAGGCTCTCTAATATTTGAACCTAATCAAATAAATTTCAATATTATTAATAAAAACTATACAAGTCTG
Source organism: Macquaria ambigua (assembly GCA_008360985.2). Classification (NCBI taxonomy): domain Eukaryota; kingdom Metazoa; phylum Chordata; class Actinopteri; order Centrarchiformes; family Percichthyidae; genus Macquaria; species Macquaria ambigua. Next base: position 324,460 of record VMKM01000337.1, read on the forward strand.
AATGTAAATACAACTCAAAGGGAGTTGGTGATTTTTTTCAATTCTTTGTCTTTGTCTGTGTTAAAAGAAACTGAAACTGAATACTTGGAGAGGTGTCTCAGTCAGAGATCAAGGCTGCAATCAAGATGTTGGCTTCTGGTAAAACATCAAGAAAGGACGGTTACAGTGTTGAGTTTTCTAAATTGTTTTCAAGATGTACTGATCCCCTTCCTCCCTTTACTTTATGCCGCACAGTGTGAGTTCTGCTGTGACCATTTGCAGATGTATTTTGCCTGTTAAAGTCTGATAAATAATGATTAAGTGTTTGCAAAGTTGCTTGCAATATGTCCTGAGAGAGTGGTTTCATCTTTAATTCATATAGATACAGGGTTCATTGCTGGCCACCTTACCTCTAGTAACATGAGGAGACTTTTTCATATTATGTCAAGAATGGTGTCAATTCAGCATCCAGCGGCTGCCAATTTGGTTTTGGTCCAATGTGTATACAGTGGGTTAAGGCTCTTTACTGCTCAACTGCTTAGATTTACTAGACAGGGTTGTCCTGCATCTCCACTCATATTTACATATTCTTTACGCTGATGACATTTTGCTAACACTATCTAATCCTGGTGACTCAATTCCACACCTTTTTTTCCACGCCAACTCTCTGTTACAAGGTTAATTGGTCAAAGACTGAAGCCATCCAGCTTAACCCTCTTACAATGCCCGATCACCTAGCTTCTACCCCCAATGTGTGGAAAACACAAGGGATGACATACTTATTTATTATAATCAAATCCCCAATTGATATACATTAATTTATGAGTTGAATGGTCCTAAGCTCCTGAAAACAATAAGGAAAACCTTAACAGATGGATACATTTTCCTCTATCATTATGGGGGAGAGCAGATGTGATTAAAATGAATGTACTCCCCAGATGATCTTTTCTTATTTTCTGCCATTCCTTTTTGTTTACAATGCTAAGTCTAAAAAAATCACCATCCCCAGAAACCTGGGTGATTTGGGTATTTCAGATCCTATTCATATTATTTAGCCTATAATGGTAGATATCCCTGCCTTTGTGTCCAGTTTGGAAGAACCCACTATTTACAGCTGGAGGCAACAGAAAAGTTAGTCAATTGCTTTCTGATGACTATATTATTGAATTGAATGACCTGAAAATAAATGCAGTATAATTTAAATGATGCCAACTTCTTTCAGTATATACAGTTAACAATTTTATGAAAAAGATAGATTGCCAAGGGAATCACGCTTAGTCATAAAGACAATGCTGATAAAAAAAACTGAGAGGCAGTGAGTGGCAAAGGAACCATTTCCAAACTTTACAAACTCGTGTCATGCACTTTTTATAACTGCTGCATAAATATAAGATCACAGTGGGAAAGAGAGCTGGGAGTATCTCTCACCATGGACCAGTGGGAAAACATATTGCAACGTTCAAATTATTCATCAAATTGTGTTAGGTATAAAGTTATTCAGTTAAATATTTTATGCAGCTCATACTGTATATAACGACTTAAATATGTGTTTAAGTCAGTTAGATCTGTGTTGGCATGACTGTGGTGGGCTAGGTACATTTATACATCAACTGTGGTACTTCCCAGCAATAAAAACATTCTGGGTTGAATACATTTCTTAAGTAAAATGTGTTGTATAGTATTCCATCATGCCCTGTAGTATGTCTTTTGGGCAACAAGGTAAATGGAATAACGTCACAGGTGATGCAACGACTAATTGATCTATGTCTCTCACTAAAGAGGACGACACTTACTCAGAAATGGAGAAAACCAAATTGTTTTGACTGGCTTAAAGATTATTTGGATTTTATATCAATGGAACAAGCAGCAACAGCTCTTCACAAACGGTCTCACAGACACTTTTTCATGTCAGATCATTTTTTCTTTTTCATTTTTTTTTTTTTTGGTGCCTTGTCTGCTGTGTGAAATTGAAATCCTGATTGTATGATATACATGCTACCCCATGTACCTTGATGATTTGCTGGCCATTGTGTATGAGCCTGCTGATGATTTGTTTGGATGTAAAGGTTATTACTGTGCATTCTCTGCTTTTGTGAGAGTGCCAGGCTGGAGGCGCCGCAAAACGATCCCATTAACGGCAGGATCAGGCTCTCCCAACCCCCCTTCCGTGACTGTGTATTGTTCTGTGTATGTCTCAAGTATTGTTTTTTTTTGTCTTTCATAAATTAACAGATTAAAAAAGGAATAGAAAAAAATAAGAGATAAAAGTCCCAAAAGTGAAATCACATAAAAACCATACCAAGACAAATACAAACAAAAGTAAATCCAGCGTTTACTTCATCATCATAATTTAAGTCCTGCATAGTCTTTTTAACAGTTTTTTATAGCAGGGTGAGATGGGGAAAGGGAGAAACTGTGTCTCTGCCTCTAAAAACTGTGACTTGTTTCCTGTTGGTTTTATTTTACAAGGAAGTTAACCTAATTTGGATATGAAGTGACAAAATACAACAAATCAGTTTCACTATTTTCACTGCAGGATGACATTCAGATGACAGATTTGTGTTCAAATAAAAAAGTAACAAAATGACACAGTAGGAAAAGCACAGGTGTAAAAAAATATATACAGTTAATGATGGCTGAATTCCATTTAGCTGCTTCGGTTTAATGGCCTACTGGGACACTTGAATAGAATGGAGCCATCTTTAATGTTATTAGTAACACCTGTGCTTTCCCTGCTATGACAAGTCAAAATGTCTGCTGTGAAAAAGGTCCATTGCTTGAATAATGGGGAACGCCTTGCTCCAATTGGCCTATAGAGAAAATGCCACTTATTCATTAATTCAAATTCTGTCTTGCTGTGCTCACAGATTTTTGTATGACAGCAGTCATATCTAGAAAAAAAGTACAAAATCTGTAGAAGGTAGTTGGATTTTTGTTAAGTGTGTGTAATGTATACCTAAAGGGGCAGTGGCAGTTCATCAGGTGTAAAAGCTGGATATTAATTCCACTGATATTGCCACAATCCTCATTAATACAAGATAAACGAAGACACTGAATGTGCTTGTGGATGGTGAGTGTTGCTAGTAACTCAACATGCCTTTTGTCTAGAGGGAAGGGACAGAGCAGAACAAATAGTAGAACTATTTAGTGATATGATGAAATATCACGTTTGCTACCAGCAAAGTACAGAGTTGAACAGGCTTTCTCAGAGTTTCAGCAGCTAAGCAACCCACAGAGGGACGTACAGGAGCTAATAACTAATTAGACACAGCTGCTGCAGTGAGCAGGAAGACAATGGCATGTGGGAAGACATCTGGTGGGCAGGTAGGGAAACAAAGGGCCTGGGAAGGAACAAAGACGACATTTTGTTTTTTTTTTAAAAGATCATATAAGAATATACAAGTGCCTTTAATTGGAACCGTACATAACTGTGCATACATTTATTATTGGTACATTTTGCATAAACTTCAAAGCAAAATAGTTGCTTATGTTGCGTTATGTCCAACAAACCCTTCAAACCTTAACTGTGATTGCATTTCCAGACTTTGGAAATAAATAAATCCATTTAATGAAGAAAAAAGGAAAATAGAAGGTTAAAACAAATGATAGCATTGAAATCCTTGATATCGCACTTTTTCTTTATGTAAGAGCACTTGTTGTGCAACTGCAACAGAGTGACAGAAGAGACAGAGAGACTGAGCAAGGGACCGATCTGAGCTGATATTAAAATCTTTTTAAATTTGCCCAGCAGAGTGAAAAAAAAGGCCATGCTCATTTAACCTTTACTAATAAGGAGGGATAAGAAATGACAAGCAGACAGACAGAGAGGATGATCAATGAATAGAGAAGAGTGGAGGAAAGATAGAAACAGCAAGGACAGAGAAAGAGATAGAGATTCACTCAGCAGAACAGAACATACTTCATTAAGGACAGTCACAGGAAATCTGGAGGAGGAACGAGCAGGAGACGACAAAAAAAGACAGCCTCCCCCTTCGATCTTCTTCATTTCTGGCAACTTCACATACTGTAAGTGTTTTAAAACCCGCTACTTAAATGATTCCATCTGTAGAATGGACTCAAAGGATCATCAGAATGGCACCATAAAGTAGGCATAATTACAGCCAACTGATAATAACAAATTGGCTTGAATTTCTGAGAGGAAATGAATGTGAGAGGAGAATGTGGGTAAGTGAGTTAACCCACAGATGGCAGAATTAAAATGAAGCTGTTAAAGTGCTTCCATTTGTGCATGTTCCCTGTTTAAACTTGAGTCGTTAAGCTCTTATTAGAAATTCACAAAACATCTGAATTCCAACACTTTTTGTTGGCTCAAAAGTCATACACAATTGGGGTTTCTCCTACTTAAACTCATACGTTCTAAATTTGAATGCTATTAAAGCCAAACATAAAAAGAATTGCATTACACTCCTATAACCCCCAAAGAAGATCATTATCAATGCAGCAGAACCAGAGATACTGTCTTTTTTTATTCCACACACTCTTCTTCCTCGTCAAAACCTGGCACCTACATCACCCACAATGCAACTCAACACCCAACAGTTCAATCTGAGATCTGGGTCTGTTATGCTAGTAGCGGCTAATGTAGCCTCGAACTGCTAGTCTAAAGCAGAGATGAAGAGCGGGCTACAGAGGTCTGGTAAGCTCACTTCTCACTCCACACCCCTCAGATTTGTTTCATTTTCTAACTTCATCCCCAACCGACGTTGCCTCAAGTGACATCACTTGAGGCAATTTATCAGATTTTACACAGCTCCCTCTGCAGCCACAAAAGGTTTTATACAATTTGTTTCACATATGCAGTGGTACTTTCCAAGACCTGTAAACAGACTTTGTTGCGTAAAATCCTAAATTCCTTTTTAAAATATTTGACTTCCTAAAATGAACTAACTTCAAAAGTTAATTCAAAGTTAATTCAAAGCTTTGAATTCAAGTCAGTTCAAGTTGGTATTTTCCAAAGTTACAGGCTATTTGTTCTATTTGAAATGGCTAACTCAAACTGATGTTAATGAAGTACTATCTGTAGGGCAGTATTGCTGGACTACTTAGTTATTTTAATCACGTCTGCTTCTCTTCATTTGATATTACTGCTCCCTGTAAAACCGAGACAATTAGGTCTGACAAAAGATCCCTGAGGACAAATGATCTGCTAAAAGAACATTATATGCCCCGTTATATGCCGCTGAGCTAATAACTACCAAGAGTCACAAACCAAGGGTCCTATTCATTGTCCTATTAATTCTCCTGTCATCCTAGTCTTTGACTGTGAGAAAATCTTCCGCTTCTTTTGAGAAAACTGAAGATATTTGACATATTTGTTACCCCTAACTCCATGAACAACTGTGCTCCATCTCATTGTAAGACCTTGTAGAAATACTGTAATGTCACAGATGAGACCCCCATCAGCCCATTAGTAAAGCACATTAAAAAAAAGGATTGGGCCACTTGGCTCTGACTTACTGGCCAGCTCACTCTCTGCTGGCCATGTTCCAAAAAGACAAACCCTGATACCTCAGTGTTAAATATCTGTCTTTCATTGAACTTCCCTTTATAAAATTTGACTCCCAAAAAGTCCCAACACAGACCACATTTAAACTCAGACAACAAATATCCGCTACATTCATGCTTTGTCAAACCATTGAATTCAATTTGACACTAAAAACCTTTAGTAACTATTGTAGATGTTAATCTTGACACTTGAGTGTTTATACATATCATTTGCTATAAAAAGTATAAGTGAGGTAAGATTTCAGCCTCAACTTTATTCCTTTTGTTGAATATCTTGGAGATGTCAAAAGTGATTACAAGTACTCAACAGAGTATGGCTTTTTTTTTTTTTTTTACAATTTTTGATCCCCTCCACCTGTCAATAAGACTTTCTGGTGTGCAAGAAATTTGTAGTAAGGTGAAATTTTTAGCACTAAAGGCTGTCCACAGTGGCAGATTACCAGCCTTCGTGTGTGCCAAGCTGCCCATTTTATTTGTGCTCCCAAGGAGAGGTTACACTTCCTGCTCCACTGCCCACATTATTCAAATATTAGAGAAACTTTACAGAATTCTGAATAAATCTGACCTCTTGTATATTGTGCAACCGTATCGCAATTATTACTTAGAGAGGAAAGTAAGTGTGTCACATTGGCTGCGAGATATTTAACATTGCTTCAGGAGCATAAAAAGTTCCTCTAAGGACTGAGAGTGAGCCATACATTTCTATTATTAATGTGTATTTATTTTGACTCTCTATTTTATCTTCACTGATAGCCTTGTATATTTTGTATTCAGTAAGATTTAAAAAGGTACTGTTAAACAGCTGGTGTAAAATCTGCAGCAGTAAAATTGGTATCATTAAATTTATAGCAAAATGCCTTAGAAATTCATGTTAATTATATTACTCTCTCCTTCCTGCAGAGAAAAGGAAACCATATTCAGCTGAATAAAAAAAGGGAAAAAAATGGTTAATAGGTTATCCAACACGACACAGCCTTCAGGCTTCACGCTTAGTTTTAACTGTCTACTCCTAAGTGGCTTTAATTACCCGAGTGTACCACTGTCTGCTCAAATCAGATTAGTACACCGCTGGATACACATGAGAATGAAGAACTAACCTTGCATAGCCATCCACGAGTGACTGAGGCTATGATTGAGTCTGATCATGTTTTAATTAGACACAAGTTAAAGTTTTAAGAAAATTAAGAACAAAGCACTTTAGTAAGGTCTAATTTAAGGAATTCAAACCACCACATATACACAGTAGAGAGGTAGCATTTTGAATGCGAAATTATGGATTAGATGAATATTTGCATCTTGGCAAAGTGGCACTATCAGTAATCTGAAACCTTTATTTTCAAATCAATGAAAAAAATTGAAAGGAAACATTTGGTAACAGCTTTATTTTAAGGGTCCCATGATTTCGTAAAAATAAAAATAACATATAACTGTAATTTATTATGAAGGTTTCTGGAGAGGACAATTGAATATAGTACTAATTATACAGAAAATGGAGACAGTGTTCAATTGGTACACTTCCACTTAATTAATTCCAATTAATTGCTAGTTTAACCAAGAAAGTCAGTGCAAAGCAGGTCAGCTCAACATGCAAAAATGTAAACTTTGACTTTCTGCGTGGTTGTAAATTGCAGCAAGCTTTAATGTTAATGTGTGTGCAGCCCACTATCCCTTCTCATATCAACAGAGTTTGAGACAAGGTCAGTGACAGCCCTCCAGCCCACTGCTGTTGATCAGTCGAACAGGGATTGGGGAATGACACATCCTTCCCTGATTCTGGTCATCAACAACCAAACTGCTGTTGCACTGCTGCGAATGAAGCTACTGTGATACACAGGCAGCGGTGAAAAGTAATATAGAAAGGAAGACTAGAAACTCCTCTTGAACTCATATAGGTAGTGATGAATTCAGGGGTGTTAGGGTATAACAGAAGTTGTATCATATGGACAGCATCATCATGCTCCTGAGTAGTTATGCTCACAGACTTGGTCCATACTCATAGCTGAAACACCAGGGCCAGTGTGTTCAAGTGCCTTGAGTAAATAATGGAGCCAGAAGTCAACTTAGATGCCTTATGGTGCAACGTGACAAGGTGAATGTTCCTTGAGTCATTAATTAGATTTTTTTTCACCTTTATTTATTCAGGGAGAGTTTCACTGAGAGCAATGCTCTCTTTTTTAGGAAGGCCTTGATCACATTCACACAGTTACACGTTCACACCTGGAGGCTGTCCAGCACAACCACAGTCTGATCCTCTGGCCACTGAGCAGCTCCACTGGAGCAGTTGGGGTTAAGGGTCTTGCTCAAGGACATCTCAGTGGTGGTAGGGTTAGGGGCAAGTGCTGCTTTTCACTAGGTAAGGATAGAAAACAAAGATATGAGGAAAAGTGACAAATTGAAGAGGAAAGAAGCAGAATGGGCATAGAAGACAAGAAAAGAAAAAGAGTAGAGAAATAAAAACAAACCTACACAGCAAAAGATTAAGTGTCCAGGAAAAATGCAGGGCAGCAGAACAGATAAGGGGATAATGCTACCTTTCCGTTTGTGTACTATCTGGTGTTTGGGCTGAGGGAGAGATAATGAAACAATAGGGAGGGAGAGTTGGGGTTGAAATTAGGACTGACATCTTGAAAGTGTGTCCCAAAACCAGATAGAGAAGTAACCTGTCTCTGAAACCTGTTCTGTAAAGAGAGAGAAGTTTAGATGTCTTGGAGAGGAGAGGAGATGAGAGGAGATGCGGATAGAGAGGACAACAGACAAAATCTATACAAGAAGAGCAAAATTATTAGGGGTGGAAAGGAGCTCAGATAAGAATAGAAGACAAGAGGCTCTGTGAGAAAGAGGTGAGATGAGACAGGTGCACCATTCATAAAAGGATAAATGAACCAGAACGTATCAGAGCAACAGAGGGGGTGGGGGTAGATCATCAGCCAGTCAGGGTCTCAGGCAGTGATATGAAGGGTAGGGTGTGATAAGGACGCATGGCAGCAACGAGTTGGTCATGATAGATAGAAAGGAAAAAAAGAGACAAAGAGGCAAAGCTGCCAGTATCCACAGCTCATCTGCAAATAATCTGCTTCAGGTCACCTTTTTCAGCATGGCCATGGCTGTGTCCCTGAGTAACTCCTGGCTGCTGTTCGCTGGAACTCGTAATTCCGCTCCACACATGGCAGTCTTTGGCCAAAAAAAAAAGAAATTGTCGAAATCCAAGTTTGGTCTCAAGTCTTGGTAAATAAATTGCATGTCAATTGTAAGATTATCTATTAAATTATTATCTATTATCTATTAAAATGACAAATGATTTCCTTTCAAAGCTGTGTTGATAATACTCTTTACAAAGCTGAAAGGGGGCATGTTGGTGTCCACGTTTGATTTACAGCAGAGTTGGCAGGCTGAGCACCAGCAGGGAAATAAGAAACACAGTAAACAAACTTGAGCTGGTAGACAGCATTTTGTTAACAGTAGTGAAGAGTAAGGACGACACTACCGGCATCTAAGTTGACCGAAATGACATTTTCAGGCTGTTTTTAAGCTGTTTAATGTGCTGCAGCTGACCAGCTAATAAGCTTTCTAGCCTGCAAACAGACATTAGCAGTGCACTGTCCCTGTGGACGTTTGTTTGGTAGCTCATTCAAATAGCCAAGGTGGTGGACAAGACGTGTGTTCATGTTTGTAAGTTAAATAAGAAGGAGACATTAGCAGGAAAGTGAATACCTGTGGCTCATGTGGCTTGTGTTGGGTAGTAGGCTGCTTTCTGGCTGTGACTGGCTGCCCATGACAGAACGCTGCTTTATGGAAAATCGTAAGATCATGAGATCATAAAACAGCACAATCATAAAAACAAAAATATTAAATATAACTCTCCCTATAAACTCTCCCTTTTTTGGTTCATATTTTTTCTTAAAGGAGAACACTGGGTATGTGATTTACAGATGTGTAGGCTGTAGCAGGAAAATAAAAACATGCAGTCTACTACTACTACTACTACTAATAATAATAATAATAATAATAATAATAGTAATAATAAGTAAATACAAAAAGCACATTAATGTTATATGAAAAACAGACCTAAAAAAACTACTGCATGTTCAGTTATCATGCAAACAGTATAGTCAACAACAATAAATATAAAAATACCCAAACAGAATCTGTATCTAAGATATTAAGTATGCTGTCTTTCTGTCTCATGCACAAACACAATTCCTGCCAACAGGAGAAGAATCCACAGAGACCAGAATCTGTGATGTCCTGCCAAGCACTGTCATCTTCTTATTAATACTCCTTAATTAGCTGGGTTTGTTTGACAGGCTCTGTTAATATTAGCAGCTAAATGACTTGCATTTTAGGATTATCCACCGACCCTCTAATCAATCAACAAGGCATAATGGCAGCCAACTCTGAATGCTTATGTTGTATTATGTTTTATTATCAAGAGAATGAGCTGAAGGAATAATAATTTATGTGCTGGATTTCACCACATGGGGTGCAGCATTCTGTGCGTGTGACATTAATGCAGATGCAGGCTTTCAGAATTGTAATGGCATTCCATTACTGCCAATCACAATAATCTTAAAACACAATACCTGCACCAGTGCTTCTTTGAAATTTGAAGTATTTTTCAAATTTGGGAAGAAAATGTATATTCAGTCTGCAAGGTCTGAATTCACTATTCACGGTCTACTAATAACATTAATCGTAGCTGCATTTCATTGACGCTTGCCACTTCCAGGTCACTTGAACTTGACTTTAAAAAATGACAATAACCTGCACTAATGTCTAGTGTCAGACCACTGCCTTTAAGAAATGGTTTGGCATTTTGGGAAAGATACTTACTTGATTTCTTGCAGAGAGAAGATTGATACCATTCTCACTGTACACTAAATATAAAGCTGGAGCCAGAAAGTGATTAGCTTTAGTGTAAAGACTGGAAGCAGTGAAAAGCCAGCTAGCCTGGCTCTTTCCAAAGAGTGCAAGAGCCTACTTGCGCACCTAAAATTAATTATTTTTAAAAAACGAATTAAGTAAACATGACCATTTGGTCGTTCATAAGTTTACATGCCAGAACTACTAGACAGTCACTACACCCGGCCAAGAAGTAGTTACAGCACCATACTCTCTGTAAAACCACAAATAGTTGTTTTATATTTTTTTTCTAGATTGGGCAGAGCCAGGCTAGCTGTTTTCCCTTGCTTCCAGTATTTATGCCAGCATGTTTGCCAGAATGTTACAGACATGAGAGTGGTATCGATCTTTTCATTTAACTCTTGCCAAGAAAGCAAATAAGCCTATTTCCAAAAATGTTGATTACTTTAAGATGAGGCCAAACCTACAAGATCAGAGAGGTTTTACAGACGCAAACTTAAACACGGGTTTCCTAAATGTTGTTCCGTTCATGCATTTAGGTGTAATATGATGTCACCGGTTTGATAGATATCTCTATACATCTTCTGATGTCTCTTTGTAGAGGTGAAAATGTTTTATGGTCCACAGGAGCTGACTTACATACTGCTTTGTAGCTACATTAATCTATCATAGTTTTCATCATATTTGTCCCAAACTACTAAAAGGAAAGAGGTTGAGATGGCTGTAAACAAGTGTCAGCAGCTGCAGTGTGGGGGAGTGTTTAGTACTTACTTGGTATTAATGGTGACATCCTGCCATTTACAAGTTATGTCTCAGAGTAAGTGGTTCGAAAAAGCTGCAAGCCGCTCTCAGGCAATAACACATTATTAAATTAAGAAGGTTGTCAAAGTAATAAAGAAAAATCCCATCTTTAACTCTGCAGTTTCTATAAGTGTCAGTATGGAGTTAAGTGACAACTTGTACACAACCTTTGAGAAAGTGGCTCAATTAATGTCAGGGAGGGACACATAGGGTGATGATGATGAGCCATTTAGCCCTTGGAACAGACCTGTCAGTGACAAGAGGCTAGTGAAAAGGTGGCACGGGGAAGTGTTTGGGTCTGTGATCGAATGAGTGTTTACCTCCTTGTGTACATACTAGCCTAGTACATACAGTACTGCAAACACATCTGTCATTTAGGACTTTTCCTCTCCTCAACTCCACATAACAGGCTGATTGGGGTCACAAGATGAGAGAGAGTTATGGCCCTGCCTGCCTGAGCAAGTGATAAAACTTGACCATCCGTGTATATAGTTGACTAATAGCTGAACTGACCTTGGTGGAATCCTAGTAGGGAAATGAGGAAACGAATGGGAGGAGACAGGGAGAGAGGAACATGTAGAAAAGGGATACAGAGCTTAAATCAATGAGATTTTTAGTGGAATCTGATTCTGTCTTTGTCTGCTTCCAGTAGAACAACTCCCCTTGCATAGCATTTAGTTATCTATCAGACAATCAATGCAGCCCCAGTTTTTTCGTGCTTTATTGAATTCATACAAACTTGTAACGTAGGGACAAAACAAAGTGTAAAGAAAAGACACAAGGAATCTGAGAGAATTTAGAGAGAAAAGACTGAATCAGAAACAGTTTCTAGAGCATTCTGAAATTGTGAGAGCTGCAAGGAGGAGAAAAAGTTTTCCTGGGTCCATATGTGTGTGTTTGTCCATGAGTTTGTATGTGCTGGCACCATGGGTCTCTAATGCTGTTCATTAGCTGGCTGAGTTGAGTCAAGATGTTAAAGCAGGCTGCCAAAGCCTTGAGCCATTGGTGTAAAGCTGCCTGCATAGAGATGACACTCCTCCCAAAGGACTGGGCCTCGCTGTCTGTAACAGAGCATGGCAGACACAGAGCCCAGTCAATTAAACAGCAACACTGCTCACATCACAGCTGCACCACAGGAAATACTAGGAAACAAGGCATCACATATCCCCTGTATAGTAGGAACAGTCAACACGGACCTCAGGAGTATGTACACACACAGAGGCAAACACAGTCACACAGACAAGACGCACACAAACACACACTGATTCTTCTAATTACGGTAGTACAAACAGACTATAGATTTTGATACCTCCTCCGGCTCGGATGATTGGTTTGACAACCCCAACAGTCGTCTTTTTCTTCCTAATCTTCTCAATACACATCCATGTAGTGACCTTCAAAAGATTGATAGCTGCGCTGGAGCTGGAGGGAGGGACAGTACTCAGGGAAATCAGGCTGCACTTTATCCTCTCCATCCGTTTCTTTCAGCAACATTGATCCTGCTGATGTCCTCTTTCGGTTCCTCTGCAGGAATATCAGTTTCTGCTGAAGTGTTTGGCCTAGTTGATCAACCAGCATTTATCTTCTCTGTCTTCACTGGCATTATAAGGACATTTTGTTGTTTCACAGTGAGACGATAAGATTACCATGGGACTGATGTATGCTGCATGACAAAGTGTGTAATGTTACTTGACTTTTGACAATAATGATGCTTACAAAGATTACATTCCACAACAAATGAATCACCAGGATAAACTGAATAAGATGTCCACTTCAATGCGTTTAAATTCACAATTTGACTCTTTACCTATCCCTGACCATCATACCAAATTGCTGTCCATCTCCCAGAACTCTGACATTTCAGTCATTCAGCGGCCAATGGTTACTGAAAGAATGTGGAAAATACCAGCACACAAGATGGTAGGTAACCTTTTTTGCAAATTTTGGGGTGGAAAAAAAGGCGACTGTAAAGTAATTAAAACCACAAATTATTCAGACTGAGAAAGGTACTGCCATTAAAGTCGATACAAACCTTGTGTCCCAGGATTTCTTCCTCCAAAGGTGCGCTCAGTGCTGCCACAGGTGGCCAGAAGGTACTTTGGCTCTCTGTAAAAGGAGACTACTGTTTTATTCAGCAGTATTGCTGTAATATATCTTTCGGCCACCGGCAGCAGCACTGTGAGCACTATTGCTGAGGAGCACTCCAGTGGTGGGTGAGGAAAAAAACCTGCATTATCTTTGATGTTGTATTGTTTGTAATGACTTTAATCTTGTCCATCTTAATACTTGCTTAGAAGATCGCCTACCATCTGGTGAGTATTTTCAACATTCTTCAAGTAACACATTTCATGAGCCACTGCGTGACTGAAAGAGGAAATTCTGGGAGATGCGCATCCAGGACACATAGCACAATGGTTCTGGATCAGGCTACTCATGAGTCCAAGAGGATTTATAAACTGTATGACCCAACAGCTCTGGACTGAAATGCTGTGAGTCAAAATGTCCAGTCTTTGATCAGAAGACACATGAAACAGATATTTAAATTCTAGTTATGCGTATCTATATCTATTTTTTTTAAACACACAACAAAGATAACACAAAGCTGAAAAGCTTATTTCCACTGTGGTCTTTTGTGCTAGCAATGTCAAATTACAATACACCACAAGGCAACAACCGTATTACATCAGCTCAATCAAATCTGCCGCATTCAGTGCACCCAGTCTGCATACAAAGGGCATATAAACAAAGGGAACAAACACCCAAGCACATATACAAACTGCTGCTTTACAGGGAACCTAAATGTAATTGCATTTGAATGACATCCCTCTCTCTTTTGTGACAGACGGGATGTAGAAGGTAAAAACATTTTAACCATTTTAGGTATTTAGGTGGGTAAAATGCACGCTATTTCTTTGAGGTTTACTTCCACCGCAACATGAGCTTCTGCACTGAGACACATATACAGTACCTGAACTCATATCCCTATTTTTCCATAACACCTTTTTCAGCACCATAGCAACAGTGGTCCAGTCTACCTCATGTGCTGGTATGTTGCTCAGTGCATTATGAACAAAAATAAACCAACAGCTGTGGAGGTGGACATGCCTTATATTATAACGGCTCAGAATGACCAGGTTTGGAACCGAAAGCATGACTCAGAAAGTGGGCAGGTAAAGTTAAAAGTTCAGTTTTACTTGTGGTCAGAAACAGGCAAAAGTCAATACCAGACAGGCAAGGAAGGTAAGGCAAACTTATCCAGTTAGGAATCAGGCAAAGGGGCTGAAGTCCAAAAAGCAGGCAGGCTGAGATGATGGCTAGAGAGCTAAATCGAAAGCACATAAGACGATCTGGCGAGGAAAGAATGGGAATGGGCCGGTTTGTATACTGCAAGGCTAATGGGGAAGTGGGCGGGGGAGGTAAGGTGATGGGAACACCGAGGTTACTGCAGGACAGGAGAGAGTGGCAGGATCTGAAATGACAGGAGAGTTAGGATTTGGCAAAGGAAGAGAGCAGATAGAAAATGTGAAACTAGAATCAGGTTGACGTTGTGACGTATATTTATGTTTAAAATAAGTTATACTTAAGAATGAAATGGTAAACATTATCAGACCTGAAACTGATAGTAATGTGAGGTTATTCAGAACAAATGAAACTTGCAATCCTAGAATGGCTCATTTCCCTCGATCTTGTCATACCTCGGCTTCTACAATGTCCGGTGGGAGGAATCATTTTTCACCAATCACATGCTGAGTGTTGTGCCGAGAACTAATCCCAGTCCAATTTATTCCATTTAGGTCAGAGAAGCAAGTAAAGAGAGCACTCTTAAATCTTCTGTCTGCATTTAGAAACGCATAAACTAATTAAAAGGCCGCAGAGGCTGTGGCCAGAAATGAGTGCACCGAACAGCCTCCCGTAACCTCGTTTCTAGCAGGCCTATCGATTCCTCATGTCATTTACGAGTTTTGTTCCATTTTGTTACCCCCAAAAAGCCAACACAAGAGAAAGAATGATCGGGAGAGTAAGAAGAAAGTCATAAAACTCAAATGTAAAACAGGCGTGTGCATTTTCCTGTTCTTTTTCTGCTCTCTGGCAGGCTTTTATTAGCTTGTGATACAGTCATAAAAAACTAATTCTTAATGTGGCGGACAGTAAAGCATCCAGATAAAGAAAACAGATGAGGAAAAAGAAGGGGAGAGAAACTTGTGATTTATCACACATATCTCCATATTGCTGGGTTACTGTGCCTTTTCTTTTTCCTTTTCATGGAAGCTATCTTTGAGTAGATTATAGATTTCTTTCACATAATGGTTTTGAATTCTCCCACTTGGCTAGAGATGTTGCAGGATTGTAAGCATGGTAGGAGGAAAATAAACCACAGTCTGGTCTAGTGTAGTTGTTGTAAGAGGTTCTGCTTTTTAACTTTAATCTGCAAGTGCCTGTGCTGAAACAGCCTTCCCAGCCCATTTCTAATCTTAGTGAAGAATGGGGGCTTTGTCCTTGATGCAATTCTTTATGGAGGTGTGTGTATGTGTGCATGGGTGTGGGAAAACTAGTGTTGCTATTCCTGTTAGAAAAATGGAGGAGACTGGACAGGTAATAGAGGGAGACTAAAACCAAAAAGTGTATGATAAAACTTTAAAGTCAGAGGAAAGGATAATACAGTAAATCTAGGTCAAAGCAAGGGAGAGAATAAATGTTAGATGACAAGAGGACATCTGCTTCTAAGGTCATTGACACAAACAGAGCTTTACCAAAAAGCACACAAGGAAAGACAAATTAGTTCCTGCTCTCTGCAACCCTAAGCAATCTCCGAAGGCAGTCACAGACAGCAGATATTAAACACACAGAAACAAAGATCTTTAGTGAATATTAGTCCAACTGTTTCCTAACTGCCAGCTGGGGATATGGCCAACACATCCTTTATGGAGTGTTTTGACAGATTTTGCAGATTTTTTTTTTTTGTTAGTTTCAAAAACTAACTGCCCTTTAGAACGACACATGAGCGTTTTCTGATCCGATGCCTCTATTGGCAGGATAGACGACTCAGAGACCAACAGGGTGAAAGTTCACGTTTACAGGCAAAAGTGAAAACCAGGCAGGAACAGAAGAACAAGGCAAACATATCCAAAAAGGGTTAGGCTGGGGAGCAGTTGGAAGTCCAGTTGGAAGGCAGGGGGTCAAGCAGGCAGATTACAGGCAGGCAGTAACAGCAAGCTGGACAGCTAAGACAATCTGGCAAGGAATGAATGGAAATGGGCTGGTATATACTACAAGGCTGATGGGAAAAGTGGAAACAGGTGTGCAGGTAGGCGGGGGGTGGGGGGGTCAGGTGATGGGGAATGCCGGGAAAAGGGGTTATTGCAGGGCAGGACGGAGAGGATCTGAAATGACAGGAGAGTTAGTACATGGCAGGGAAACAAAGCAGGAAAGAGTGTGAGAACTAGGAGTTGGCTGACATTATGACAGGTAATTTGTCTGTGCCTTCCAAAACTGTTACAAATCACTAGTGCATTTTCTGATCTGACACCTATATGGTTTAGTTTTGGTTACATTTAGGCCCAAAAATGACTTGGTTAGGGAAAGGTTGTGGACTTTGTGGCTCTATAACAACGTTATACATTTTTTCCTCCCTTGCTCGCGACTCATAATTCCAACGAGATAAAGCAACATTTAAAACAGCTTAAGAATCCTCATTTCACGTACTGTATATTGCTGACTTTGCTTACATTATTGTACATTATTATATCTACTGTAGAATTTCCCATCTACTCTAGCACAGAACCATGATCTGAATATCCCCGCAGTGATGGATTTTATGATTCTGAAGGCTTAATTTCTCCATGCCTGCACTCTCCTGAACACTGCTCATTTAAGTCAATCTAGTCAATTGCTTTTTTATGTCAGAACCCCAGGGGGACCTTCTTACGACAGTCATTATCCTAAATACAAATTCTATGGCTCATTTTCTTTCTCTCCTTTTGTCCAGAACAATAGTCGTTTTCGGACCCGATGAACTTTTTCATAGAGCCCCCACCTTATTTTATTGTGTCTGCACTGCATTAACTGGGAACAATCGTAGTTGTTAGAACGCTGATTTAAAGGACTTTTTTAGCTCCTACTAATTACTCTCCCAGCAGAAGAGGAACCTTGAGTGACGTAAGTGTACGTTGACTGGTCGAACACATGAGCCAATGCAGCACTGGCACCCGAAATTTTTTAAAAGCTGTGTAAAATGTTAGCCATGTAAACAACTGCTCGTAACAGTAGCCTTAAAAAATGGAACAAAACACGGACAAATGGAGATTACCATCATATATCGTGGAGGTTCCTTAGATAAACAGTGATTTTAGACAGTCATTAATATGGTGTAGATGTAGCCAAAGTAGAGATTGGTTTGAAGTTACTTGCTGGAAACAAGAAGGAAATTAACTGAGCATGGACGTTAAAAAAAATCCCTTTAATGTTGATCTGGAAGAGCAACTGCATTAGTTCCCAACAAAGACTCTGCATGCAGCCTTCTTGGACACTCTCTGCTTCTCTGAAAGGCATCCATCAATGAAATTTGTTTTGGTCACTGGGGCTTCTCCTTTCTCCTTCCTCTTTTGTTGCAGCTCCGTATGTTCTGTCTCGCGATTAACTCTGTAAGACTGTATGTTTAAACAAACGTGTTGTGCCGTGGTGGACAGCCTTCCTGCAAGCATCACAGTTGGGGACATTTTCATTAACAGGCGAGGAAAAATTACCAAATCATGCCACATTTTGGTTCAGCAACTCTGGGGGCTGACGACTAGGAATTAAATCCAGGTGATGGCTAATCTCTCCCCTGACAGTAGGTGCAGATAATGCTGTGACACGGTTGAAATTAAGCTGTAAATGGAAGAGGAATCTTTGTTTTTGTACAACACAATGAGGAGGGAAATTATCAAAACTAAGAGACAGTGTCAACCACAGTGTCTTTTTCACAAAAATAATCTTTCATATAAAAGATTATGGAGTAAATAGCAAGCTATGAGCACACAGGTGAGGCTAAAATTAGTTTTACATTAGTTCTAGTCCATCTTGTTTATGTAGGTGCTTCTGTAGCTTGACAGTTAAAGTTAGCTTTAATGTAAACTTCATAGCTCATAACCACAGTACTATGTCATCTGTTCATCTGGCTGCTGCTCTCATAATTAACTGTTTCCCCCCTTCGCCTGATGCTGTCCTGTAATGTTCAGTCACTTTGTCGTTTTTAAAAGCTTGACTTTTGTCTAAAACTAAATCTGTTCAACATCCATTTGCAACAGGGCCACTTCAAGGCACCAAAATCTGTATAAACTAAAACATCCACTTCTTTTTAAAGTGAGCAACTAATTCGTCTTCCAGTCTGTATCATGCGTCCATGTAGGGAATGCAATCATGCAAAAGTATCTATGGAAATCTGGTTCATATTAAAGACCAAAGATGTTATCGGTAAGAGAGTAATCAAGAACACATTTTGACTGGTGACTGAAAGCTCATTCCCAATAAAAAGATAATTAAAAAATGACAAAGCAGTTAAAAATGTAAGTCAGCCAAGACTTTCATGGCCATTTACTCTGACAATTGTTCAAGAGAGGGTAGTCAAACATTAAAGTTGTAATGTTAAGCTAGTTGGCTTGAGGCATTTTGCAAAATAGAAACACCACTCTTTATGTGGAGAAAACTTTTTCTCTTTCTGCTTTGACACAGTTTTAGACTGCTTGCCATCTCTGCAGTCGACTCCAGGCTCTAGAAAAGGTGGTTTTGGTCAGGAGAGAAGACCGCAGGCATATGTTGAACTCACAGTGTCTTTTAGATCTTTGAAACACTTTGACTTTGTCCTGTAAACGGAAAAGATTTTTGTTTTTTCAGTATAGCAGTGTATACTAAAATATCAAGTATATCAGCAAAAAGCTACAACATCTAATGTAAGGTAATGGTGTTAGTAGACACCTGTCCCTGCATTACTAGGAAGCTTTTGTTTCAACTATGCAATTGTCACTTGGTAGGTGAGGGGGCATTGAAAGGATTCATTTAACTGAAATGTTTACATGCTGTGATCTGCAAAGGTTTGCTGTGAAGTATTAATGCAGCTAGCTAAAGAAGTCTGGTGGGTTCATACAGTATGTTTATGACATCAGTTCTTGTTCTAATAGTGGAGCTGTCCTAGATGTAGAGGTTGATCTTTTTGGAGTTACATAGTCAAGTGTTCTTTTGCTCTTGTTTCATTGTCATTCTGTGAGGAAGCTTTCAAGGTCCCCTGTTATCACACAATAGTAGTTTTGGCAACAGAATCCCTTGCAGAATCTGCTCAGACGTCTGCAAGGACCTCGGAGTCTAACTGCTGGTTCTTTGAACTGACAGGAGACCGGTGGAGGTGGTTCGGGTACCTGATCAGGATACCTCCTGGACGCCTCCCCTTCCGGGCACGTCTAACTAGAAGCAGACCCTGAGGAAGGCTAGAGGGATTATGACCTGAGAGTGCTTGAGGATCTTCCAGGAGGTGGAGGAAGTAGTAGCAGCAGGAGAGAAGGGCATCTGGGCCACTTTGCTTAGTCTGCTGCAATCCAGGCCAGGAGAAGTTGCAGAAAATGGATCAATGGAAACACATTGCAGAATGGGGAATCATCTCCATTCCGCATTGGTGGCAACCAGGTACTATAATTTGGCTCAACCCATTATCTAAAGAGATGTAAAAGGTGATTTTTTTTAGAATCACAATTTGACATTCCATTTTAGTGCAATTAATACACAGTTATGTAGCATATATGTGCATTAGACTCACCCTGGAGAATATACTGCACACTGACTTTGCGTATGTGTTCACTCACTTACAACTTGCATGGAGAATTGTGCATGAAATTCACCTCATTTCTTCAGCGGTTTCATTATACTTATCACAGACAGAGCACTGCAGACTGTTTGCATAGTCACCTAGCTGGCAAACTGCATTGCCAGCAAAAGGTAAGCAAAGCTTCTATCACAACACATCAATGAAGTACCTTCACATAGCCCATATCAGTGGCTTGCTTGCCACTGAAAACCTGTCTGCAAAAACCAGATAACTAAAAACCCTCTGTAGAAATACCTATAGACCAAGTGCTCTTGGCTCCCAACCTAAACATACACTGCTGAGGGGCTGAGAATGGAAAATTCATGATAGAGGCAGGGCCATAGAATTAAAGAAAGACAAACCTTGAGAGACCATTGACCATGTTTAAACAAAGCATTGAAAGGTAATTGTCTTGTACGAAAAACAGCACCTTTTAAATGTTAGAAATAATACAGCACAATACCAGTTGAAATAATATTATGAATAATATCTTGATTGATTCAACAAAATATATATATACACACACACACACACACACACACACAATAACGAAACTGCCAACACAATCAATAGCTTTACAAGGCAAAATATACATACAGCAGGGTTAAAAAAGAATCAACGTGTGTGTGCTGGAAATCAGAAATGTAATGATTGAGAAACAGGGGTTACAGTATTCTAGCAAATTAAGTAAAAGCACGCTGCATGCTGGTTTGAGCACTTGCAGAGTGCTTACAAAGCTGCCCTTTAGCATTTGACCTAATATAACTCACCTCTGTACCCGTGTTTGTAATCTTGATCAAGGTTTTTCCAGAGTTCACTAATTTTCCTTGAGCTGTGTACATGATTTTGTCCACCCCTTGTAAGATGAAGTCTATGATCAAGGCTCGCTGTGGGGGGAACTCCCCTGCTACAGAAAGATTAGTGGTAGCCGGCCCAGCGAGGAGATGAATCAGCTCTGTAGTGAGCACTGGTGAGACCAACTGCTGTTTGTTTGAGTGTGTGCGAAAGAGGCCCTACACTAATATAACAGCTTCAAAGACAGCCTGAACACAGCACGCAGGGCCTCCCCAAGAGTAACTTGCACTTCATCTGAGCAACAGGCGAAGGTAAAGGTGATGCTCTGAATGTAAATTTTACACAAAAGCTATTTGTCTGTGGAGGGTATATATGTTTAATGTGTGCGTTGACTGTTTTGTGCGTTTCTGAAAATGAATGGGACTTGCCCTGGATTCTTTTTCTTTCAGCAGAGGACCATTTTGTACTTCCATAGCATATATCTTTGAAGCATAAACGACAAACAGAAAACAGCTGAAAAAGCCTGATCTTCTTTTACAGATCAACACACACACACACACACACACATACACCTGGTAACTGGTACATAAACCATCAATATCCTGGCTTTTAGCACCTTTCTTGCTATATTGCATATTTACCATAGTGCTCTAACAATGGGAGGAGTTAGCTAAACTAACCATTATAGCCTATACCAAATTAACATGTGAAGCACCAGAGCAATCAAGAGTTTGATTTTTTTTGACAGAAAAGTGTAAGAAGGCAACGTTTAATGGCAAAGTTCCAGATGGCAGACTTTCTCACAAGCACTTGAGCATTCTCCTGAGTCAAAGTCCTGTATTGTTTGACCCATCCATCCACCCCGACCTCCTCCCTATGCGGACTTTGTCGCTCTTTATAGGCTGCCGCCTAACAATAAACGTAAATACGGGTCGTAATAAGCGGCTTGCACAGACAACCTATACGCTCGTATTTTTGGGGAAGACAGTCTCAGATATTCCTGATGAAGGAACAGGTGAGTACATAAAACAATCTGAGAGTGAGTAGTGACAGTCCACGTGCTGGCAGGAGAACAACAGCGAGAGCGATCCGCCGCTGGGAGCAAACGGACAATTTGTGCCTATGCAGAAAGAGTTCAGTGGGTGACGAGAAAGAATCTGAGCGTGCAGGGACGCATTTGTAAATGTGTCACATCAAAACACAAAGCTTTTGAGTGTGAGCGTGCAAAATGTTTGGGAGCATGTTAAATTATCCTCTCTGGTTATCATTTGAACTTTTGATACTAAAACAACATGCCATGAACCATTATTGTCATGGCGACAGCTCCATCTTTATATACCTTTGCCTTTTTTTGTCCATTATTCATGCCTGTCAGCTCCAACATAATTTCAGACCCTGTCATTCCCTCTTAGCCCAGCAGTCCTAAGTCCTCAACTTACATGATCATCACCTGCCAGCACACCTGCCCCTCATTCCCTTTAATCAGCCACTCAGTATATATACCTGCCCACAAACTCTAGTCCTCTGCCAGATCATTAATATTGTGCCACATTAGCTGTAGTGTGCAGCCTTCATCCTGCATGCATGCCTTCTCCCTTTTTTGGATGACTTTGCTCTTGCTTATTGCCTGCCTGTTGCTGCTCTGAAAAAAGAACAATATTGTTGTGTTCTGCTTTTGAGTCCACACAAGACGTACCAGAATTGTCACAATTACGGTGCGACATGAAAGAGCAAGATCTTCTGTTTTATCAACGATATTTCCAGATTTGTGTCAAAATTATTTTGTGCTCCTCTATGTGCTTTCAAGTGACTAAGGGGGGCTGTAGATGGGGGATCTTTTCAATGTACTCACTATAATTTCTGAGAATCTCAGAGACTACACAAAAAATATAACACAAAACAGCTATGATTTTTTTTTTTTTAAGATGGTGGCACAATGATTCTGTGGTCGAACATGGCTGTGAGTCAGAGAGAAACCTACAAACAAATCAAGGAAAAGTTTCACTCGTAAATGTCAAAAAGAAATTAAAACAAATCATTGCACATTTAGAATAAATATTATACAGCAATATGAATGCTGCTGCAAAGAAAACCAAGACTCTTGTTCATAAGAGAGAATATCTTGAAGTTGATCTATTCACATTTAAAAAGGAGATCAGTTTTGATGAAAGCTATGGTACATTTTTGTATCTGAGCAAATTGCAAGCCAAGAAGCAACGGTTAATCTGCTTTAGTTAAAATGAGGGAATGTCTTATTCTATAGTCTATATTTCCCCATATAAAATTGAAAAGCGTGTTTCCTGAGCAGGGCTTGCTTGGTTAAAATGTTGTCAATAAAGACTTGTTTCACAGCAGAGCTTTAATCCAGAGTGCGGATATTTGTGTTGCATTGATCTTTTTATACCCTGTACCTGAGCCCCTGCGGTTTTGTTCATGTGCTTAAATGGTTGGCTCCT
The DNA here is from genome assembly GCA_008360985.2 of Macquaria ambigua. Classification (NCBI taxonomy): domain Eukaryota; kingdom Metazoa; phylum Chordata; class Actinopteri; order Centrarchiformes; family Percichthyidae; genus Macquaria; species Macquaria ambigua. Next base: position 347,710 of record VMKM01000337.1, read on the forward strand.
TATCTCACTCCAAAATTAGTTGGGAATGGTTCAAGGTCCACTCTGTTAACAGTGATTTGGTCATCACATCCAAGTGCAAGGTTCTAATACTTGAACGTGTAATAAGACATATTTTGTGAGGAAAAAAAATGAAGCAGCAGTTTGCAGTGAACTGTCAGTGCAGTCATTTTGGTCTGAAACTAGTTTGTAGATTTGCAAGGAAATCATTACTATTCATAAATTTTGCTAAGATCAAGATAATGGCATGAATAAATTGTTTTACGACTAAGAGTACATGGCCACTCTCCCTGGTGGCTTGATTATCCATGGGTAAAACTAGGCCTTCACAGTGTTCTGCGTGGAGGCCGATCTGAGTAAACACTCTGGCCCATAGCAAACCCAAACTCTGCCTGCTGCTGTCTTCTGTGACTAACTTACCTCTCCAGCTTTAATTTCCAAACAGGACTCTATACAAAAAGACTTATTAATAGAACCATTGAAGGAAGTAATATTTGGATCCCATTAGCCCTCAACACAAATTGCCAATAGATGGCAGATTTCTCAATGGAAAAGCCACACAGTTTCTAATTGGGCAGCCTGAGTTGTACTATAATTGGTCACGCTGCTCACACTCTGGTAAGTTAATGGATTTGATTTGTCAGATAATAAATTACTTCTTACAGAAGGATTTAATTTAAACTGGATCTCCACACACCATAAATATGAAAGTTTTCTTGTTTACTTTTTTAAAATAATTCACTTGAGTTAGAGGGACCATGTGTTCTTCTCTTCTTGTTTCCAGCTCAAATAATCTTTTTGTCTTTGGACTGTGGGAGGAAACTGGAGCCCCCGCAGGAAACCCATACAAAGACGAGAAGAACATGCAGATTCAAACCCCAGAAGCTCTTGCTGTGAGGCGAAAATTATAACCAACGAACCAACCACAGGAAAAACAAACCAACAAATAACTCTTGCAAAATAACTTTTCCAAATGAATTTGGAAAAGGCACTTGTCAAAGTTAATGTGAGCTTTTTTGCAGCTCATATTCTGGCAAAGAAGAGTAAACCAGAAAACAGTGAGGATCACATCTCTCATATTAAAGTGGTAACAGGATTGTAAGAGTGGAACAAAAAAAGAAAAACGACTGAGAGCTGAATACGACCCCTACATGCGCTGTGACATTAATACAGCTTGGCTTAGGTTGGTTGGCTTTTAACGCACAGCAGGGAAAATCCTTGCTGTGACTTTCTAATGAAGGCACAAGTCTTCGCAGTATGACATGCCACAGGGTCCTAAACCGTGTTATATGTGCCAGTGGAGGACATGCTTTTTAAGTCTGCAGCCAGACCCAGGTGTACAGTATGAATTTCTTTATAATGGTTAAAAATGTGCACTTATGTGTTGAATAGGATAATTAAATGGCATGCCCATTGTGCTGATATGCGAGTCTCTCTCAGAGTCTCAACACATTCAATCCGCACAGTGTCCTCAGCCAAGATGCATTTCAGAATATTCTATTTAAACATCCCATCAGATACCTGTGGTGAGTTGACCACAATAACCCTTCACATTGATTGAGATCATGAGCTAATATCCACAAGGAAACTTGCTGAGAGAATAGCCGGCTTTTAAAAAAGGAGGTGAGGCCACAAAAGCTTAAACTTTGTCAGATAAAATATCTACTTTGGAATTGGATGGGCTTGTGAAGCATACCACACTGCCATTTAACTGCAGGTGTGTAATTGCTGCTGGGCAGTAGGTCTGCCCAGACAGGATTTACAACACTTAAATCGATTGGCATATTATGCTCCTAATTAGGAATTTTGTTTGTTCGCGTATCCCTTTGAGGCAACCCCAGAAGCTCTACCACAGCGTGAAGTTTAGCTCAAAGTCTCTGACACAAAGGTTTTCTTTCAGCACAGTCTCTCCATCAACTCCCACCCTGCTGTGCCAAAACAAAGGGGAGCTGAACTGCCTGCTTGTTTAGAATACATTATATCCTCATAAGCGTAATTACATTTTAGATCAAAGCGATAAAGAATGAAGACCAACAAACGCTTTCTGAACTGCTACAGACAACTTGTACTGTCTTGTTTTTTGACCATGTGACCTTCAAGCCAAGGACCTTAAGCCAAACTACCTGATGACGGTTACTGATCAGCAATACACCATAAAGTATGCATTACCGGTGCCAGTGAAGAGTTAGGCTAATCAAGCAGAGAGTTGCATCTCTGTTGACACAGCTGCTAATTGGGTGGAACACCTCATTAAGGTCCTAAAACACACTAAGCAAACTATTCTAATTAGATTGGACAGACAAATTTACAGATCATTTAGGGAAGTAAAGTCCATCCAGATAAAAGCTGGATGCAAAGTTACACATTATTTGTCCTTATTATACCAACTTACTAACTAGCTAATTCATTAATTATCATATACCATCATTTTATACATTTAAATTTCCAATGGTGGAAAAGACAAGGAAGTGTTGAGTATGCATGCAGTCGGCTTAATAATTAATTCAACGTACCATGGGAAGTTATTATATGGTAGAATAAATCACAATGTTGACAAGTGAACTAATTACAGCTAGTTCATTAACTATTTAACACATTTAGCAAATATTTATTTGAGAATATTATATATATTTGATAGACTTAAAAAGGACTAAAAGAGTTATTTACAATTATTTGGTTGAATTTGTGCTGTCTGGTCCAAAATTATACATGTCATTAAGTGGCAATGGTCTGCAGTATGTGAGAAAAAAATAAGTAAAATACAATAAGTATATCACGTATAATAAGTCTAATTAATGGTTATAACCTTTTTCCCCCCCTCTCTCTTTTCATTACTATTTCCAGTGCTCTGGCAAAATCCATACATGTTTGTAGGATATTCTCATACTTAATTCAATTTCAGATTTGCCAAAACCTCTCTAACGATACTTAATCTGCTTTAAGACTGATTCACTGTCTCAATTTATAATAGGCTCAATTAAGGATTAGAGCACAGAGACATACAAAGACAGACAGAGACACGGGCACCTATCTCATTATAACTATGTTCTAATGATTAATTTCCAATTAGCCAGAGTGCCTGTTTATCCTCATATAAATTTCTCTTTGCAGCATTAACCAAGATGAAGTTTCCAATTAAATATTTCTGAGGCTAAATCAATTTCTGGCAGCAAGTGAGACAGAGTCAATAAATTAATTTAACCAGGTGACAAAGACCACTTAAGACATTTTCAAAACAGACTTTCAACACATACACCCTTTCCACACAAACACACACTTTTACCCTGCTGTCTAAACAGAATTAGAAGTAAAAGCAAAGAAAATAGGTTTAAAGCATGGCCTAAGGTGTTCAGATCTCCTAACCTTTTTCCTCATTTTGATATCCCCATGTCCATTTAAATAAAACATCTCGCAGTCTGGTCATGACTGCAAGTGGCTACTGTCTACTATTACGAGGCAAAGCAAATACTGTAGTGTGACAGTTCAAATTTTAAAACTGGTGTGCAGATATCCAAGCACCCACTTTCCTCTGCAGGCGCACATTATCTGAGTGACACAGGAGTGTGCCACATGTGTCCCATCACGATCTGTTTGAATTCATATTAGAGAATACAATCTTCTCGTGGTCCTGATGTTGACAGATCACTGACAGGTTTTAAAGGAAAGGTTGTTGTGTGTCAAGGCCCAGGTTTCCCAGCAATCTCATATCCAATTTTCTCGATGTGCTGCATGCTGCTAAATTCTGTCATAAAAGGTCTTTAGACTTCTAGAATACTTTCCTTAGCTATTACCGTAACATAATGAATTGCTAGAATTTTGATTTGACTGTGGCTTTCTAGCTTTTATGGCCAGCTCAGAATCAAAGGGAGCATGGAGATCAAAACTGTCAGAATAACAATGAGTCATGTAAGACAAAAACTTTTGAACTTTGTGGCAAAGCTAGAAGTGATGAGCCAGGAATCCTTCAACACAGCAGATACAGTGACTAGACAAATTCTCAGCCAAAGTTGCGTTCAGTGTTCCAACCTGTACCACTTTGTACTGGATCATCTGATATGTTACCGCAGGGATCTTCTCTTCATTTGTCATCAAAGATCTTTACTTTAAAGTTTGTCTTTAAAAGGTCCTATCAGGTTTTGCATCAGTAAGATGAAATACCTTTTGAACAGATCAGAACTAAAGATGCCTCTGAATGGTCTGTATGATTCGGTTTGGGCAAATTACTTCTGATATACTTTGTAATTTGAAAAATAATGGAAGGAATTGTAAGGTGGCAGTCCATATGCAAGTCTAAGATGGGTTAATGAATGCAGTTGAAGTCGTCTATTTATTGCAAACACATGCAGATGCCTATATGGAGAGACTGTCCTCATCTATTGTGTGTTCAAATGCTTAAAAAAAAAAAATTTGATTGTTGATTATCATGTATCAGGAACAAAGGAGGAAGTAGTGTGACATTGTTACAGCACCACAGAGTTGGGCACATAAGGCCATCTTTACACTTGTCTTTTCAAGCGTATATCCATATAAAATCTAGAAAGCGAAAGGACTCCACAGTGTTGACTGAGATGAGCCCAATGAGGGTGGTGTTGGTGCTGATGGTCAGGGAGTCTGAGACGTGTTTCCCCAGCTTCATGTGCTGCCTCCTGTCAGACATGAAGTCTGTGATCCACCTGCAGGTGGAGTCAGGCACACTCGGCTGGGAGAGCTTGTCCTGCAGCAGAGAAGGAATGAAGGTGTTGAAGACAGAGCTTAAGTCCACAAACAGGATCCTGGCATAGGTTCCAGGTGCTCGACTTTTGCACTGTAGCAGTTTAGTTAGGTACATCAATTAGCAATAACAGCTAGCTAGCTAAGAACTATCCATAAACCAACTCAATCACATGGATGAATCATATTTATGGACTATGAGCAAAGTTTTATTGTCTTCATGGCTCTCACTCACACTGCTCTCTCCCACCCATACAGATCATTCAGAGGTTGAACAGATCAGGGATCAGATAAACGCTACAACATGGCGTGCCTTCTGTATGATCATACGAATTGAAATTTCTAGCGCCGCTTTTCTCTGTCTCAAGTGACAGCTAATGTCAGTGTAACTTTAGCTGCCATTATTACAGGGGACAGACGGGACAGACCCTATGAGTGGTTATTTCTACAAACTGCTTACTGACAGCAGTCACACTTGGGAGAAGTAAAGATTACGTATGTGTCTTGGTTGTGTGATACGTGTCTGGCTAGAATGCCTCTCAAACCACCCCTTGAGATTTCAATCTGTCTGAAATGCTTCTTGGATGCATTTACACTTAGCTTTTGTGAAATCAGATAGCTATCCGCTCAAGACGCAAGAAGTGACCAAGTGTTAATGACATCTACCGTATTTGTCTGAGTCTGACTCTGGAGACAGCAGTGTCCATCCCATCGCCTACCAGTCAACGATGGTTTCTTTTAACCATGACCATGATGGTCCTTTTGGAAGGCATTGACAAGCAGCCTTTTTTGACTTTTATGTATGAGGACTTGTTGCTATGGGTAAGGATCAATTACCTCTCATTTTCACACATAAATAAATAAACAGACTAACAGAGAAAGACAGAGGAGCATGAAATGAAACTTCTAAGAGGTGTTGTATTGCTTCCCCAATTGCAACCCTGGAGTAAGTTTCTTCAAACAAATGTATTTCTGATCAGACTACTTACCATGGGTCATGTGCTCTTCACGCTTGATGCTATTGCTGGCAATGTAATCTAACAACTTGTCTATGATTGGCTGTCAGGTGCTGGGGGATCGATGGCTGACACTGTTGTCATGAAGGGCCTTCGAGGCAGCTCTGCCACGACAAGCCATTTATGCAGCAGGGAGAGGACCCAAAATGCAGACAGGCAAAGCAGCTGAATAAGTCCAAGAATTTATTTATATAACAAAACTCACACAAACTCAGGAACAGACTCGCAGGGAATCCACAGGAGCATGACACGAGGAGAACATCCAACACATCAAACACAGGAACCTCAGTGATATCATAATCCACAATACATGAGGAACCAAACGCAGGGAAACGTAAAGCAAACAATGAACTGACACTGAACAAAGGAAAGGACCTGGTATAAATAGGACAAATAGTAAACGAGGGAATCAGGGGCAGGTGAATAAAGAAACAGGTGAACCTAATCAAAACTGGCAGGTTTTGATTCAGCGTAAATCAAAACCATGAACAAAGAGCAAACCTACAAAATAAAACAGGAAATAACACACGAGTCCAGACAAGAGTCCTTCATGGACCATGACAACTGCTGGTGTGGAAACTGCAGCCTGAGGGCATGAATTGACTTCGAAAGGAATGACAGATGTACACTTGCTTGATTAAAGATTGTGTGGATGTGTATTATTCCCACATGTGGGTCTGTTAACCCCATGGAATTGATTAAGTTACATTTCAAAGGCTGGCAAAATGAAACCAACTGGTCCGTCCTTTGCAAGCTGAGATCAGGTACAGTATTAGTAGTAAAAAAACAACAACTTGTGATTCTGCAATTGGAGTTCTAATGTGTTTTGAAGACAATTGAGCATTAAAGGAAAATGTAGTTTCATACAACTAGGGTCTTGGCTGAACGTGTTTGGAAGAGGAAACAAAGGCAAATGGTAAAATAATTACCCAAACTGTCCGTTGTAAACATCATGAGCAACTTCATCATTCAGTTTTTCTGCACAATGAGGTATTTTTAGCAATTTTGGTGAGTGCAGTATCACAATAACCAATAGAAATTATGGCCAAAAATAAATAAGACCCAATAAAATAAACGAATAAAGAATTCTATATGACTGATAAAGCCTTAACTTAAACCTTGCAGGTCTAATGGCAAGAGCAGCACAGGAGGCTGTGCAGTTTGCTGCCAGGATAATGGTGACAGGAGGTACAGTATGTTGCCATCCAGGGACCAGACTCACGGGGTAATTGTTGTCAAAGGGTTTGGTTACTTATTGCTTGGGGAGAGACAAACACTGTGTTCTTTTAAGTAGCAATTCTGCTGCTGCATTTGCAAGGACAAATTAGAAGGAAATCATTATGTACAATGTGGATGCACATTTGGAGCCAGAGACGTATTTATGCAGATGTGTTGTTAGAGTTTGTGTCTCCCTTGTTAGGCATCAGACTTTCTAAGTAGAACTTAATGTGTGACAGCCATGTTGGGTGGCATGTTAGGTAAAGCGTGAACATTTCTGTTGTGCATGGGATATATGGATAAATCTATAGCTCTTTAAATTAAACATTAAATCTATAGAGTTAATGAATGAGATGTATGAGAGGAGCAAACTGTTCTACTGAGGGTGGGAAGATAAGTATCATATCTATCGCTTATTGTGAGTGATATTTATAGAAAATTGCTGAACAGCATCTCCACTTGAAATAAATATTCTCTCCTTGCTGTGTGCTTTAAGCAGTAGTTTGACTTTTTGGGAAATACTCTTGCAGAGCGTTAGATGCCTACCAGCACCACCTTGTAATTTTTACTTTTTTTTGTACAGATTAAACAAACAAGTTTAAACGTATTCATCCGTATTCAACCGCCTGCTGGCTCTCATATTTAGCGTAAAGACAAGAGAGTGGTATTGATCTTCTTATCTAACTCTCTGCAAGAAAGTGAATAAGCGTATTTCCCAAAAAGTCGAACTATTCCTTTAACACTTTTTGGGTGGAAGTCTCATCCATGACACTCAGGAAACTGGAAACGGGGGGCATTTGATTGATGTTGGTGTGATATATGGATGAAAATACAGAATATAGCGCACACAGCTCAGGGTAGGAAGAATGTTGGAAACAACATGTGTACAGCTCTTATACTATAATGACTGGGATGTATTGATGGAGCGGTAAGTGTGAATAGGCTACCTTGTTTGTTTGAGAATGTAAAGCAAACATTCCCATGTATTTACAGGAAACACTGAATGCAGTACAGGAAAACCAAAAGGTTGCACTAATGTATGCAACACTGGAGACCCAATTGGAAACTTAAATTATTAGTGTTATCAGAAAGGGAGCTGATGTAGTAATAAAACATTAGTCATTGTTCTGGTTGTCTGTAATGACACTCCTCCTATAGGGAAATTTAAACCAGCAAGCAGGAGTCATAAATTTCACACTTGATTTTTTTTTTTTTTTTTTTTTTTTTCTTCACTCAATTGTGCTCCTCAGGGTGCTGCTGCAGAGATTAGGATTTATTGGCACATGCTAAGACGCTTTCCATTGTGCACATAGGTGGCGTGAAAACAGATGAGGGAAAGTATGGGAAGGGAGAAGCTACAAGGAGGGGGGGAAAAAAACGTGAGTCATATCTTTGTTTTATTTTTTGTAGTTTGTTCAATGTAGTACTTCAGTTGAACAGAGTTTTATTTGAATAGGATCAAGCAGGGAAAGCTATTCCTCTAAAAGCTGAATCTATCACCTTCTGCGCCCTTATGTTCAAAAAACAGTCAAAAAGGATATGCTTATACTTCACTGAGAACTGTGTCTATGTATCCTTCAGAATTATGACACCTAAAGCGAAATGTGCTTTTCAATATTGCAGTGTGAAAAAATATTGCCCCTGCTCTTCTCTTCCTCCACTCAAGAAGACAATTAAATATATAGAGAGCTCTTCATCACGTTCTGATAATCAAGGCCAAAATGTAAGAAAACCAGACCGAAACAGAGGTATTTCTCAAGGTAGGTAAAGAAAATTAGCAGCCCACCTTATGAACATGTATCACTGTCTATCAGCCACATTTAGTAGCCATGGCGTCCAAGACTAATTTAATGGTAGCAACTGCTCTGTAACAAATCACAGGTCAGTAAACATCCTCCACAGCTGTCACAGGGATGAATAGACACCAGTAATGAGAATGTAAACACTCATGGACCAGCAAGCGCTAATGGACATAACTTTTTTTAAGTGATTGTTTCAGCAGGCTGCATTCAGCATTAATTGGCACACATTGTTGTGTGAGTTCTGAGTAACTTTGTGTAGGTGGATGTCACGAGTCAGGCAGTGTTTTGAGTTTGTTGTATCTTCAACATTCGTGTCATCTACTGCAACAATGGCATGATATTTTACATTACTAAAGTCTAAATCAGTTTCTCCAGAGATACAGTACTTGTAGTTATACACTGTGGTGGCTGAAAATGTTCACGTGTTAAAATCACTCAGCTAGTGTGTACTTAAATAAATAAATAGATGTATATACTTTATAGAAAGGGGCTATATTAATACTCCCTGTTGTTTTGAGTCCGATACGAGCCATTTCGAGCCAGCCAGACAGAAAACATTTCACTGAAGTGTTGAATTGTGCGGTGACATTTTATTTTACATGTATTGTTTGTTCTCTAATGGTGTTGATATGGCTCTGTGGCATGTGTTCAACCCTATCGTTAAGTGTTCAGTCAACACTATGCCAGTGTTTATGTCAGAACTTGCTGCTTTGCATTTCCTCTAAAATGAACCAAAGTTGGATTATGTCCACCCACATTCATCTTTAAAAAAGTAATACTTGCCTTTAATGAGCACCATTAAAATGAAGGTTTTTTAGACTGTCCAAAACAACAGTGGACCAAATAAAAGGACAAAAAGTAGTATTGCCATTTATGAGAATAAAAGACTAAATAAACGCCCAATATCCTGGCCAATATTCTACTGCTGGAAAGTGCTGAACAATTTATCAAGTCAGAGATGGTGGTGAATATTACTCAGCAACTCTGTCTTCTAGAAATTACCTTTTATATGGTACTAATTTGCATCAGCAAAATGTGTTTTGAGAGAAATATAATGCTGCCCTGATTATGTTTGTTATCAACATAACGAGGAAACGTTCAATGAACATATCTGCAAAGGGACTCAGGATGCGAACCCCGGTCTCTAGTGTCAAAGTCCTGCACAATGTATGCCCACCGTCCACGCCGACCACCACCCAGCGACTTGCATGCGGTACAAGAACGTAGCACTTAATTCCCTGGAAACAACATTGCCAGTGAGCTTAATCCAGGCATGAGCCAGTCAATTACATTTCCCTCAAAACTTAATCAACACAACAAATTAGCAATATATAAATGTAATTTCTAGGAGACAGGGTTGTCCTCAGTGGATATTCAGATAAGGAGCAGAATACTGTCAAAATGTAAAAGAAGGAAGTGTGAGGTTTGTTCCCATCCTGAACTCTGTCTGACAGCCAAGAATATTGGTGTTACGTTTGATCCTACGCAGCATAGCTAAAATTAAGTCTTTTCTGTCCTTGGCTGATGCAGAGACCCTAAATCACGCCTTTGTTTCATCCAGACTTGATTATTGTGACGTCTTGTTGTCAGGCCTGTCGTGTTCTAGTACTAAATGTCTTCAAATGGTTCAGAATGCTGCAGCTAGAATCTTAACTAAAACTAGAAAATTGCACCATATTACACCAATTTTAGCTTCCCCTATCCATGTCAGGTCAGACTTTAAGGTGCTTAATGACTTACAAAACTGTAAATGAGCATGTCCCTGTCTGATCTCCTTAAGCTTTATATTCCATCCCGTGCTCTCCGCTCTCAGAAAACAGGGCTCCTGTCTGTCCCCAGAGTTAAAAAGAAGTCAGCACTTCGGCCTTTACCTATCGTGGCCCCTTGTGCTGGAATAACCTCCCTGCTGACATTAGACTGATTAGATCTGATTCTGTTGGGGCCTTCAAATCCAAACTTAAAAATCTGTAATTACTGTAACTTTCACTTAGTTGCTTATTATCTGATTACTTCAGGCCTTGTACCTGTTACCATTATCCTTCCAGCAGGTTGGTCTCAGTTTCAATGATTAAGCCTAGTACTCATAGTCCATGTTTGTCCTGCCGACCAGAATACTTGTGCAAAAACCCTCTGGTTGTTTGTGTCCCACAAGCACAGCTGTGTGCCTCACTCTCTCTCTAGTTTCTCCTCCTTGTCCTCTCTTTTCACTCAGTCTTCTTTGTGCTGGACCATCGGCCGTCCTGGAACCTCTCTCTCCCCCCTGGCTGTCGGTGCCTCTCTCCAGATGTTTGGATCTGGATCTTCGTCCTCCAGGAGACTCAGCCTTTTCCTCTCATCTCTCTCTCTCCGCCTGTGTGTGTCTGTTTCTTTCTCCTATCTGTGTGAATGGTATGCTTGAGTTCTGCCTCTTGTGAGTCTGTGTAGTCTGTCCTCTTTCCAGGCATCCATAGTGGAGAGGAGGTCATGTGACTCAGGTCAACGTCCTCCCTGATCTATACAGAATTTTGTCATCATGATTGTCCATACTGTAATTTTATGTTGGTTTATTCTGTATACACGACATCTATTGCATGTCTGTCTGTCCTGGGAGAGGGATCCCTCCTCTGTTGCTCTCCTCGAGGTTTCTTCCAATTTTTTTACCATTAGAGGGTTTTTTCGGGGGGGAGTTTTTCCAGCTCCTGTGAGACCCATCAATCCTTCTCCTGCTGACTTCCACCCTGTCAACCACACTCCCCGGGGAGATGCGTCCCTCCGGAGCTCCATCACAGTCAGCTGGAGACAAAACAAGTTGAAATCAGACACCAACACCCACAGCCACTGGGGAAATTATCCTCTAACAGAGAGTCTAGGGAAGTCAGACTTTTCTCTGCTCATCTTGGAACAGGGCCAACGATGAGTCAAGCTAGTGTCATCTTCCAGTAACCATGGTTTTTGTGAATTGCAGAGAAGTCTGGGTGTAGAGGATAAAACTGGGCCACATTTGGATGAAGTTTTTTGCAGAATTCTGTTAAATATAAATGACTGTTTCAATGGTTAGCAGTTTTTTTTAATTAATATGCTTCAAAACATTTTAAGCTTCACAAAGATGCAATGAACTAGGCTATCACAGTCTGGCTGTGTTTTTCATCCATGCACCAGATGCCCTCTGACTTTCCCTCCTTTCCCCATCACCTGAATGCCCCACCCACCTGCACATCTGTTCCCACCTCCTCACCTGCATCTCATTCCCTCATCAGCCTCTCAGTTCCATTCATTCCCTGCCAGACCATCAAAGTGGCTATGTGCTTTGTACCTTTGATTTCAAGCCACTGGAACCTGAACCTTACCCTTACTCTGCCCCTTTACCTGGACCTCTACTTGCCTGTCTGCCTTCCTACCTACCTACCCACCCACCTGTATCTGAGCCTGCCTGCCTGTAAGCCTTTGAACAACTCCACATTTGACACTCCTTTAGTGTTGGTGAAAGTGGGTCTGTTCATTTGTCACCTGAAAAATGATATGGGCTGAAAGTCCAAGGATGCTTTTTACCCTTGATGCAACTCAACAAGTTGAGTTACATAAACAAAGAGAATAGTTTTTGAGTAATATCACAAAACTTAGCCAAAGTGAAATTTAGAATATTTCGTCCTTACCATTTATCTGCACTTTCTGCATATTTAAAGATACATATTTGAATTATTTTAGATGTTTTTGAAATGCTTCTTTCGTTTTCTTAACTGGACATACAAAAAGATGTTTCTACTTTGATAATTTGATATGCAGTTAAATTAGAAAATAGAAGCTTGGTCCTTTTTTAATTAACATTACAAAAGCTCAATAACATACCAGTTTATTAAAGGGCTTATCTCGTCCTTTTGCTTATCAGACCAATTAACACAGGGGGGATATTCTAATTGAAACTTAATTTAATCATTTCAATGAACAGAATATATGCTAAAGGAAATAGGGATTGTAAGAGAGTAGACGTTAAGGAGAAAATATTTGAACAATTTGAAGCCAGATTCCATAAAAATACATAAAGAAGATCCATTGTCAAAATTAGCAAGGTGTTCTCCACATAAGATGTAATAAATATGTAAGTAAACAAGAAAAAAAAAACTGTTGGACTTGAAGAGGAGCAGTCTCTATGGATGGGAGATCCACAGTCTGGTACTAAAAAGAGCTCATTTTATTTCTGTAAGACTGCAGACTTCCATTCTGCCTGCTCTGTCAAAAATAAATGACTTTCCCGGCAGGACAGGTGGGAGTTGTAATAGAATGTAGACACAGTAATGGAACGTAGTAATATGAAATGGTTCCATTTCATAACAATGCCGTCCTACCCCTTATGAATAAGTCTAAAGTGAAGAGGATAGAAGGCGAGGATTTTCAGCCTGAGCGTAGCAGATGAGCAGGCTTATTGAAAGTAATAACCGTGCGAGTTAAAGGTCCTATGAAAATGGCCTATATCCGACCAAATTACTAGTTTCATCAGCTCCTTCAGGTGGGAGCTCTTTCTTTTTTTTTGGGCAAATGGACATGGGATAGAAGTAGCTGCCATCCCTTCATCATCTGAATGGGGTTCTGCAGATAACTAACACAGACACATAATACTGCAGAATGCATGCATGAAAAAGAGCTTCACAACTTTAGAAGCATTGTATTCCTGAGCACCAAGATTACAGCCGAACCTCTATGTCTGAAGGTTACAGCTATAGATGTGGTGACTTTCACCCTGTGACTACCCTTGCTTGCTAATTTTGAAAAAGCAGGGCTTCATTTATGACTCGCAGGGGTTCCGGTAATGGCGGAGCTGAAGAAAGTCAAACTGGGAGAGATGTCAACCTTGTTGTTTTTCAGCATCGTTTCAAACTGAGGCCCCAGCTGACATATAAAGGTTAAGGGTGACTGACCTCTATGATGGCATGGGTTGTGGTGGTCACCAGCAGGAGAAAAGACTGAAATGAAAGTCATTCATTTCTTTGGGATCCATTGGGAATTTTGTTGCATCCACGCCAGAGAGGTGGGGGTTTGTTTGTTTTTTTCATTTCGATTTTTTATGGATTTTACATAACAACACAAGAAAGACTTTATAACAACACAAGGACATGGCTGTTGCACAGACAAGACAAACCAATGAAAGGAGGGAGGGGGAGGGCTGCAGTATTAAATAGTTTTATGCATGCATTTCTATTGAACACATAGTGAGTCCATAGGAACACATGCATGCACATGATCTTACATCAACACATTCTTTACTCCCACTCGTAAACATACTTGTATTTATTTATTAAATAAAGACCTTATTGTATGGGCCATTCCCTCCCCTGTTCAGATACAACAGAGATGATGCAGCTTCTTCCATGCTTATGAAGTTCAGAAAGTCCTCCGACCATTTATTTAAATTAATTAATTAAAACAATTTGCTTTTCTTACTTTCCAATAAAGAATTATGTGCTTTGTTGCAAGGTACACTAATGATACAATGTTTTGTGCAGATGTACAATGAAGGCCTTTGGGCTGTATGCCCAGCAAGCATGTAACCGGACATAGAGCTACACTGATGTTCAAGATCTTTGAAAGTGTATCACTAACTACATCCCAGAGGGCCTTAACAGCTGGACAGCGCCATAGAGAGTGCACAATGGTGCCCGCCTCACCACAACCATGCCAACCATCCATCTTTTTAAGTCTAGGGGGGGTGATGTATGCTCTGTGCAGTATTTTCAGTTGTATTACCCTAAATCTTACACATTTAGATAGTGCCTCCAAATCCTGTCCCACTCAAGTGGGGTGAGTGAGATACACATACATTTATATATATATATCAGAGTGAGTCTGAATATTGCTGTCGGGGGAGGAAAGGAGAAGAAGCTTATATATGCCTGAAACCATTCCCCTCTCATTTGCAAGTTTTTTTTTTAGCCTGTTATCCAGATGTTCATGGCAACCTATACAGGTACCCTTCGAGGATATTTTTACGATAATAGCTTTTAACTGCAAATGAGAGAGAAAAGAGGATTCATTCAGATTGAATTTTGTTATCATTTCTGAAAATGGAATTATGGTATTGTCCTTCACAATTTGACCTAACTGATGTATGTTATGTCCTTGCAAAGGTATGTTGATCAATGCCTGCTGAAAAGATTGGATTTTTCCATAGTGGATACGAAGGGAACGGAAAATTATATCAATGGATTATTCAACTTTGCACTGGGTTTGGGACAATACCATACACGTCAGACAGGTGTTGATTCAGCTCTGGTAATTTTCAAACGTAGCTGTAATTGCAGGGCTAATTACGTGGATTACATGTACACCTTTATATACGTTTGGATTTCAAAAAACCTAACACTCAGGGAGGGGCAGTGAGAGCAGATAGGCCCATTTATTAAACGGGAAAATGATTTCAGTCCAAGGATATTTACTCCTGATACAAGTCAACAAGTCAGGCTGGATAGGTGTAAACAAACTGCAGAACATGGTCTTTAATGCCAACAAGAAAACTCTACAAGGCAAAGAAAAATACAACAAAAAAACAACTAAGCCAATGTGGAATTCGATTTGAGAGAACAGAAATGGGAAATCTGCTTTTGAAATATATGTGGAGAAAACAAAGCAATGTTAGAGCTGACATGCCATTGATAGAAAGAAAGACAGATTACAATGTCAATGTAAAGAATGACATTCACATCTTGTTTAGAAACAGAGGAACAGCCATACCATGCTATTAACCTACAGCACGTTGAGCTTAAGACTAATAGCTACTTCCCAGTATAGACAATAAACTACTTTTATTTTGCTTCAGGAGCTCTTTCCTTGCAGCATTCTCCTGTTAGTTGTGATGATACGGACTCAAAAATACACATGGGATGGAAATCTGTGCAAAAGAAAAGCTCAATAATTCATTATTCCTCTCCCTTGCGCTTTCAGTGATGAATCGTTGTCATTACCTGGAGAGAACAGAGAAGAGAAGTAATCTCTAAAAGAGCATATATTCCTCTTCAAGACTTCAAGCATGAATAATAGATAATGACCTTTTCTGTACACTTGCTCTGAACTGCAGGTGTCCAGCTTTAACTGAATATTTCTGTGGTTTCGCCTGCAAACACACATTGACATCTGGACATAAAAGGAGCCTTTCCACACAGATAAATAATCTAGTCATTACAAAAGCTCAATGGAGAACATGCTGTGCTCTTATGAATTTATAATATACACAAGGACTGAGCCAACATATCCATATTGGCCCCACATGGGTTAGTGACAGGATGGCTTTTCGGCATTCAGTGTTCCTCTTCAACTGTAAAACACACAGAACTACAGTTTGATCAAATATTTCATATGATTCATAAACTACTGGATATACAAAGTGGAGTAAGACATTTAATCACTGTCAGTGTTATGAAATCCATGTTGCTGTCCTATCCTTTGTTTTGTTTTTTTGTAAGCATGCATCAAAACAATTTCCGATCAATCGTACGTGATTGATGGTTCCAATAAAGTCTCAAACTTGATCACAGTCAAGTTCAGTTTTCAGTTTTAGTAAGCCTTAAATTTTACTGGACATTCAATCAGTGTTGATCAAAAGCCTCACTGATATATACAATAAAATATGTGATATGGGTTATATTGTAAATACACTCATTAGGGAATAAACAATTTACATTGTCTTGGAGAATGTGCGCATATTTTCCAAATTTTCACATTTTTTAAATATTTTTTCCAAACTTTAAAAACACTCACATTAACAAACATGGAGTTCATTCTCAGATATAGCAGCCAGCTAACACAATACAACAAGAATGGTTATGGGCATTATGTCTCATGGAGATATTGGCTGTTAAGTTTAAAGCAATTGTACTTCCTTTGCACCTCTTCCTATTCATTCGGGAGGACAAAAATATGCTCCAGATTTCTATATTGGCAGTAAAAGCACCATTATAAGTGTGTGTGAGGAGAAAATGTACCCAGTGGTGAGTGGACAACAGCAAATTTCAGTGTCACAGTCCGTTCTGCCATTGACACTGCTTCACAATTCATGGCTGGAATTTGAAAAGCTTGGCTTCAAATAGTTGCTTCATGTTACAGAGGGAAGTTTGCAATGCTAAAGCATTAATCCGAGCATTTTCTTCGACAGTGAAGATCAAGTCTCTCCACCGGTGAGAGTGTCTGACATTAGGGAATGCATGAAAAATTCATGAACTCCATCTCCCCGCTGGACCCTTGGCATTTTGTTGGTAATTCAATGCCCTCAAAAGTGAGATTAAAGAAAGTTCTCCACGGCTTAGCCTGGTTTTTCACTGTAAATTAAAATACTGACGTAAACAATTACATAAATGTATGAGTTTCAAATGATATTGTTGTCAAGATACAATATGAATCACCACAGAAGCTCTGACAAAGACTTTGACTGAGTCTTCTTCTAGTGAAACAGTAAACAGTAAAATGAAAGGAGGATGGGATCAATGTGGAGGAGAATTGTTCCTTTACACAAAATAGTCCATGTAACATTGAGAACCTGACATTCCAGTATTATTGTAGACTTGCCTGGACTCTCAGAAAATGTCTCAGCAAGGAAGTCTTTCAAAGGAAGTTTCCAAGCAATGTCTTTCTTAGGTGGGACTGCTAATTTCAAACCATACATCATTATATCTGATTGGACTAGATGCTTGGGTTAAAGGAGGTTCAAGAGTTCCCTTTCTTCAAGTTGGAACAAGCAGAGAGACCAGCATTTGATGTCCTCCCCTAGGTGCCCGTGGTGGCATGCAGGAACCATCTGCCATCGAGATGATGGAAATTCGCCCCTTGCAATTCCCAGATGTTCTCCGAAGATATGCATATATGCTCTCCATCAAGTGCACCAACACAATTTAGATGAAAGTCCTCTGCAACAGTATAGCATTTCGCTGCTGTCCTTGGAGTCCGAGAATAACCAACAAAGAAGTCCATTCATTAATTATGCATGCTGGCATGTGCGTAACAGTCCTTTTGCAAATGGGGTACAAGACTTTACTGTTTGCATCTATGAAATGTTGTAATATACTATAGTCCCACGCCCTGTGAAGACTGATGAAGAGGAGTGAACTTGTGTACATATGCTTGGTATTAATCTAGAAACTCTAGAGCCTTTGGGTTAACATACATCTTTTGAATATTTCATGAATTATCAAAATTGTAATTATTCGTCTTTCTTCCCGTCTGATTTCTTCTGTTCCAGAATTTTTTTTTGCACTCTCTTTTTTGCTCTCTTTCATTCAGTTTAGATCATTCCTGTTTTTCCCTATTGCTCTTCCTTATTTCCTTTCACCTTTCCTTCATTTCTTGCCTCTTTTTTTCCTTCTTTTAATTTGTTAGACGTTATTTGCATGTTAAGAACACTGTTTGCAGTTTTCTCTGTGCTTGTTTTTTTTTTTTTCTTTTAAATATCTGCATGGGTTCTTCCTTTAGAAAATCAGGTCCATGCCAGCTGATTATTGTCTGATTACTCTTTGCAATGTGGAACAAACACTGGACAATGCCACAAAACATACCTGACTCCTGGTCGGCTTGTAAGTGTTTTTTGGAAAGTAGTTTGTGGCTTGTGCTTAAAATAAAAGACATAGTTAATAGGTCTATTTATCTAATTGGCATTACTCACCAGAGGCAGTTACATAATTCTTTGGCAACAGGACAAATAAAACCTTGGCTACTTTTATACAGAGCACAGTTTTGTACAATGTGTGTTCAAGTTTAAACATAAATACAACTTTGATTGGTGCTATGATAGAACATAATTAATTAGTATAATTATTATTGAAAATATTGCTTTTTATAATTATTATTTCCCATAGAAACCGATAAGACATTTCCACCACCCACACGGATGATCATAGGATGACATATCCTTATAAATCAAAGCACAAAGACCTTCCACCAAAGACCTTTCACATCAGTCTTCTTCGTCTGTATGCAGCTAACACTTGTACCTGCCCTTGTGCCTAGTCTTGCTTGAGGGTCTAGTCAATCAAGGGGATAACAGAAGCGAGCCAAAGTCAGTGGTCAGATTAAACACATTTCTTCTGTCAGACAAAAAAGGTCAGTCTAGCCTGGAGGAAGAAACTGCTTTCTCCACACCTCTTACCTGGTGATCGGTTAAAGTCACAATGGCAGAATGCAAATTGTATAATTATTTACTGGACATACGCTGACCCGGGTTTATATACTGGTACTGAACTGAGAGCTTGTGAGAGTCCTGGCACACACTGTCCTCTTTTATGTACATATTTGTCTTTCATCCTTCTTTCAGATAAAAACCCTAGAAGGATAGTGGTGCATGCAATGAATGTGATGAATTTAATTACTTATCTAATGTAATCGCAGCAAAGGACTGTGAAGTGTTTGAAACAGAAGAAGAAGAAAAAATGTCACTTTTATATTCAGTCTTCAACTCTCCTGTGGATTCTTTAGACACAGCTTTAGGCAGCCAGTGTGGGTTTACATGTGCTGCAGTTACTCAGGTTGGTCCATAAACCAACATTTAACATCCAGAATGACACATTTTTTTGCATATTATTAGCCCACTGTTTCAAATAAGAGATGGCAGTTTAGGATTAAGACACAATCTGTATCCATTGTGAAACAGTTGGTTTGGCGAACTTCATTTCTAGAATGTGTATTGAACCTCCAAACATCTGAGAGATCTTTTTTAAAGATTAGGCTTCTGCGCAGGATATCAGACTGAATCATTAATGTCTCTATCCCCCCCCCCCCCCGCTGTGTTCCGTAGTCCCAATTAAAAAAGCCTAAATATCCAGCCCAGTTTTTCCTCTTTACAATCAGCTTGCAGGGCTGCAGGCTTTGCTGCGAGTCCCAACTTAGTGTTACAAAAAGGGGCCTTTAAAATTAGCCCTCTAATTGTCTAAATATGCCACTGAAGATCCAGCCAGAAGTCCTGAACACAATATGTTTGATGACTCCATCAATGCATCTTGCTAAAGGGAAAAAAAAATATGCTTAAATATAGTTTAGCACTGTCATGAATGATGGTATTTAGTTTGTGTGCAAGAGATAACACATCTATTCATTTTACAGATTGCAAAATGATCAACTTGTAAAATGTCATTGTGTCACATAAGCTTTTCTTAGAGAAGACATTAAATACAAATGGATATTTAGAAATGTACATTTAAACAAGATTTTCCTACCAGGTTACATTCAAGTTGGGAGGAAGAAAACAATCAGCTGGTGGGCTTATACTTTGTGTTAAGAGTTAAGGCACTAGACAGTGGCAAAAACACAGGGAAACTTTGAATGCTGAGGTCCTTTCTTTGATCACAGTTAATACGTCTCTAAGAGGATTAAACTGTCATATTAGATAGATTTGCCTCTGAGGGGATAAATATAAATCCTCCAAGTCTCAGCAGTGAAATCTGTAACCTCCTGCATCCTGCCACACATGGCAGCATTACTGAAAAATGCAAACCCTCCGCATTAGGTTTGCCATTGCTTGTCATGTATTATACAGCATGTCAGAATTCACTGGTGACAAGAGAGTAAAATGATCTATCGTCCTGCCAAAAATATTTGGCATTAATATTTCATGTTTGCACAAAAGTGTATATATTGCACACACATATCCAAACAGAATGGGGTTGTTTCAACTCAGTACACACAGGCTTTCGTTAATTGTCAGATAAGACTGTTTGATTCTTGTCACCTGCTTTGAACCACCATGGTCAGAGGGAGAATAGACTGACAAAACAATCTCACGTCAAGATAAAATGTATGCAAAAGTGCTCAAAAAAAAGAAAGAAAGAAAGAAATTTGAACACCTGCAATTCCATGACGACTAGCAACCTGTTTCCAGTGTCAAGATTGAACTTTGAGATGTCTTAAGCCCAGTTCAGACCAAAGATTTGTGACGAGACAAAACCGTTTTAGAGCGTCGCAGGGAAAAGTTGCAGCGAAGTGAACTGGCCCGTCTCAGCTCAACTCTAGCCGGCTGATGGTGTCTCACCCTGTCAAATTGCCAGCGGCTGGTTGTAGAATGTAAGGCACGTCACCTATTTCAACAGCCAATCAGCTTGTAGTGAAGTCAGCTGGTCATCTTGACCCTCTCGTTTTTTTATGTTTTCGTTGTTTCATCAATACTAAAAATGCAACTGTAGCAAGCAACTCACTATCACTATCCTCATTCATATTTAACAAATTATATCACAAAAAAGCCTGAAAAGCCGGCAGTTAGAGTACAGAGAGCTGTTGCTATGGAAAATGATACACCGTCTCATCCAGTCGCATTGGTGTAAACTGGCAGGTTTCAGAGCATTGCAAGTAGTTTCAAGTTTCAACTTGTCTCGTCGTGAATCTTGGGTCTGAACTGGCCTTTAAAGGTTGGGTAGGCAGTTTTCTTTTGGCATCATTGGGCAGAAATGCCATATTAACCGTGCAGCATATTGTAATTCAAGTGGTCTGAGAGCAAACCTCTACTTCAGCCCCTCCTCTTGGCTCTGTTTTCAGGCTTCAGAAAATCTAGCCCGTGACGGTAGACTTTAGCCAATCACAAGTTATTTCAGAGAGACAGTTCGTATTGGCTAAGCTACAAGAGCAGAAGCGTGTACACGTCCCTTCAGATGGGGAAAATCCTGCCGAAAATCCTGCAACTTGTGATAAATTTCCACCTCCTTTGCCTACAGCGGTGTATAGTACAAAACAACACGTCCCAGCTCCACACGGAGCTTCAGGCTCATTACGTTCAATGCCATGGCGCTTGTAACAACGAGTGGCAAAGAGGCATGATGACAAACAGTGGGGAATAACTCTTGAGGGGGGACAGTGGTGTGTGTGTGGTGTACTAGCCTCTCTTCCCGGTGCTGGACGGCGTTGCAGCTGCCTCTGAAGGCTGGGGCGCTCTGCTCTGCGGCCATGAAGCACTGGAGGGGCGTCTTTGAGACAAGTCGTGGCGGGAGGGACTGCAGTCTTGGTGAGGCTCACGCCGGGGAGAGTGAGCCCTACGAGGGATACGGTTTCGCAGGGGAACTGACTCCTTCTGCTGCCGGTCGAAGTTGTGGGTTTGGTGGGAGGGGCTTAGCGGAGTGATACGAGGCAGCAGAGAGAGAGGCGGAAGGTTTTGCATAGGTTGCACAGATTTTGCCTACCCCAGCTTTAATCACAAGGCTAGCTGTAGCCACTCCCTCCACATCTTTAACCACCTAATCATTTCTTCAGACTACATTTATTGTTGCTTTCATACTTTTTACAATGATGATATTTTACGGATGACACATCAAACAAGGAGGGATGGTAATCATTGCTCACAAACTGCAGTGATGTTCAGGCTATATCCCCCCCCCCCCCCCCTTGTCTTGGTTCACTATTATTTAGGACTAAGACAGTTCAGGTTAGAGAGTTCTGGGGAGGTGAGTGGATTTGCTGGGATTAGTCGGAGGCTTAATGAACCTCCTGGGCTCCTATGATTATTTCACAAAGAGAGAACTCAGGTTAAACAATGTGTGTAATTAATTTATAAATATTAATGGCCTTCCTAATGAAACCCCACTAATCCACCTGGATTTTGTTTGGTGCGAATTAAATGCTTTGAGCTGGCTCCTTTAGGCTGTTTATCTCAGGTGTTCATTATGAGCAACTGATCGATGCATTGATTAAATCTCACCAAAGATATATTCTAGCTTTTTATCAGCCTCTTATCATTGCCATCGAGGCTTTAGGTTCTGTCTCCAAATGAGGCATAATTACATGCACAGAGAAAGTGATCCACAAATGCAGGAGAGGGTGACTAATAATCAAAGCTGAGTCTACCACCAACCAGTCTTTGGTTAAAGGCTTGCCCGTGGGGAGCTGCTTTTCCATAGAATGGCTAATTGGTGAAAAAAAATGATGTACAAAAAAAATGTTAACTTGAACTTTAAAAGGATCTATTTTCAGATACTTCCTACCTTTCTTGGACCCATTAGGTCTCAGCCAGCCTTTGCAGTCACACTCAGTATAGACACAACAGCTTAATTCACACAAATACTGGTCTTTAGCTAAAAGGGAGGCTGAAAAAAAAAGAAATCTAAACTTTTATTTTGCTACCATCATCACAACTATTTAAAAGGTAACCATTTTGATAATCAGCAGAACATTCCCCTGACTATATCGACCTTTTCCTGTGGCCTTTTCCCATGAAGAATTGAAATGCTGTGAGACAGCAGCTCTTAGCAGGATTAAATTGGTGCTGAGTAAAGCCCATTTTATCCTGACCACCGCCTCAGGATGCATAGATGCTACCATGAAGCCCAGACTTGGCATTTTACTCCCTGAGCTGCGGGTCCAAGATATTTCATCACGGCAAATATTTGTGACCGCACAGGCGGCTAAAGCACTTTTAACTCAGCATTTTAAATTAGACGAAAATCTGGTTCTTTTATGAAAATGCCAAGCAATGATGTCATGATAGATGCTCTGTAATTTCAGTACAGCTACGCTATGTTATTGATTCCCACTTGCATGAATGCGTAGTCTTCCTGTGGCATCATTTGGAGATAGAGAAATAGAGAAGAGGCAAAGGGAAATGAGAAATAAACAGAGACAGAAAAGCAAACACACAGAGTCAAACAAACAATACAAAGAGACAACAGATAAATAGACCAACAGATGAACAGAGACAGATAGCATATTGTTGTTTTTAGAAGACAGGCTCTGGTTGCATATCACCGTGCTAACAATATATAAGCCAGTTTGGTAGCGGCGACTGAACTATGGTCAGCACGCAGCAAAGATCTCATTCTTTATCTTAAACTGGTTGGAGTCTAATGGAATGGCAGTTTAACAGACTCGGACAAATATAGCGGTGGATGGCAGCACTGTGGCATATTTCAAATACTGCACACCACTGAAGGTAATTCAGTCATTCAGTTTTATTCTCTTGGACATTTATGACTGGTGGCAGAAGTAGACTTCATGACCTGATGACTTGTTCAGTAGCTGTACATCAGTGATTCACTCAAGAGCCGTGGATGGACGAGAGGGTTTTAACTTGCACAAAATAATCCAATCGGACAGAGTAACACATTAGAGAATATAAAACAGATCGTTTGGAATATCTATTAGTTTAATTGCATATTTTACACCAGCATAGCACAGCCAGTTCAGAGATGTCTGCTATTGGTGTAACTTTCACTACCAGTTGTTCTTTAAATAAAACGTGCTATTATTGTTATTCATGATGACATCATTTAGAGTGAAATAATTGGAGATGTGTGGAAAGTAGTTGGTAGCAAAAGTTTTAAAAAGAGATAAAAGGGATAAAAGTTAAGGATTATTAGTCACCAAATGACATATTTCTACCACAGTCGGCCCAACCATATATTTTGATTATTCATAGATTTACACTTATCATATTTCACAGGCCATATCCAATAAGTAGGGATGTGAAAATGCAATATTGCTTGAGAAATGGCACTGCTCTGACACAGCCGCACAGCACAGAGAGAGTGAGACAGACAGACACCAGAAAGAGAGACTTTAGATGTTTGACGTTATATAAAATAGTTTCAACAGTGCTCGTCATTGAAGAGACTGAAGAAGCAATGATCTGTAATATATAATGAACAAACAGGCTGATAGTAAAGTGGTTTGACATATTTCTATGGACTTTATGATACTTTTTTTCCCCACCCTAAAAACTTGTCACACATTGTAACTGACTGAATTCGCCTCTCATTGAGGACACTCCAAACAACCACCTTTACAGGCACCTTTGAAGCCTACAGGAGGTGAGTGTTTGACACTCAAAAAATAGATTTTGTTTAGGGTATCACTTTAACCTCATGAAAAATGATTTATTGTCTTGCACTCACACTCTATTACATCGTTTGTACAAAGCAGCCAGCACATGGCGTCTCTGCACAGCTGCTGCTGTTGGGAATATTCAGCTGAAGAATTCATTTACCACTTTGGTTCAACTCCCTGTGACAGGCGTGAAAGCTTGTTTTGTACCGGAGTGTAAAAGCGATAAAGGTGAAGTTCAGCTGTAATGCTCTGTGGCAAATTGATTATATATGAGCTGCAATGAGGTACCTGTTCAGAGTATTGATTGGGAGACAATTGCTCTGTTCAGCCCAAAGTAAGCAGGCAACCTGCCTTTACTTTAATGAACTGACAAACATTTAGAGCTTGAGCCCTGAATCCCAAATCAACCTCGAGGCCCGGAGGGTAGAATAATGGCATAGGAGGTCAGGTAAAAGAAAAAATTGAACTGGTTCATCTAAATGTGGCCACATTTTGCTTTCCCTGTTCCTCCTCTCCTTTTTAATTTCCACTTACAGAACAAATTGGAGCTTGGTGTTTCAAGGTAATTAGGTATTATGCAATGTGCCTCTCTGAATCTCATTTTAGGTCTCTCAGTCTGTTGAGCTAACATGCTTTGTCATACAAATAATGTCACCAAATGGCTTCTGTAATTTATTATGCGCTGCAGTTTGTTTGTTGCCCAGCTTTGTGAAAGTGGCATGCATATTATTCCTCCCCTTCTGTTTTAGAGCAACTCTGACAGGCACAGATGTGAGATACATTGAGAGCATTAAGCCTCCAGCCCCACGTCTTTCTCTCCCTCCTTTACCTCCCCCAGCAGTTTGTGAGAAATGATCACTTGTGTGGATTGGCGCAGGATGCTGCAAGGCGTCATATAGACAGTCCAATAATAAGGATATGATTCTACACTCCACCACCTGGACTGGAAAGGATGGGGAGGAGGAGAGGAGAAAATGAAGAGGTGAAAGGAAAGGGGGGACAGGGATGGGAAGATGGATGGAACCAGAGGCAACAGAAGTGGCATCTGCTCTGGGCTACAGGAGAGGAAGGAGAGGCAGAATATAATGCTTAGGAGATTGAAGAACACTATCGATTAAAACCATCAATTTATCCTCTTTTTCTGCTACCATGTTTCTCCACAGCAGTGATTATAATACAGATGGAGGAAAGGGAGGAAGAAGATAGAAATTCAGGGAGAGAAAATTATAACTATAACATACATGACACAACAACAAAACAAGTGATTGTTTAACATCACTTTCTAAAACAGTGGGCATTAATATGCTGCTATATCCAGTTTCAGGCACAAGAGCATTGGTGAGGTTGGGCACTGATGTTAGGTGATAAGGCCTAGCTCGCAGTCAGTTCTAGTTCATCCCAAAGGTGTTTGATGGGGTGGAGTTCAGAGCTCTGTGCTGGCTTGCCAAGTTCTTCCACACCAAACACAGAAAACCCTTTCTATGGACCACGCTTTTACTGTCATGTTGAAACAGGAAAACCTGTTGCTGATGTTGACTGGGCTATCTACATACTTTTGGCTTTGTAGTGCATCTGCATTACAGGTTGATTGATGATCATGACAGGTTGGGGATTGGGGATTTTACTGCACAGGCATATCTTTTATTTAGAAGTGCATACACTAATATAACATATGAAAGCAGATCTAAACAGGTGAAGCTGAGGGGGTGGATGAAATGCTACACAGCTCGCATGACAACACGGAGCAGCAGCTGGAGCAGCCTGACAATAGCTGAGTTATGTGTCATTTAAATGACACGTCAGAGAGTGTAAAATGATGACTGGTTCACTGAAACGTGTGCTCTATAGAGGAGCAATGAGCTTGAGCCAAGTAAACTTTTCTGACTGAACTGAACCAAATTTTGGCTGGCAGTGTTGAGGTGTGTTCAGAGTGAACGCAAAGTGCATTCTGATCGACGGCTAGGACAAAACACGGATAACCATTGGTGTAGCTTTTCCTCGTTGGAGAGCACTAAAAGAAGAGCATTTACTGAGGGCAGACATGATGTCGTGTTACTGCTCTTGGACAGGTTGGTATTTGTAAAATATTTGGAGTAGGCTATGTACCTATTACATTTACTCTACCTAAATAATGGATTATTGTCTTGGAACTGTGGAAATTAATGTTGATCCTCTCGTCTAACTCCCAGTGAGAAGGCTTATTTCCCAAAATGTTGGCATATTACTTTAAATAAAAGTATGAACGTTCTCCAACCGCTAAGTAAAACACCTCATTCTTTTTTGTCCACATCTAGGTACCATTTATTTACACGTTTGTGTTGGTCTTGCTATGATAAACTGTTTAGAGCATGGCCATATGATAGAGTGAGCAAACAGTGGAAATACTGTAATCACTAATGCCTACGGGGAGTCAATCAGTCAGCAAATCCTGAACCAAGCATAAGCAGCAATAGCCGAATTAATCACCTGGAATAAAGTAAGGTCTGCATTTTGCGTTTTTCATTTTTCAAAACGACACAAAGAAGACAAGGCTAGCAGCGATGATTAAGCACACGGTATTTGACACCTAATAAGTCTGAGAACTGATAGATGGTCCAGAGAGAGGGGAGAGTGGGCAGAAAAAGAAACTGTTTCCAACCATGTTTGGTGCTCAACAGACAGCTGCTGGTGTAACAGGAGAACGATTCCAGACGGCAGTGGAAGTCGTGATCTCTGTTATTGTCACTGAAGTGTTAAACTGTGACAACACGTAAAAAAAACACGTGCTTCACATGCTGACCCCCTCTTTCTCATCTGCTGTCTCTTTCTTTTGGTACAGTTGTATCATTTTTATCTGCCTTCTGGCTACGTTTCAGCTGCCCCTGTCAGAAGCTGATTTATGACTTAATTCGGTTGTCACTGATGCATAATCGAAAGACACACCTCTTACTATCAGAGCTGGAGAGCAGACATTTAATTGCCTTTGATTGCGGTGTAATAAAATCTTTAAAGCTGCAAAATGTTACAATACAAGCAGAAATACTGAACGCCATGACACGCTGACACTTCAGCAGCAGGAGAGCTACAACAAATTACAAACAAAAAAGTTGCAATACTAGCATCAACCAAATGACAGCAGCATATCATAAAACATTATTTAAAAAGCCACACATGTATGCTATCTGTCTCATACACACGAATACACGCACAAAGACCTGTGCACTTTGTTCAGCCATTGTGCAAATCCCAAATGTTATATTTGACAGGGACAAAAAAAGCCCATAATACCAGCAGCTGTTCTCTGCCGATTTGTCCTCTGACTCTGACATGACCTGCTGTCTACTCAGTATGACTGTATGTGTGTGTGTGTACATGTGTGCACTAATCTTTCCATACAAACTCCATATAAACTGCTGAAGTCAAAAGTTTAAAAAAGTATCAAAGATGGTAAAACTGAAGTAGAACGTAGCCTCTCAGTGCTGAGCATGCTGTTAATCTGACCTTTGTGCTTGATTGACAACTTCCTCACTCCTGTTTAGTAGTTTCTGTTAAGCCAAGAGAACTTACACCTTTATCATTCCTATTAGCTCGTGTAGTTTGGTAACGGACCTTTTTAACGGCAGACATTTTGGCATGCCATAGCAGGAAAAGGACAGGTGTAATTAACATGGCTGCATACCGTTTAGTCTGCAACTTCATCAAACTTAGCAACAACAAGAAGTAACACGTCATTTTGCAGTCTGTACCATTCTTTGTGTCCAAGTTACCAGCAACTGTGTTCCAATAAGGCCCTTTTCACAGCAGCCATTTTAACTTGTCATAGTAGGAAAAGCACAGGTGTACCTAATAACATTAACGATGTCTCTGTTCTATTCAAGTGTCCCGGTGACTGTGAGCCACCATTAATTTTATTATTTACACCTGTGCTTTTACTACTGTGACATGTCAAAATGTCTTCTGTGAAAAAGGCCTATATTGGATTAGTTTAAGCAATTTAAGCATTTTTTCAACCATGCTCTCATGAAAGTGCCCCTTTAGTGGCTTTCTGTACTTTCTTTTAACATTTTCATCTTGGTCTTCTTTATCTGGAATGCAAAAAGCAGCTACAAATAACTGTGAAAGGGCATTCAACTAATGTTTTGTTTGTGTGTTAATGGTTGGTAATGACACTCAGCGTGAACTGGCAAAGGATAAGTGTAGTCTGTACTGGCAAGAAAAGCACCCATCAACATTCAGGCATGGCTTAACTTGCTTTCAGGAAGATTTCATAAAGGTATCTAATGACAACTCAAACACCTTTTTTAAAAAGAGCACAAATAGCTGATTTAACTGACCCTTTTTTTTTTTTTTGATAGAGAGAGCATGACTCATTACTGTTGCATTACATATCAGGTGCTTGCTCTAAGTTCTGGGGATCTCAGTGGTGTCTGGCCATTCAGACATAATAAAGGTCTTCCATATTGAGCATGCATACTAGTAGTTTACTAAGATGTAGTCTTTCAGAGAAAAAATGTGACTCAGAATGGCTTTGTGAAGAGCTTGAGGAAAGCACTATAAAGAAGTTAGAATTTTTATTTTAAAAGATTTTCCAAAAACAAAATGGATGAAGGCTGAAAAAATCTTGATTAATCATGACCTTACACAAATATTATTACAGATTTGTGCGGCATTATATGACCTGAAATCGATATCACTATACAGTATGTTGTATATCTACCTAAGATAATGTTGTCATCATTAGTATTGGCCAGATGTAATAGAATTCACACCTGTAATGCAAAACTCTGTTTAACTCAATTTAGTTGTTCTACATTAATTAGCCACTGTAACTGAAGCTTGGCAGGACTGTAGCCTTGAGTAAGCAAGCATCAGTAAATCTAAGGGCTTGACTGAATGACACAATTTGACCCACTACAGTATGAGCAGCACACATGGCCACAAATACACTCGCACACATATACAGTACATAAAGCCAGCTGACAGCAGGTTATGTAGTATGTAAGATTTAGGGAATGCAGACTTCAGCATTTCCCCTTTACAGTGCAGACATCTGACATCTAAGGATCATTTCAAAGGCCCAGTGCTGCAGCTGAGACATGAAACAGAGAGACCTGAAAAAGACATAAAACTGCTCCATATCAGTTGAGTGTCAGATGAGACGGAGAAAGAAGCCTTGCTTTCCGTGAGATTTTTTTTTCCACAAACTGTCAGCTGTAAAAAAGTTTCTTTAAAATCCACCAAACATTGTTCTTTCAGTGTCGTTTTTCTGTGCGCAGATTGTCTTCTTTTCACTTTGTAATGTAGCTTGCTATACTTTAGTCATTCCTCTGTTTGTCTTGAAAGCAATGCCATTGTCACAACACATGTACTTGAAAAGTTCTGAAAAATTCTCTCTCCTTTTATCAGACCATCCTCAGCCTTAAATCCAACAAAAACAAACAACAGAACAAAAAAGGGTGAAAGACGTGAACTGTGGTTGGTCTATAAGGTGAGACGAATGTACAGAGGCAGGAAGAAGAAGAAGAGAGGATGAAGCAAGGCGACTTGAGTGCTGTGATTTCACCTTATCCGTACATATAATACATAAACATGTACTGTCTATAACCTAATTTAGTACATATAACTAGTGCTGGGTAGAAGACCTTTTTTCTTTTACCTCCACAGCAGCTTGTGAAGCAGGACTGTGTAGCACTGATTCAAAAAAGGTGCCAGAAATCCTCCACGTGGATCTTGGTTCATGTTGGTCTGATAGCATCACACAGTTCCTGACAGAAATCTCAGTGATGCATTCACGCTGTGAAAATCCTTTTCCACTTTATCCCAGAGATGCTCTATGCAGTAGAGATCTAGGCCTTGTTTTAAGAACTAATGTCCCTGTCATGTTCTTTGAACTATTGCATGCTGGGTGTTGTGGTGCCTTATTCCTCTGTGTTTAATTGAGAAAACATTCTGACTGACCAGGTAGGAATGCACCTTGTCAGGAATTATGTACACTTGCATGCAGATGAATTGGCTGATAAAAACATGCCCGATGTGTGCCAAGAAAATCACTGGCTTCACTACCACCAACTTCAGCCGGCACTGTTGACACTAGGCAGGATAAATGCGTGAATTCATTCTGTGTGCAGCAGATTGTACCTCTACCAACAGCAGGATGCTCTTAGCCTGAATGAACCATTGTTTTCTGACTGATACCACTGTCATGTCTGTACAGTAAATATGAAGTGTAAGTCTGAGTCTACTGAATCTGCGTTCAACCCTTTCATCCGACTTCTGATACAAGTTAACCATTACCGTTCAAAGGCTCCATTACAAACCATATGATAACACAGAATTACAAGTTCATTGAGTAAAGTAAACTTCCAGTTTCAGCTCTTTCTCTCTGTCTCACACGCCCATTTGTGTGTACTGTTTGTCTCTCTTGCTCTCTCTCTCGCACACACTTTTTTTAGATGAGACGGTAAACGTCAATAACATGAAATTAAATTCCCATCCCTATAAACGCTGGTTCACTGATGCCAAATAGCATCTGACCTGTTTTCAACCCCAATCTGATCGACCAATGACGCAGGTTTAACCCATGTCACTGTCAGTCTGAACAGAGTTTCATTCTGGCTCTTTTTTTCTCTATATTGTTTGCATTTCTTGCTCTCCAAATCTCTCTTACTCTGTCTCTCTCTGCTTCAAGACAATGTTCTGAACATCTTAATTACGCTATGAGTCTGTAAGTTAGAATTGCAAACAACTGAGAGCACAGTTCCTAAAGTGTAACATATAAAAAAATAATATTGAACTAAAGATAACCTTTGTTTCAAAGGCTCCTGGTAGTTTTCAGTAAGGCACGTGAGTGTTTGATCTCAGTGTTTGAATACAGTCACTCACACCTCACTTTCTACATGTTAACATGCATGCCCTCCTGATGACACACTAGTCACTAGAAAAGTGGGACAGTCATAATTTCTTAGTAGCATTTGCTAGTTTACCAATTCCTCATCCCTCCATCCTCCTCTGTTGGATCCCTGGCGGATCACTAATGGTTTTTCTTTGATAAACATTATTAATATACAGTAGTGGCAAGCATTGGCACACGAATTAACATTCATAGTGGCCCACTTTCTCATTGTCTGTCTTTGCCAGTTGCTGGTTTTAAACTGAATGTTCTTCATATTGTGGGTTTAATGTTCAACAAGCTGTTCTCATACAAACAAGGCTTTAAACACTGTGAGGGAGTCATTGCAGAGATGTATTGGTGATGGTGCTACGTGTGTATGTTTTGTTGCTACCTCACCAGTGTGCATCGATGCAGCCAGGATCATTGCAGCCAATGCTTCCACAGAATGACGGTACTTTAGGATTGTGGGTAAGGGACTTGCTCAGCTCAAAAAATGCTCAACCTCGATGGCCTCGTTCCAATGTTGCCCCTAAACTCTATAGGCCCGGTCACATTAGCCTTCCATTGAACAAAACTGCTCCCCATCCAGCCCTGAAAAAAAGGACGATGTCACAGATCCCGTCTTTTGCATGAAAGGCTAACAAAAATCAACAATAAAGCCCCCAAATACATGTCAGTTTCACCAAAAAAAAAAGGTAGCAAGAGGGCTGTAATATATAGAGAGTGGCTGATTAGGGGGAATGAGGGGCAGGAGTGCAGACAGGTACTGTGCAGGTGACTGAAGAATGGTGCGAAGAGCTGGGACAACTGCTGGATAGGACAGGATCTGGAATGAAAAAGAGTGTTACAACTGGCTGGCTGAAAATGGGCAGCAAGGTCTTTGAATAGTATACATATGAGGCCAGCAAGCTTTAACGTTTCTGGATCAGACGGGTCCTCTTGATTCTGAATCCAGCAGACACAGGGGCTAATAATAACATGCCTGTGTCTAATGTTGGCATTTCCCTGTTGTCACAACTGCTGTCATTTCATTGTTTTGGTGTCTTGCTGCTTTGCTCCCATGCATGATCCCCAAGTCTGTAATCACAAACTATGCTGCTTTCTGATCATGTAGAGGTAACATTTGCATGAATAGTCTGTTACATTGTACCTATGCTGACATAGGCCTGGCACTGCGGATAAATACATATAGTACATTTATAATGTCCAAATGCTTTTAAGGGTGGTTAAACATAAGATTCACTTGTGGAAAAGGGATCATTACAAAGTTTATTTCTCTTTGTTAGTTAGTAGTATCTTGATTAAACAAATTCAATCCAGATGGTGTGGTGTACTGCTCCTTTTTATATTGTGCCGAAGCCAACATAAGGCCTAATTTTGTCCCCTGTGGTGTTTGTGTTCTGAGAGTGTGGAATTTTCTGTTTAGTCTCTGTTGTTTGTTCTTGTGTTGTATCACTCTCTAACACCTCAAACCCTGTATACAATCCAAATTTACAGGGGAAATATCTGTTACTGCAGCGACCCAAATCCTAAATGTATTCATAATAAATGTATTCATAAAAAGTTTTGTCTTAAAACGCAAAATTCCTTTTATCACTCGTAAAACAGTGAGTGGAAATGTGATTTTAAACCAGAGGAGAGATGTCAACCACAGTAAATATCTGGAATTAAATCTGTGTGCTTGTGAGAATGAAATTACATTTAAACTGCACTGGTGGTGGAAGAGTGCAAATGAAATACATAAACTAGAAGAACAGAGGAGTCTTAGATTGAGGCTGAGGTGGAAAAAGAGATGAGGAGACAAATGAAGACAGACAGAAGGAAGGACTGAGGAAAGCAAAGCTGTATGAGTATTGTGTTTCCTGTTTTACACAGGGGAACAACTGAATAATTGATAAAGACAAATATTAATGTGATGGGGGTTGTTAATGTGTATTTCCTCAGCATATAATATCCTAAATTAAATTAAAGTTTAAATTGTATGCCATCATTACAGCACTCATTAAAAAATAAACCACTGTGTGTGTAAATATTTGCCTTAATGCAAAATGAGATAGAGGAGATAGGAGGTTTTCTTCCAGCAAAGATATTTAGATTTTACTTTGAGCTACTTTTAAGTATCTCATGGATAGTCTGCTTGAATTTGAACTATTGTTTCCTGATTGGTTGTGTTTGATAAACTGTTTATCAAGACTGAGAGTTTACAGACAAGCTAGCGCCTCTGTTAGGCTGTACTCAGGGACAGTGGTACTTTGAGCTATATGCTAACGTCAGCATGCTACCATGCTCACAATGACAATGCTAAGCTATGCTGATGTTTACCAGGTATAATGTTTACCATGTTCACCATCTTCGTTGAGTGTTAGCATGCTAACATTTTCCAATTAGCACTGAACACTGTTTTGCAGGTATTTGATCATAAAACAAAGTATTGGACAAGGTAAAATTTTGACATGATAGCGCTAGATGAAAAGTAGGGGATCACCAAAGTTATTGCAAATCATCCTGAGAGGAACATAAATATCACAGCAATCCTTTCATTTGTCGAAACATTTCACTCAAAACCACAAAAGTCAACCTCATGGTGACGCTAGAGGAAAAGTGAGGGGATCATCAAAGTAATTAGGATTCATCATCTGGGCACCATGGATATATGTACCAAATTTCATGGCAATCCATGGAGTAGTTGTTGAGATATTTCAGTCTGGACCAAAGTGGTGGACTGACCGACAGACTGACCACTGAGCCACTCGTTTCTAAGCATCTAGATAGTTTTGCTGCGATTTGCTGGTTTGGAGATATTGTTTGCTGCTCACTTCAATACAGTAAAGCTCAGTTAGGCACTAGGAACGAACAACAAGTACCACAAAATGCTTGGATTATTGTGATTATTCAAAATGTAACTATCCAGCTCTTTGAGTACTACAATTTAAATGCCCCTGAGTATATTGTAATGGGTGAGCTACAGCCAATAGCTCCAAGCTTCAAGAAAACTCCCAAGTCAGCCTGGATAAGGTCAGGGTTCATTGTGTTTTTGAGTGAACTGTCTCTTTATACTCAGGAGAAGCAGTAGAGTCGAGGTGAGTACATTATTTAGTGTGTGTGTGTGCTTGTGTGTGTGTGTGCATTTTACAAATGTGTGTAAGACTCAGTGTCTCACTGTAGAATTGGCCATTTTCTGTTGATTATGTGGCTTCTTTTGCAGAGTGACTGAGTGACAGGACCGGCTGGGAACCAGTGACACTGTGTGTGAGAAATGACTTGTAATAGGCTATTACTGCACAAGAACTCCTCATCTCCAACAATCTGCCTCTGGGATCTTCACCACCACTGGAGGGAATACAAAACAGAGAGAGAGAGAAAAAGAGATTGAGATTGAGATTGATTGACTGGCAGAAAGAGGTAAAGATGCCAGGAATCCGAGCTAGACAAAAAGGCTCCAGAGAGATGACGTGAGTTAGAGGGATCACTTCACCTTTTAAAAGGGGAGAAAGAAATCCTTGACACTGGGCCCAGCACATAAAGATAATTCTAGGGCTTATTTACCACCGTGCTCACCATGTTCTTACACCAGGGGGATACATTCATAAAGCTTTCTCATACTGGTGGTGAAATTTAAAAAAGGATTTGAAAATCCTTTGATATTTTCAAAAAAGATGCCGTTTGCTACTCAGGAAGCATCGTAGTCCCTCAGAACTTTATTTTTCTAGTTTTTTGTTTAGTTTAGTTCTGTTTTGTCTTTCAGACAGTAGGAATTTTTCCTGACAGTGAAACTGTATGAAAGTACTGCAGACCTTGGATTTTCCATTTGATGGTACAGTCAAAACAAGTGATATCTGGGGCTATTAACTTAAAAAATAATAATAAAAAAATCAATGTATCCACAAGAAACTGTCATACAGTGTTGAAAATAAAGTTTTATCTGACTTTAAAGCTAAAGAGGAAATTTGAGGGATATATTTAGAGCATTTAAAGTTAAGCGGCTCTATCCTATGAAAACAAGGTCAACCATACCTTCTCCCTGAGATAAAAGTTACTCTCCATTTCAGTCAGACATTTCTGTCAGGAAACTGACTATTTATACGTAACAAATGGATATACAATTTGACTTGATAGAAGAGGCTCTGCTCTTCGAGAGAGTTCCCAAAGAGTCTGGGCAGCAACAAAGATTCTGCTGGGAAAAGGAATCCCCCTTAACAAACAAACACATTCATGCAAGAATATTGGATCTGGTAAAGTCAACAATACCAAAAAGCTAAGCACAAAGAGAGGTTGGGGTGGTGGAAGGAGATGCGGCAGCAAAAAATGGCGTGAGCATGGAGATATCAGCAGAGTAGTCAATAATAAAATACAACTATACTGTCCAGTGAGAAGTGTCGGGTTGTAATAGCCAAGCTGTACACGTGTATTAATATGGCTGGAAGTTACCAGTCATCTCGTAGCCAAGCTGCTGATGAATGAGCCTCTGATGGTGGAGCATGAATGAAGCAGCTGATGCCAGTCAGCTCATAGGGTTGCAAGGTGAGAGGAGTCATTTTGGCATCCAGGGTTGGGGAAGAAAAAGTCCTGTTCATTTTCTGCATGGACAATGTTGGTGACTGGCAGTTGGAGCACTTCCAAGACTTGGATGGGCATGAAACTCTCCTGGTTGAAACATCAGTACAAAAGAGAAGCAACGGCCTCACAAAATATCTGTTTTTATCTGATCTGATTTTGTACTAAACTAAGATGATAACATAGTAAACATTATACCTGCTAAACAGCATGTGAGCATTGTCATTGTGAGCACCATTCTATCGCAGTACAGCCTCACAGAACTGCTACCATGGCTGTAGACTCAAAGTCTTGTTTTCATAAAAAGTCAAAGGTATAAGCAGATTGTACATAAATACGCAAGTAGAGAAGTTATGACTCCCATGATGCATTTTGCTAAGAAACATCCAATCACTCAAAATTCTGTTACATGTGCAGAAGCTAAAGCTGACAATTTTTAGTAAAACGATTCCACAGTCTGCAGCTTAAATTAATTCAGTTTTGGATTCTGGGTCAATTTTAGATACATTCTTAAAATATGATCCCATACTTTGTTCACAACTGCAACAAGGAAGCGTTTTAAATTCGCTACAGCTCTGATTCTGGCCTCTGTCTGGCTACTTCTCCATAGCAACGAGTGTGGCTCATGGGTAGCCATCTGCCATGCCAAACCTACGTAGAAAAACACGATTTCTCAGAAAAGAAAATAGTTAAAAATAGTGGTCATAACATAAGCCTGTAGTATCGTTACATTATCCAGGAGACTCCTGTGCTTCTGTGTTGAGGGACATTGATGATATCAGTAAAAGAAAACTGTCAAACAGCATTTTACTGAATTGCCACGTTGGTCGAATTCTTTACACTATGAGAACTTTCCTAAAATCACTAAGAATTGTATGGCTAAGGTAAAAGCCCGTGTGAATTAAAGAGGGATGATAGTGAAGATATTGTTTAGATTGCATGAGAGAAGGGTGTGTGTGTGTGTGTGTGTGTTTGCACTGGGAAATAAAGTTACAAGCAGCACACAGAGGAATAACAAGAACACTGACCCTCCAGTGCTTGAAGTGAGCAACTTCTGTGTGACTTTAACAGCCCTCCAAACAGGGCATGATATTTCACGTCTGATTTCTACCTATCTTAAAAAAAGATTGTTTTTGAACAGAGAGGTGCTTGTGCCGCAACAGCTCTCTGTCTCTATCTGGTACACCAAAACGATCCCATACTGGGAAATGAAATGGAAGTGGTCAAAGAGCCCAATCCACAAATGTATCTGGCTTGCTGGCACCCATCTGGACACCAATCAGTAACAACAAAGTCTTTGATGAGGAGCACTTTTCCCACTGTTAGCTTTAGTGTTCGCTGCCCGGCCTGATCTATTGTTAATTTACCCATTTATTTGTTTTTTGTTTGTTTTGCCTTCTTACATTTCTATGTATTTATGTTGTTTTTACCAAGTTTCATTTCCATGCATTAAAATAAGCAACCCAGTGCTATGCCAAACCACATCTACTACTGTGTGCAGCCAATTGTCCTCATAATGGTGTTATACTGTATATAAGTGTATAAAATGCATGTTAAAAAAATCACATTTTACGAGTCCATTTTCCTAATATTTCCACACCTTCTACTCATCATAAAGCACATCTTTCCCATCCCTATAGCTTGGCAGAATAGATCTAATGATTGACTTGGGCTCTGGGGTGGAAATTAGCTGTGATTGGCAGGTGTATGCAACCCATACACCTAATTGGATATCCTTTTCGGTTCTAATAGCATCTGCTCTTCATATAATATTGCAGTATGAAATTGGACTGATATTGTTTGTCCCCCTTTGTCCGTGTAGGTTCACCTCATAGTCCACAGCCATGCATGTCATGTGATCTGGATAGTCTAATTGTCCACAGGTGTGATTCTGTCTGTCTATGCATTCATCTTTTGATAAATAAGTGACTTGTCCATTTGCCTTTCACACAGCACTGCTGGGATCGGCTCCAGCTTCTCGTGGCCCTTAACCGAGGTAGAGTATAAATGGATGGACTAAAAATTTCTACACCAATTTTGTGGATATTTGTGCTTGTGGTCCGTGTTGTCCATTAAAGCTAAAACCCTTTCCGTGCCATTCACAATAAGCAGCATTCTCCTGCCTGACCGAGAGCCTGTCCCACTGCGCCTGCCAGTGCCAGCTGCAGCACAAGTGAGATTCCTAATGGCAAATCCTCAGAGCAGCCCAGTTTTGGAGTGAGCATTTATTACCTGGCTGTTAGCATAAGCTCCTTATCCTGTCTGCCTACTGCTTTTCTGACAAATGTGCAAACACAATAAGCACTGCATGCACAATTGGAGTTGAAGTTTTTTTTTTTCACTTAAAAGAAAATTGAATCTGTGATTTAAAAACTGAGAGACTTGAGTGAGTTGGGTGAAGCACTTGATACGCAATTTGGTAGTGTATGCAATGAATTGTTAATCTAAAGTTTTTGGAGTATCTTTGCTCTTATTTTTGCTCTTAGAATATAAAAAAAGTAATATCTATGCAACAGACTTGAACGTCTTTATATCTTAATTTTGTGCAGAGATTTTCCTTAGCTTTTGTACCTAAGATCTTTAAAAGCAAGATATAAGGAGTTCCCAACAATCTGTTTGCTGAGATTACGCAGCAGATGTTGATTGTTCAGCAAGTAACTGTCTTTTAATTTAAAAAAAAAAACTTAAAACCATCTGCATAGTCATGATTTTTACCATATGTCTTCATTGCCCTAGGCCAGTAATAGCAATAAATAAAAGGGCACTACTGCAAATCTTCCAGAAGACATCATTACCTGCCAGCTGAAATGACAAAAATAATTAATGTCACACACATGTTTTCTTCCTTATATGTAACAAATGTTTTATATGTTGGCAGGGAAGAATGAAAGACCACATGGAAAAGGGATTAAGGGGGAGTCGCACTGGCCATGCACTAATGGACATCTGATGTTGCTGTTTGGTTTTATATTGCATTTTATCATCTTAGTCCATTCATCTAATATTTCAAAGGAAGATATTTGACTTTCAAGCCTTGCAATACCTTATTAAAAATGTTTTTGTTCTGAAGCTTAGCAAAGGTCCAATCAGGAAGACTATTTTCATACTCAGATTTTGCCTCAACCTCTGTGAGCCAATCATCTCGTTGCTGGCAAACTTTAAAACTCTTCCTTTCTCTGCTACTGTCAGATCAATGCATACCTCCTCCACCCTATTCACCTCCTGTTTTCATCACAACCAGCGTCCATCCAGATTTTCAGCCATTGCTCTTCAACCCTTCGCCACCGCCACCAGTGTCTAGACTCCATCGGGGTGGATATTCCGTGACAACCCCTGTCACGTCATGATGAGGTAATCGCCAAAGACTCCTCACATATCTCTTCAGCGTTTCCTATTGTGCAGACTATGTCAAATAAATTAATTTAATTACTCTCTTTCAATGAAGTCTAACCGGATTGAATTTTAGTTGTCATGTTGACCCAGTTCTATAGTAAATATTGAGGCGGGATTTGTCTTAGACCGCATTATACTGAAAAGGTATTGGTTTGTCCACCTTATTTATACATTTATACATTTATACAGTATGAAGAGGCAAAATATTAGAAATGCTCTGACACAGTGTCAACAATAAGTAAAAGTTAGACATGTACAAAGCTTGTATTTATTACAGGCTTGATGTATTAAAACAGAATGTGAAGGAGTTTATATATTTTTTGGTTCTATGTACCATTTCCTATAACTTCACAAACTAAGAACAGGAGTATACAGATATATGTGAGAAATGATTTGCATCTGTGACTTTAAATTCTTTCAATAAGAATAAGAACCTTAATTCTCTGTCACAGGCACAATTTCAGTTCCATAAATCAAGTTCTTATATATGGCAGTTCAATTTCTTTCCCCGGTACATCTATCATTTAGACACCTCAGTTGATGTTTTTGTACAAACATGGAATACGTGTAATCACCAAAAAACTATCAGGTGAGACTCAAACTTTAGGCGGAGCAGTAAATAAATGATGAATGAGGCTGCTATAATAAGTCACTCATCTGACATTTTGCAGTGGAGAAACTCATAGTAACTGTGACAAAGCTTGTTATATCACATCATCGTTCTTCCAGATCATGAGCAGGAGAACTTGACAAGGATGTGTGTGAGAAAGAAAAAGCACAGAAATTAGCACTGCTCAGAATACTGCAGGACTAACTGATGTTAATTGAGATGAATAATGTGCATGGGGTCTTTAAACAATCCATCTGGAAAGTAAATTCACAGATGGCTTATGGCATGCTTTATGGCCGACTCCTGTGCTAACCAGCCTCCTGAACATGCTCATTATTTACGGAGACTGACACCGGAGATGACCTCAGGAGTCGGACAAGAGGACTGACTCAACAGTGAAATGGCCTGAGGAATGAAGAATAAGAGGAGCAGCAGATGAGAAGGATGAGAAGAAGAGACGAGAACTAAAGGAACGGATGTAAAACCATACATTTGGAGACACATTTACTGCAAACATGTATTATTATTGAAAATGTCATGTATTATGGTTGTATTATTATGTATTAGACAACTATGTATGCTTGCATCCAAGGTCAGGACATAATTGCACATTGTGCTGCACTGCAAAAACCGAGACACAGATGTATCCACATGAAGTGAACACACTAATCTGAAGCTGTATGACTCCAGTTCATTAATGCAATTGAGTTGCCACACACTCTGCATACACATGGTTCAGGTGCATTGTTAGGAGAATATAAAAAAAGCTAAGTGACAGCAACAAGCCTGATCTTACAGGAAAGTTGTACTCTCATTAATCATAGAATCTGTACAAACATGTATTTTGTATTTTTTCCTACGCACTACAGTCAATATCACTGCTAACTCTATTTTTCCAATACACATGATGTTGCCAGCCTCTTTTCTTTTTCTGTTTTCCCCTCTCTCCATGCAGGCATCCCAAAGAAGCACTAGCAGCCCAGTATCCCAAGGAATTACGTTCCATATTGGACAATTTTGCACCTCACAATTTAAATCCTTGAGATTTTTATGAAATAAAACCCTGATTTTGATACTATTTATGGTTGACATTTTTTTTTGCAATAGCCATTTAATGTTTTTGCATTCAGTAATTATCTCTCAATATATAGATTGTATTGGGAGTCCGACATTCTCATGCTGGATTCAAATTGTCTACCTACACACGGGAGATTCACAGGAAAATGATGCATGCATGTAATCCACCGCAATGTTATGTCATTGATAACAGCCTCACTGTTTACCGTTCACTCTCAGTCACTTAGTGCTAATGCAAACAGAACATCCTGCTGCCACTGCTTCACATTAAAAGTACTCAACTGGCAAACAAGGCAATGATCATTTTGGCATCATTTTATAATTTTTGTAAGAGAGTAATGGAACAAGAAGGAGCAGCCATGGTGAGCTGCAGGCGACAGGCTGCACACAACTTCTACTGTGTTCTGTTGTTGTTGTTGTGGAAAACTACTCATGCCATGTGCAGCATGAAATCAGATCTCAGTTGCGATTATTTTTGACTGACTTCTTTATTGAAACAACATGAGATTGTTTGGTTGTGCTGTAAACAGATACACCAGCTGCTCAAATGTTCAGTTTCTGGCAAAGAAGCTGCTCAAAGAGTGTTTGCTGTAGTATTAAACCAAATAAAAAAAACAAAATATTTTTTGTCACTGAACATAATCCAGAGTTTGGTAGTATTGTCCAATATTAAACCGATAGGGTTGCCAACAGATATAATCCCTCACTGCCTTCCCACCCATGAACACTGACAATTGTGCCTGTTAAATACT
This sequence comes from Macquaria ambigua, assembly GCA_008360985.2. Taxonomy (NCBI): domain Eukaryota; kingdom Metazoa; phylum Chordata; class Actinopteri; order Centrarchiformes; family Percichthyidae; genus Macquaria; species Macquaria ambigua. Next base: position 389,460 of record VMKM01000337.1, read on the forward strand.
CTACTTCTGGCAAAGCTTCAAAGCTATTAGGAGGTGATAGCACAACACAGATATACTGAGTTTATATTGGGAAAGTACAAGAAACTATTAAGTATTTAAAGTTACAGTCCTTTAAGTTACCATGGACAGTCACTTTGGATATCAATAGAAGAAGAGTGAATTAGGCATGCGTGTTGAAGGGGTAATTGTTTTCTCTGGTATAAAAGGAGAGGGAGAGTAGAGAAAGTGGAGAGAGAGAGCAGTACTAAAAGATATATATATAAATCTTTTTTTAAGAGAGAGAGAGAGAGAGATCACCTGCAATCACTTTGAAGAAAAGAGAAAATATCTCTCCATCTAAATATTTTTTCACTTACAAGTGCGCTCCTGTTTACTTTGCTGTATTTATGCAGTATACACCAATTCATCAAGGCAGCCCACTGATGTGTGAAGGATAAAATAATGTCCAGTCTCTAGTTACTCTATATTTGTGTGGGTGTTTGAGCAATCTCTCATAGAGTAATTATTTTGTTTTAGCCGCATAGCGTAGCACATATGGTGGGTTCATCACATCAAGGCAATTCAAAACACTCCTGCGATTGTCAAGGATGTCAACAGACTTTGAAAGTAATGGAAATATAAGAGCATTTGCATAAATCTCATAATTTCCAGCCACATGCATTGGTTTCCATCTGACAATAAAAGAAATGTAACAGAAAGGGGATGCTGCCATTCTACAGAAATGAACATTTACTGTGATAGTTTGCCCACCAACTTCTTTTTTGTTTCCTGTTCTCTCTGTGAGTAAACAGGTGGATAAAGAAAGAAAGACACACATTTTTCTGTGTTTAACCTCAAATTACTTTTGGCGCAGTTTTCAAGAGATGTGGAGTGCAGCAACTCGTGAATCTCACTTGCACCTCCATGGCACACAACAAGCAGACTGAAGTGACAGTAACAAAACCTGTCTGCCAACACTGAGCAAATCTGTCCATGTTAGGGAGAGAGCAGAGAAACAAAACGATGCCAGGGCCCTGTCAATTCACGTAATGATGATAAACAAACAAAAAATGGCAGCCTGTCTTCCTTCGACGTATTGAAATCAGACTGAGTGAGGAGTGATGCGGTCCGTTGTTCTACTTGCTACTTACTCCTCTGCTCAGTTATTCATATTCCCAATAATGATGAGGGATGTGTTTGTGTGGGCAGGAATGTCTGCATTTCAACAAGGGCAATTACAGATTGAGACTGGACATGATCTTCTGATTCACCGTCTTACATGTTTTCAAATACTTGAAAGCATTACCAGCGCATTGCTGGTGTTTTAAACTTAATATAATGCTGTTGATTGTGCATACTTTGAATTACAAAGAAAAGCATCAAATACACACCATGGTGAAAGCATTTCTGAAGGGCTTTGTTGGCTGTTAATTTATACTTTTCCTCATGATATTTATCCAAGTATTTATAATTCAAAGGTTTGTGACAGCATATTGATAGAGAGAGAAATAAGTTTGTGCATTGTCATCTGCTGGTCCTGACCTTTTCACATACATCAAATAAAAACAGAATTTTAATGTAGCTAGATAAAATTAGCTACAGCGTGTTGCAGCGGGGACACACCAACTGGCTAATCCAAGTCATTTCTTTTGCCTTTTGATTTTATGCCTGCATGTATGCCATGCCTTCTAAATGCACTGGATTAGACCGGAGCCTCTGTGAGGGTTGCTGCTGTATGGCATATTAACTCTTAAATGTGTGTCAATTCCTGTGTGCAAAACAGAAATGAGAAATTAGTTCTTTTAATGATTATGATTATGGCTTCTGATTGATCATTTCTGCTTGATTGCATAGGTCCGAATGAAAGGAGTCAGTAACAATATGATCTTTACATAGCTATCTGTATTTGTTATAGAATCTATTTCAGTCAAGTCTAGATTTAGTAGATTTAACTGGATGAGTCACCAGGCTGGTCCACGTGTCCCCCCTTTAAGAAAGTTTTTATGCACGTTTCAGAGTCTTTGCACGCCACTTTCCCCCACATCCACCCTTTTTGTCATTCTGTGCTTCAGTTTTACTTCATCCTGCTCTGCATGGAAAAACAACAGAGTTAGCCTGACAGTTATTGATAGGAAGTGGGAAGACTCAAAAGAAAGGGGGGGAGGCAGAGACAGACACTGACAGGGTGAATCCATGGAATAGAGTTCACACTCTGTCATTACTCTCCACTAGAATATGAACAGTGTGTTTTAGATCACTGTTCACTGATGCCTATAGCCTGTGGGTTTGTGCTGAGCTGATGGAGGTGGGTAGTCAGCACCCAGCAGAGAGCCAGCCGGGAACATCACAGGGATTAAAGAGAAGCCTGCTATCAATCTGGGAGAATCACCATCAACAAAAGCAGTAGAAACAATATCGTGTAGGGAACAGCTGGTGTAGTTTGATTTAAATTGAAAGCTCTTCATACTGTATTAGAACCATACATGTAAATATATGGTGTGGCAACAACCTGAGAAAAACTTACCAAGTGGTGTCTTTTGGTCATTCTTTGTTGTCATTGCCAGCTGTAAATTTGTTTTTGATAAATGATGAAAACTAGACCATTTTTTCCAGAAATGAACATGTGTATTTTGCAAGATTCTGCAGGCCTGGGTTTCATTCGATGGCAATGTAACGCTTACGCAATTGTTTTTGCATTAGAGGAATACATTTGGCAGAACACGTCGTGCCACCCAAACTTTTTCTGTATTGTTTTATTTTGTTGTTTTCAGCTCATTAAACAGAATATTCATTTTGGATGTTTCAACAAAAGGTTCCCTGCAAATTGTGGTTATTCTTACGATATCCAAATGTGGCTTTAGAGTTGCAAGTGTGTGTGGTTACAGTCACGATTACTAGTTAACTAATGAGCTAAGAAAGTAACTAAGTTTGAGACATGGCTCAAACCTGTGTCGTCAGTGTTGAAGGCAAACGCCCAAATGTCCATGCATCCACTACCCTGGCTTCCAAAACTATGTGTCACTATAGCTGGACACCACACTACCTCCTGCATAGGTACTAAATGCAGGATATTTACATTTACTATTTTAAAGAGACAGGGTTGTGTAAGCAAACTTTTCGTGCTGGTGGACTTTTGGAACCCATTGTCTACAGTACAAGATAGAGAGAGACAAAGAGAGAGGAGAATTATCGATATTTGCACTGTTTTACTGTGTTCCCCATAGGCAACAGAGCTGTGCTGCAATTTGTCTCCATGTGTCTTTTTCCTCATCCTCTCTGCTGCCCTCTCTCTGCTTAACGTTATGTTCCTGTGTTTGTTGTTTATCTCCTTCCTCTTTCCTTCTGCACATCCTTGTATGACACACCGGGTTATATTTCTTCATCCACTCCCCTTTCCTCCTCAATTATTCTAATGGTTGTTTCTTCTTGTATACTCGGGGAGTCTTTCTCTCTTGCTCTTCCTTCCTGTTCCTGCCATTTCTCCCCCTCTCCCTCTCAGCCCCTCCTCGCCCCACCAGCAGCCCTCCTGACAAAATTAGTAGATAATGAGACGTGCTGTGCCCGGGCTGGACACTGTGTCACTGTCTTCTTCCTGTCTACTCAGCGTTTGGGATTATGTTAATTGCAATGCCGCCTCCATGTCCGATACAAATGTAAGACGCGCGCGCACACACACAGCATAAACAGTAAACGGTGTAGTTCTGGAAAATGCCACCATATCCACATATTGACATGACAAAAAAAATCATCAGCAGTGAATGGCATTTCTACAGAGATAGTGCATTGATTGAGATTTAGTGAGCAACACAGACTGAGTCTTTCCTGAAAAAAACAAAATAGAGAGTGGGTAGGTGACCTAGCAGAAGTTGGAGTGTTTGTTTGCTGAAAGTACAATCGCCTGTGTGTGTGTCTCTGATGCCTACAGTCACTCTCATGGGGTCACTAATGCAACTGTTGGAGCTGCTCTATGCTTTCCATTTCAAAAGGGCTTTACAACCTTCTCTGCCTTTCTCTCTGTCTTACTGTTTTTTCTCTCTGTCACTTTTTCACCACTGTAATAGTTGTCAGCACTGGTTCGGGTGTGTGTGTGTAATGAGTGTTTAGTGTCGCCTGTCATTGTCACTGTCAGCTCTCCTCTGCACTCGCAGTGCTCCATATTCAGGTGTGGAAATTCATATCAACACACTTAGTGTTACTGTGTGTGATTGGCTGCTTGTACCCCGACACAAACACACAGGAAGTAGATGATAAATTATTTTAAAAAAGCACCTATAAACTGCCTCACCCCATAGCTTTCAGCTTATGTGCCTGTCCAACGAGTACTTTTTGTCTCCTGGGGACACCCCTGTTTTTCTTTATCTCTGTCTCTCTGTGTATTTATTGTATTTTTTTTCCATCAATTTCCATTTGCAAATATAACCTCTTCTCCTTCTCCTACTCACAACACACATGGGAACTTGGGAAATTATTTCTTGTCTGGGCCAAATGTGTTGTGTACACAAACACTCTCTCTCTCCACTCCTACAGATAGCAATAGGATAAGGAGGCTTTCCAAAGTTATTATCATACATTACCACACCGACTGTTGGGCTGTGAAGATGACACTGTTTCACCCCAATGGTCATACACACTCTCAGAAAATAAAGCATATCATTGTACCTTTAGGGGTACAACGGCTTGTCATTGAGGCAGAACCCTCTAAGCTACAGCTGTTGTACCCTTGACATTGGGTACTTATTTGTACCCTTGTGGTTTGCACCTTATAGAGACCAGTCTTGTACCTCTTGAGGCAATTTTGTACCTTAATTCAACAGTACAAAAATGGACCTTTAAAAAGGGTACAGAATTGGCTTTCACAGGGCACTACTGTTTATTATATTTTTTTATTTATACACAAGACAAATACAGAATGAAACCTATCAGAATTTATAAAATCCTTTTCATTCAATCCAGTCCATTTCATTGACATTGTTGACTCTTACTTCAGACACACGCTGGATAGCTTCTTCACACTTTTTCCTGGCACCTTTTCAAATTCACCCATCACACTCTGTGAAGAAAACTCCCAGCATTGTCTGAACTGGTGTCTGTTGCTCAGAGTTGTAGCTATGTTCACAAAATTTCGGCAGTTATGGGCAACCATTTTAATTTTTAATTTTTTTTAATTCTTTTTTATTGTATCTTTATCTGTATCTTTTATTGTAGGAATCCCAAACTAAAAAGTAATGAAAAGGGGGCCACTTTTTTGGATGCAGCAATTCATTTTATAGGGTCAAAAACCAAGGAAAGATTGTCCACTTTCATATTTTACCTCTTAAGCAGCAAGTGGTTCTTCGTCGTTGGCTAGCTGCACTGAAATGAGAAAATCCTCCCGTTAGCCGTGATGCTAGGGTTTGTAGCGAGCACTTTGAAAACGAGGACTATGTGGAGGAGAGGGTTTTTGAGTCAGGAGTACTGGTGGTTTGCCGGACCAACAAGCTGAAGTCTGTGGCTGCTCCCTCCGTGTTTGACTTTTCCTCTTATGAGGTTGGGTTGACAGACCGTCCGACCCAGTCTGCTAGCAAAGAAGTAGCTGTGCGCCGTCAGGAAAGGGCCCAATGGCGCGCCCATATGGCAGAGCAGAGAGAGGTGACTGAAGAGCCACAAAACATCGGCCCGTTCATCACAATAATATGTGCACCCCACCAGATAAAGATCGCTCAGATAATGTGGTTACATAAAAATTTCCATAGCTATTTGGCAACAGAATTGCTAAAACAAAAACAAAAAATAAGGTTTCCAAAAAGTATGGCATTTCATCCGGGGACACTGAGTCAGGTCTCGTATTTGGTAGCCTATTCACATAATCAAATTTTCCATTACACACCTCCTGCCTCACCGGAGAAGCAATTGGTATTAACAAGCTCTATGATTGGCTACGTCGCTTTGACCTTCAGCTATTTGCTTGAATAAGGTGCACTACACCTCACATATCTTTCTTACTGTAAACAGTTTGCCTTTGCCATCAGTAACACAAGCTGGCATTTTAAGTTCTGACATTGCACTGTGCATGATTCATATGGACTCACCGTGGCTGAGGTCCATGAGGAAGGAATGCAGCAGGAGCTTGTCCTGAGGGTGAAAGGAAAACAAGGCATTAATATAAATCCGAACATACTGTCAAAGGTTGTATTAGGTTATAGCAGGTATGTAGCATGAAAATCTGTGAAGTTGACTCTGACATTGCCTGCAGCAGCGGCCCTAGAAATACAGCCACTAGGATCTGGCCCAGAACCACTCATGAGAGACCATATTTCCCCAACCTCCTTACTTCAGTATGAAGTGCAAAGTAAAATCAATCCTCTCATGTGGAACAGAGGATGAATAGTCTAACTGGACACTGGAAACTGATAGATCAGAGGACAGCCCTGCAGATATAAAATGCTCACTAAAACCGTTAAACATGTCAGTCAAAGTTTAAGAACTGAGAAAAAAAACGAACGGTGGGTTGGGGCAGAGAGAAAGGCCACGAGAGTTAAAAACAGAACATATAACGGAAGACGTGTAAAGAAGAGAGATGCAACACATGACAGCAACAAGCAGCCAGTGATACATGCAAAATAAAAACTGTTTGTATGTTGCTGTGCCCACTCTTCCCTACAGCTCTGATAATCAGCTGATTAAAAAGCAGCTGAGCCTCTATTAGTAGCTTAATGGGTTGACTGATCCTGGTCCTGATAGTGAAGCTTGTTATTAGGGCTGGGCAATATGGTTAAAATCAATTTCATAATATAATTAGAATGTTTCCCCCCCAATATTGATATATTTCACAATATGGTAAATGTATACCACTGACAAAACTATCCATAGCTGTGCAACAAAAACTTCAATAGTTCATTTTGTTGGTTTTTAATTACAATTAACTACAACGATTCATGTGAACAACAGGATTTTATAAAATGACAATATGATCACTACAATACAATTCCACTGAGAGTCGGTAAATGGTAAAATTAAAGGAATGCCCCGCCCTACTTGTTACTATGTGAACACTGCAAATTTAGAGGTGGTGCGACTGCATACAAAGTCAATGGAAAGACACGATTAGATGCAAATTTTGTTGTTTTGAATCGACACAAAGATGAGTCATTGCAAATTGAAATGTTTAAACTTGAGAGAATAATTTGGGCATATCCTGGGGATTTTTGAATCCTTTTCATAAACATACAGAGATGATAGGAAAAAGAGACACTGAAACAAAATAACTGAAAGAACTGAGATCTGTTAGTTGCAGTAGCAGTTTGTGAATTATGGGACTTCTGTGAGCTGTTGAAAACTGGACTGAGTCCTGGGTATTTCCACTTATTGACTGGACTGCTTCTCTCATCCCAAATCCAAACATTCAAAAGCCTCCACTAGTCCTGAAGAAGCTGTGGTGAATATGGAGTCTGAAGCTTCCAGACAGACAGACAGATACACTTTCAGGGCTCGACAGAGATAAGGTAGCTATACAGCACTCTATCTGCATGTGACCACATTTTACAGGAGAGACCACAATTACTGATAATCCTATCCCAATCATATTGCATGCCAAGTTAAGTTTGAAAAGTTCAAGTCTCATGCCTGCGCTCTAAGAATGTAACTCTGCTGTTATCCCATATGGAGGATAAAATGCCATCATCAGCTGATTTTCAGTTTCACAGCACTGGCAAATGGAAAAATAATTTCTTCTGTAATGCCAGTGATATCATAGATATATTATCTATTACCTATTTCTTCTCTTGCATGATGGTGAGCAATAACTCAATGCATAATAAGATATGCTAATATTTGTATGGTGACTGTGTACCTGTTTGCTGACGGCACTCGGTCTCATATTTTGGATTGCTGTTTCCGATGGAAGGATTGTATTGGAAAGTCTGTCACATTCACCCCCTTTATGCAGTCTCACACCGCTGCACCCTCGTGAACTCACGCAGCCACTCTGAGCACTCCGGTCAACATCAGAATACATAAAACCATAGTCGACGAGGGCTCAGTCTGCCAGTCCAGAGTTTGCACATTTGGATTCAGATGTTGCTGTTAGGAAGTGGTGAAAGTTGAGGAATGTCAGCTTCCTGCACTTTGGTGGCGTATGAGAGGTGGGACAACCAGATTAAATACAGTGAGACAATCAGGCTAAACTGTATTCTTCTGCCATGTTTTTAAGCCAACGTTCAGTATTTGTAGTTACTATCTTAAGATCTCTATTAGCTATTTGGAAGACTGTGACCATTGTTTTAGTTTTGAGCTTATGTGTAAATTAGTTAAAATTAACTGGATGTGAGATTTAGTCATCTTTCATGTAGTAAATGCTGTTGTGAAAAGTAGTAGTTTTTGTTTTGAATGCTCCTTTTCCCTTAGGTAAGGAAGAGGGCAGGTGCCCGACCCACTTGCTGTATTTCTGCTAGCATCTTTGAATTTCCTTTACACTAAATGCAGGTCTCATGGAGCCAGAGATGATAGTCAGCTCACAGCCCATGAGCTGAAAATTTAAGCTGCTCTGTTGAAAGGCAGCATCCTAGAAACCCATATTTCTTGCGCTGGTGCAGAAAAGTAGGTGTAGGTGAATTTTACTAGCCTCCCCCATTTCCAGAATTTGACAATCAGCTCTTCAGTTTTGAAGATGCTCACTAGGGCTGGATTGTTCAAGCAACAGTCACACATAGATGAAACTTCAATTCTGAATCCTGATTCAGTGTTTCAAAAAAGTCCCATTACTGTTGTCTAACCAACTTACTCATTTTTACAGAATCCCAATTTGAGACGCAGTCTCAAACACTCAGCAGGTTGCAGTTCCACCATTGCAGCAGAATGAAATGTTACTTCTCTTGTCTCCTGCCACTCTCTTTGAGGGACAGTGTGGCCTTAGCCCCTTCTGAGTTACAGTCCCACCTTTTCAGCAAAGCGAAAAATCCAAGGGTCAACACCTCTCAGTCTGGCAGCGGAAAGGAGAAACTTAGATGACAGTGATATCTTTTAAGCTGTGGTTGTGATATTCAAAGTGCACTGGCCCCAGACGGGGCTCATGGAATGGATTTGCATCTGTATGCAATATTATCATTTTAATTACAACATTGTTACATTGTTGAAGCCATTTATTCTCTATTTTTAAAAAGGATTCTTCAAATTAATGAAACAGTGCTCATTTGGATTGCAACATGTGGTTATGTCAGTTTGTGTGTTTTAGCAGCATTGTTTGGAAAAAGCTAGCTGGTTTTCTGGTAATGTGCTTTTTTAAGACTACTTAAGCACCACGGACAGGAGTCTGGAATTTCTCCAGTTTTAAAATTGTTAGTAGTCAAGTTGCTGTTGAGCCATGTGATGTTCATAATTGTTTTTACAAAATTAAGTACCTGGTGAGGCAACATTCACATCCAAACAATGACAGTCCACGTTATAGCACAATACATACACTAAACTAAGAACAAAAGAAAACAGAAAAGGGATCAAGAGATGTCACTGTTAACAAGAGGTACACAGTCGGGTAAATACCACATTTCAATTACAAATTCGTGTTCATGAATTAAAACAATTATTTTATGTTTTCAAAATCCACATATCTTCATCACTATCAGCTCCCTGCAGCCACCAGGCAAGCCACCTGTGACGCCATTCCTCACCTGAACAGATGGGACTTAAATATATGGTACTTTTGCCCATTATATAAGTCACCATACATAGCAGTTTTTTTTTAATGAAATCAAAATAATAAGGTACAATCCCATCTCCTAAAATGTTTGCATGTTTTACTTTGATTGGACTGCATTTTTTTGTTGTTAGATTTCTGGAAACTGCAACATGCAAACAAACAAAATTGGTTACATTTCTTTTACTCCCCCTCCCACTCAGATCTTCACTAGCTCGCTAAGCTACATCAAACACTCAAGTAGTTGGATCAATTTTATCACCCAATATACACACCCAGACCCAGACCCCACCAACAGACATAAACAACTCTAAACCAATAGACAGCAGACTAGCTAACTTAACTAGGAAGATAGCATTAGCTTTATGTCCACTCAAGGGATGACTAGCCACGCAAAATTAA